>ONZH01012218.1:0-402853 GCA_900303285.1 Rhinella marina | reverse complement strand
TTTACGAGGGAGACGCCTTCAGAGTTAATTGCAGCCCTTAGAGTCCATTGTCCAATTACTTTTGGTCCCTTGAAAAAGAGGAGGCTATGCATTACAGAGCTATGATTCCTAAACCCTTTCTCCGATTTGGATGTGGAAACTCTCATATTGCAGCTGGGAGTGTGCACTTTCAGCCCATATTATATATATAATTGTATTTCTGAACATGTTTTAGTAAACAGCTAAAATAACAAAACTTGTGTCACTGTCCAAATATTTCTGGCCCTAACTGTATAACACGTATACAGTATAGACCAGTATGGGAAAGAATGGCATGATTATAAAGGATCAGGAAAGATATATGGTTTTACATAATACAACTTGTCCAACATCCAAAGACACAATGTCACAGACAGCCCAAATATGTGGCACATGTGATTGCATGAAATATCTACCCAATCAACATGGACATTTCACTGGTAAAACACCTGTGATACTGAAGAGCATTGATTGGCCATCTAGTAGAGCTTCTCTAAAAATACACTACAGTACATATTCTGTGTTGCTTCTTACCAGTGCCTGGATGGGCTACTTCTATAACGACAGGGGAGGGTGGCTGCATTTTCATTTTTTTTTATACAATGTATACTGTACAGAACCCTGAAGACACTTCTGACCTCAAAATATACAAGTGATTTACAACTTCCAGCAGCTTTTTCTGACATCAAACAACAAAACTATGGAACTGGACTTCATCCACAACCGTTTCTTAGTAATGGTTTCTCCCAGTACTTAGATACTCCCAGGACTTACGGTAGGGCTGAACTGTATAACAACCAGGCGGTTGCCAGAATGATATTATGAAGTACATATCAACACTAGCAGATGACACAAATTCAAGATATTTGAAACTCACCAGTAGGTGACAGAAACTATATGGTGATGGTCCAAACAGATGATGATGGTGGTTAAGCAATGGAGCAGATGAATAATGACAGACAACTGACCCTAACTTACTCTCCCAAAATCTTTCCCTAGATCTATCCCTGAACACTAATACTACTGACCTCCAATGTCCCTATTACCCAACTGAGACTCCACTCTGCAATTATTTACCCTAAAACAACAGCTGAGAGACTCTAGGACGCAGAGCCAAAAAATCTAAACAAAGCGAAACAGAATGGGACAAAATGGAATGGGTGAAAAAAAGACACAAGATTGAGGAACAGGACTAAGGCTAGTTTCACATCTGCGGAGAACAGCCTGCTAGAGTTCTCCAGAACAGGCATTGCCAGATGCTACCAAAATGCCAGCTGGCCCAATTAAAAATAATGGAGTCCATAAGAGATCCAGCTGCAACCTAGCAAATATGCAGAGAATTGTCCGACAGGGGCGTTGCTAAGCTAAAACATTCAGGGCCTGGGCCCCTGATGCTTTCTCCCAGGCCCCGAATGTCCTGCCTGTTAGACAGATACAATTGTATTGCCATCCTCAGGACAGCAATACAATTGAATCTAATGCACTGCAAGACATGTAGGACCTGTGGTGACATCACAGGTCATGTGAGCAGTGCAGAAGACAGGGGTTGAAAAGGACCTGTGATGATGTCACAGTCATGTGACCAGTGCAGGAGAGGACGGCACTGAAGAGGAGAATTGTGGGGAAGACGCTGCAGTGAGCTCTGCTACATCAGAAGAGGTAAGTGAAGGGAGAAGCAGAGGGATGTTGGGAGTTGTTTAACTGGGACTGTATGTTATGGCAGAAGGGAGGGATGTTATCATGGGACTGTGTGTTGGAGGTGACTTGGGCAGGGTTATGTTATTTACATGGGACTGCATGTTGGAGGTGGCTGGGGCAGGTTTACGTTATTTACATGGGACTGTGAGTTGGAGTGGGGTGGAGTGATGTTATTTACATGGGACTGCATGTTGGAGGTGGCTATGGGAAGGAAGTGGTGTTATTTACATGGGACTGTATGTTGAAGGGAGTGATATTATTTAAATAGGACTGTATGTTGATGACAGCTATGGGTGGGAATGATGTTATTTACATGGGACTGTATATTGGAGGGGGTTGGAGAGATGGTGTGATGTTATTTACACAGGACTCTACTGCGGACCGAGGGAAATATCTTTATTTACATGGGACTGTATGGTGGAGGGGCTGAGGAATTATAATTTCTGAGGACACTAAAAGGAGGAATATAACTAGAGTGGGCACTTCATGGTGAGCATTATAACAGTTGGGGGTATTATAAATCTAGGGGACATTAGGCGTTCTTATTATTACTGGGGGCTCTATAGGAGAGACTTATAGATCAGCCTTATTTCTACTAAGAGCACTATGGGGGGGCCTTATTACTACTGAGGGATCTGTGAGGTTATTATTAATACTGGGGGCTCTTCTACTAATGGAGGCACTGTTGGGAGCATTATCAGTACTGGGGTCACTGTAGGGTGCAATGTTACTAATGAGGGAATTACTATTGGTAGGACTATTACTATGGGGGGGTACTCATTTTTCTTCAGGATAGTATTTGGAGGTTTTGGGGGTGTCACACTCTGCAGAGACGAGGCGGCTGAGAGAAGTTGTCCGGACCGAATGGAGAACATGATGAAAGAGAAGATCTACATCCAGGTAGACGTCACCTGTAGGCACTGGATGTGAGGTATGTGCTGCTGTATAGCAGAGGTGGGGCGAGGGTATACATAGAGAATTGGGCCATATTCATTGGGGCTTGGGCCCCGGATCTTTTGAGACCCTAGCAATGCCCCTGTCATCCGGACAGAAAACGCTATGCACATCGGTCTTTGCCCGGCCGATTCCCGGCATTCTATGCTGGAACAGCCTGCTGGAAGGCTGTACCGCACATGTAAATGTAGCCTAAACGAGAGTACTCTCAGATACCAACTATAAAAGGGGCTAGAACTAGATGCTAGAAATATACAAGGATATATTGGATACAAATGCAGAGAGCTTATACTATCATCAGCAAGATCACAGCAGGGACTAAAAATATTTAAAGGAAGGCTATCCAGTCAGGAATTTCTTTCCAAATGAGATTGGCCTGCATCATAATTCAGCTGACCACAGTAATTAATCAGCCGTGAGGCAGTTGTATAACCACGGCCCCAAATTAACAGATAGACAGGAGAGGACAATGCAACAGAGCTGCTGGTCGTAAAAATAAGGACTTGCTTTATCTTTAATAGTAATCTGATTTATTCATATGATATTTATATTTTCATATCTTGGGATGACAATTTTGGATGCTCCGGATCCAATTTCTAGTTTTCCATACAGTTATGGCCTCAACTTACAGTGGTTGTAACTTGATGGACCACAAGAACAGATTGGGGTAAAGACATGCAAGACATGCGTAGAAAAGGATTTTAGAAACTCTGACTTCCTTTTTGCCTACACATCTAAAGCAATGCTATGAATAAAAAAGTCTCTGGCACCTTTGTTTTATTTTACCATATGACCATTTCCATAAAATATAAAGCTGATCCATTTATGTAGAAAATGTAGAAAATTATCTGCATTATTACATAACCTTAAAATATAACACAATATCTCCATGCAAACATCAACTACCATCCATCTTTTATGTTTGTCTATTCTTGAATTTGTGATGTGTAAGCCTTTGACAGGATTGTGATCATATCAGACAGCCATCATATGCTCATGAGTTCTTGTGTAAGAGCAATCAAAGCCCACTGTATCCCGACACATAGAACTGTTGCTGCGGAAACATAGTTAGAATTCCACCGTTAAAAAGTACTTGTCATGATGACAGCTGTAACTTGAGAAGGTTTGACGCCTATGCCTAGTAGAATTGTACATCATAAGAAACCTTTTTTATATAAGCAGGCTTGCAAAACAGGAAACTAATCGTAAAGGTGTTATAATTAGATTTGGCTACTGTTTGGTTTTAAGTTGCATGACCTACCAGTGACGACTAAATACTCATTTTAGCTCTGCACTATGTATTTAAATACCAAAACACCACTGCAAGCAAGAGAATGGGCACCATTGATAGCCATGTTGCATAAAGAAAAGCAGACACATTTTGTATATCCTACCATTCAGATGTGCAGAACCAATCAGATCTATCTATAACTGCACATGTACAATGCATTCAGAAAGTCTTCAGACCCTTTCACTTTTATCACATTTTGTTACTGTATGTTGTGGCCTTGTGCTAATGACAAAATAAAAGGAGATTTTTTGAAATTTAAAAGGATGGACATAAGTATTCAGACCCATTGCAATAACACTTCAAATATAGCTCTAGAAGCCCCCCATTTCTCATCATCTATTAGATGTTTCTACATTTTGATCCACCTGCAGTAAATTCATTTGATTAGACATAGTTTGAAAGGACACATCCCTGTCTATATAAAGTCTCAAGGCTGACAATATATATCAGAGCAAAAACCAAGCGATGAGGAGGAAAGGGCTGCTTGTAGAGCTCAGAGACATGATTGTGTGGAGGCACAGATCTAGAGAAAGGTACAAAAAAATGTCTGCTGCACTGAAGGTTCTCAAAACAAAAGTAGCCTCCATAATTCTTAAATGCAGAAAGTTTGAAACAACTAGACTCTTCCTAGGGCTAGCCACAAGACAAAATTAAAGAAGAACTCCCGACAAAAGTTGTATTCCATGTCCTGCTAGAAATGTACATGATATAATCTGTAGTGAATGTCATTTTCTTACCAGTGTCTGAATTTTTTACTTATATCATCCTGAAGTTTCTTATCTGTGTCATGTGACCAGCAAATAGACCCACCAACTCACACATAGACTTATGTGTGGGCAGGAAGTCTAATTATCTATGTATTCCTATGAGACTGAAAGTGAGGCTCCCATAGAAATGAATAGAGCAGTTACTGGCTTTCTGTCCTGGGTCAGTTGGAGGTCAGGGAGTTGGTCACATGACCCAGCTACAATAAGAAGAAAGGTTTTTACTCACAGAAACAGTCACTGATAAGAAAATGACAATCACTATAGATTATATCATGCACCTTTTTTAACAGGTCAGACAATAAATTTTTTTGCGGGAGTTCTTCTTTAAGTAAGCAAAGAAGAAGGGCCTTGGTAAGAGAGGTGACCAAGAACCTGTGGTCATACTGGTTGATCTCCAAAGATCATGTGTGCAGATGGGAGAAATGTCCACTGCAGGACTCCACCAATCTGGGCTTTATGGCAGAGTGGCCAGAAAGAAACCTCTCTTAGTAAAATGACACATGAAAGACCTAAAGGACTCTCAGACTGTGAGAAACAAGATTCTCTGGTCTGATGAAACTAAGATTGAACTATTTAATCTTAATTTTAAGTGTCCTGTCTGGAGGAAACAGGCACTGTTCAACTACCATCCCTATAGTGAAGCATGGTGGTGGCAGCATCATGCTGTAGGGGTGTTTTTCGGCGGCTAGGTGTAACAGCGGCAGCTGTGCACCGCTGTTTTCATGCTTACCACCATGGTCCTGGGCAGTGATCTGCTGCATGTGCTTCCCCATGCACAGCTGCAGTCCTGGGCTCTGTCTTGGCTGGTACTGTTTGTTCTGGGATCCACTTCACAGTTTCCCCTCAGCCCTGGCAGAAGCATGCTTGTTACTTCTTTCCTGCAGCTCTTCCTTAAGGGCCAGCATGTGTCACTTCCTGTGCTTTATGGGTTACATCATGTGACCTTGCTGACCAATCCTAGCCATGTATATAAGTGGCTCAGCTCCCTTCTAAGATGCCTCAGTGTCAAGGTCCTTGCGTCCTGCAAAGGTTGCCGATTTATCTGCTTGTGTTTCTGTGTACCCGAACCATGCCTGGACTCCGCTACCTGTTTGATCCCTGCCTGCTTGCCTTGACTCTCCTGTCAGCGATGTCTTAAAAAGATTAAAATAGACAAATCGCCAGAACCGGATGGCATACACCCCGTATCCTAAGAGAATTAAGCCAGACCCTTATTTCTGATATTTAAGGACTCTATACTGACACATAGTAAATGTGGTGCCAATATTCAAAAAGGGTCCAAAAACAGAGCCCGGAAACTATAGGCCGGTAAGTTTAACATCTGTCGTGGGTAAACTGTTTGAAGGTTTTCTAAGAGATGCTATCTTGGAGTACCTCAATAAAAATAAACAAATAACTCCATATCAGCATGGCTTCATGATGGATCGGTCATGTCAAACCAATTTAATGAGTTTCTATGAGGAGGTAAGTTCTAGACTTGACCGCGGCAAATCAATGGATGTCGTATATCTGGACTTCTCCAAAGCATTTGACACTGTACCGCATAAAAGGTTAGTATAAAAAATGAGAATGCTTGGCCTGGGAGAAAATGTCTGTATGTGGGTAAGTAACTGGCTCAGTGATAGAAAACAGAGGGTGGTTATTAACGGCACATACTCAGATTGGGTCACTGTCACTAGTGGGGTACCACAGGGGTCAGAATTGGGCCCTATTCTCTTCAATATATTTATTAATGATCTTGTAGAAGGCTTGCACAGTAAAGAATCAATTTTTGCAGATGCCACTAAACTGTGTAATGTAATCAACACAGAAGAGGACAGTACACCGCTACAGATGGATCTGGATAGATTGGAGGCTTGGGCAGAGAAATGGCAGATGAGATTTAACACTGACAAATGTAAGGTTATGCACATGGGAAGGAATAATGCAAGCCACCAATAAATACTAAATGGTAAAACACTGGGTAACACTGACATGGAAAAGGACCTAGGAATTTTAGTAAACAGCAAACTAAGCTGTAGAAACCAGTGTCAGACAGCTGCTGCCAAGGCCAATAAGATAATGGGTTGCATCAAAAGAGGCATAGATGCCCATGATGAGAACATAGTCCTGCCACTTTACAAATCACTAGTCAGACCACACATGGAGTACTGTGTACAGTTCTGGGCTCCTGTGAACAAGGCAGACATAGCAGAGCTGGAGAGGGTTCAGAGGAGGGCAACTACAGTAACAACTGGAATGGGTGCACTACAGTACCCAGAAAGATTATCAAAATTAGGGTTATTTATTTTAGAAAAAAGACGACTGAGGGGATATTTAATAACTATGTATAAATATATCAGGGGTCAGTACAGAGATCTCTGCCATGATCTATTTATCCCCAGGACTGTGACGAGGGGACATCCTCTGCGTCTGGAGGAAAGAAGGTTTGTACACAAACATAGAAGAGGATTCTTTACGGTAAGAGCAGTGAGACTATGGAACTCTCTGCCTGAGGAGGTGGTGATGGTGAGTTCACTAAAAGAGTTCAAGAGGGGCCTGGATGTATTTCTGGAGGGTACTAATATTACAGGTTATAGTTACTAGAGATAGGTTGTTGATCCAGGGAGTAATTCTGATTGCCTGATTGGAGTCGGGAAGGATTTTTTTTCCCCCTAAAGTGGGGAAAATTGTCTTCTACCTCACAGGTTTTTTTTGCCTTCCTCTGCATAAACTTGTAGGATAACAGGCCGAACTGGATGGACAGATGTCTTTTTTCGGCCTTATAAACTATGTTGCCAACCCGGACTGCCTGACCTGTACCTGTGCCGCCTGCCCTGACCTATTGCTTGGTTGACGTCACCTCTTCCTCATCCTTCAGTCCTGCGCTGTTGCTCCTGGTTATGACTCTCAGCCTGCTACTACGTCTGTACCTCTGGTACCTTGCTCAGGTACCTCCTGGTCCACCTGGACCAGCTGCCTCCTGTGCCAATCCTCCTCAAGAGGTAGCGACCTGGTGTTCCCGTCAGGAAAGTCTATCCTCACCATCAGGGGTACTGTGAAGAACGAGGGGTTCACTTAGACAAGGCCCTTAGAGGAGGTAGGACGCGTGGCATGGTGGGTTCACACCCGCTGGTTCGTGACACTAGGACAGGGAGACTGATCAGGCAACATTGAAACGTTGTTTCAATGTTGCCTGATCAGTCTAAGTACAAAGATAGTCTAAGCACAAAGTACAAAGATCAGTCTAAGTACAAAGATATTCTTTGTGAAAAGCTTATTCAGAGTGCGCTGGACCTCAGACTAGGTTGAATTTCACCTTCCAACAAGTCAATGAACTTAAGCACACAGCCAAGACAACACAGAAATGGAATAGAGCTGTATTACATCAACAGATTATCTGACCAATTTCTGTCTAATCTAAAGTTGGTGAGTATATCAAAAGATCTGTGTGTGTAAAGGGCCATCTGACCAATGACTGGTCAGAAAATCTGTCAAATAATCTGTTGGTGTAACACAGCCCTAAGGGGCAATTCTGTGAATGTCCTTGAGTAGCCCAGCTAGAGCTCTGGCTTGAACCCAAATATCTCTGGTAAAACTAACGGTCCCCATCCAACATGACAGAGCTTGAGAGGATCTACAGTCATGGCCAAATGTTTTGAGAATGACACAAATATTATATTTTCACATGATCTGCTGCCCCTGGTTTTTATGTGTGTTTGTCAGATGTTTCTATCACATACAGAAATATAATTGCAATCATATTATGAGTAACAAAAGCTTATATTGACAGTTAGAATGAGTTAATGCAGCAAGTCAATATTTGCAGTGTTGACCCTTCTTCTTCAGGACCTCTGCAATTCTCCCTGGCATGCTCTCAATCAACTTCTGGACCAAATCCTGACTGATAGCAGTCCATTCTTGCACAATCAATGCTTGCATTTTGTCAGAATTTGTAGGTTTTTGTTTGTCCACCCGTCTCTTGATGATTGACCACAAGTTCTCAATGGGATTAAGATCTGGGGAGTTTCCAGGCCATGGACCCAAAATCTCTATATTTTGTTCCCTGAGCCATTTAGTTATCACCTTTGCTTTATGGCAAGGTGCTCCATCATGCTGGAAAAGGCATTGTTGATCGCCAAACTGCTCTTGGACGGTTGGGAGAAGTTGCTCTCGGAGGACATTCTGGTACCATTCTTTATTCATGGCTGTGTTTTTAGGCAAGACTGTGAGAGAGCCGATTCCCTTGGCTAAGAAGCAAACCCACACATGAATGGTTTCAGGATGCTTTACAGTTGGCATGAGACAAGACTGGTGGTAGCGCTCACCTCATCTTCTCCGAATAAGCTGTTTTCCAGATGTCCCAAACAATCGAAAAGGGGATTCATCAGAGAAAATGACTTTACCCCAGTCCTCAGCAGTCCACTCCCTGTACCTTTTGCAGAATATCAGTCTGTCCCTGATGTTTTTTCTGGAGAGAAGTGGCTTCTTTGCTGCCCTCCTTGAGACCAGGCCTTGCTCCAAGAGTCTCCGCCTCACAGTGCATGCAGATGCACTCACACCTGCCTGCTGCCATTCCTGAGCAAGCTCTGCACTGCTGGTAGCCCGATCCCGCAGCTGAAACACTTTTAAGAGACGGTCCTGGCGCTTGCTGGTCTTTCTTGGGCGCCCTGGAGCCTTTTTGGCAACAATGGAACCTCTCTCCTTGAAGTTCTTGATGATGAGATAGATTGTTGACTGAGGTGCAATCTTTCTAGCTGCGATACTCTTCCCTGTTAGGCCATTTTTGTGCAGTGCAATGATGACTGCATGTGTTTCTTTAGAGATAACCATGGTTAACAGAAGAGAAACAATGATGCCAAGCACCAGCCTCCTTTTAAAGTGTCCAGTGGTGTCATTCTTACTTAATCATGACAGATTGATCTCCAGCCCTGTCCTCATCAACACCCACACCTGTGTTAATGGAGCAATCACTGAAACGATGTTAGCTGGTCCTTTTAAGGCAGGGCTGCAATGATGTTGAAATGTGTTTTGGGGGATAAAGTTCATTTTCTAGGCAAATATTGACTTTGCAAGTAATTGCTGTTAAGCTGATCACTCTTTATAACATTCTGGAGTATATGCAAGTTGCCATTATATTATATTAACTGAAGCAGTAGACTTTGTAAAAATTAATATTTGTATCATTCTCAAAACTTTTGGCCATGACTGTACAGAGAAGGCAGAAAATTCCCAAATCCAGGTGTGCAAACCTTGTGGCATCATCCCCAAGAAGACTAGAGGCTGTAATCACTGCCAAAGGTGCTTCAACTAAAGGGTCTCAATACATATGTCAACGCAAGATATATATTTTTCTTTTCCTTTTTAATAAATTAGCAAAGGTTCTGTTTTCAATTTATCATTATGGGGTATTGAGTACAGAATGATGGGGAAAAACTAGATTTTTTTTATTTTAGCACAAGGCCGCAACATACCGTAACAAAATGTGACAAAAATAGTAAATTGGCATATTAATTAATTTATTGATCTTTACATGCAGACTTCAGACAAACTTTTAATCCCAGAATATCCTGCACATGTACAGTTCTAAATGTCTATATTTAGTATCTAGAACCTTACTTTTCACAAAAATTTCCCTTTCCCATCCTAACAAAACCTCAAGCTTCAGGGCCGCATTTAGAGTTCATGCTGTCCTAGGCACTTTAGTGACAATTGATGTCCATACAATTTAGAGGGTTGATGGCTAAACACTCCCTTGGCTGTCAGCTATCCCTCTCCTAACTCCTGCATATACATGCACACCACTAAACAAACACAACTAAAAGCCACACTGCAAATAAAATCTGCAAAACACTGTTGGGCAGATTATACTAAAGCTGGTGTTTCCACAGCAGTCTTATTAAGAAGCCCACTGGTGTTAGGTGCACCTAATTTAGGCATACACCTACTAAAAATCAGGCGCCTCTTTCAGCAGTCCATGTAACTGAATGCAAAGATACTGTATTCCAGGTATGAGCTGACATAGATGTGTAATACATTATAATAAATGTGTCTAGCTGCACATGTCAATGTCCCCTCCCACTCCGCCCCTCTTTGTAAGGGCCCATTCACACGACCGTGTGAATGGGTCCGCATCTATTTTGCAATTTTGCGCAATATATGCGGCCCCGTTCGCTTCAATGAGAGCGGGCAGCCGCGGCACGGAGCCGGCTCCGTGCAAAAAAATTGAAAATGTCCTATTCTTGTCTGCAACAACAGACAAGAATAGGCATTTTGAACGGGGGTGGCCGCAAATTGCAGAACACAAGCATTTTTGCGGATCCGCAATACTACGGCCGTCTGAATGCGGCCTAAAAGTGGCAAGAGCAGCATAAAAACTAATACATTTTGGCTTACAAATATAGTCCTGTGAAGTATACCCCTCTGCCAGGATTGTGCGTGCAGTGCTGCCTCTCAGTCGTCAACTCCCCACACACACACGATTGTGCGGTGCCTGTGCTACCTAACCTTCCCTTCTCCATGATTGTGCTTTGCTGCCTCCCAGACCCCCCACATACACCAGAATAGAATCCTCCTGCAGACTGTCAGACAGCACCCCATCCCCAATAACCCCCAGAGGCAGGATGACATGTCACAATCCTTCTCTTCCAAGTCCCCCTTGCCAGCAGCAGGAAACACCAGCAGTGCACTCAGTCAGTCCCACAAGTCTAAACTGTCTGTTAGGCTAAATTCACATGGCAAAATCAGTAGCAGATTACTATTACTATCTGAAAATAGGTCCTTTTTGGTGGCAGATTTCTAATTTGGTGGAGGTTTTACAAGAGTATTAGAAGAGTGTTTAGTTAAGGTTTCTCCACAATCAAATCTGCTTCCAAGAAGTAACTAGCGTTTTTCAAATCAGCTACTGAAAAAACCTCTACCATTTTACACTGTGGGCACCAGGTGGAGTTTTTAACATTAAAGTCAAAGGAGAAATTGTTGGCAAGTTTTGGTTGTGGATTTAGCATCCAAAAGAACCCATTTTCTGCTGCTGAATCAGAGGCATATTTTTGCTGTGTGAACATACCCTTACTGTGCTGCCTCACCCTCCTCCTCCTCCTCTCTCATTGCAGTGTATTTAGCTAGCAGGCCAAATTACAATAGACTCGACAGTACAAAAAGCACACACGACTCCTCATTCTTAGCTGTCTCTCCTGGCTCCAGGCACAGGCTGGCCGTATCCTTCTCCTGGTGGCGCTCAGATTCACAGACGGGTGGGCCAGGGATGGGCAGGCCTCAGAGCAGTGGGTACAGTGCAACGTGCTGCCCCTAGGGCCTTATCGCGTCTCAGGAATGCCGAGTGGTGTGGTGCGGCCTATATATGTCACGGTGCTCCTACCTGGATACAACGGGACCCCAGGCTTAGGCTCGAAGCCAATAAAAGGGGAATTGTTGAGTTAAGGGATGAGGAATAACTTGAGACCAGACCTTGGTAAACTTTAACAGCAGCTTTACTTGGGTAAACTTGATTCCAGACAATATTCAGGCTTTTTTTACATTTAGGCTCTCTTGGTTCCAGCAGGCTTTGGCATAAACTGGCAGGCAAACTTGATAACTGTGCTTTCTCTCTTTCTCTTCTGGGCTGACAGGCTTGCTTAAAAACTCTGCTGGGCTAAAGTCTGCTTGGGTCTGGTTACTGGACTTTTGGTCAGTTCTGGTACTCTTGGATTGGGGTGCCTTGGGCTGTTGTCCCACTCCTGACCCTCAGTAAAGTAAATTAGCATGGAGTCCGGGTGCTCTACAAGCTACTTCCCTTTTGTGCTCCAGCCAAAGAACAATTTTCTCTGGCTGCTACTTCTTTCATGTGCTCTCAGCTCCACTATGGAGTCTAAACTGGAATAATCTACAACTGCAACCCTTCCCTTTTGGGGGGGAAGCAAGACTGGTCCACTTCTGCCTAAAGGGGGGACAATGGAATGGTGTGTTCCATTCTGACTAAGGATAGCTTTGCTATATATGTTGCCACGTGCTGGTGAACCAGGCATATTACATGTACAAAATAGTTTCAGAACAACATTATCAATGCATAATATGAAGGACCTGGAGAAATGGTAATACCACTCAGGGGTATTACATACTGACCTGAGCTGTATGGACCAGGATGAAGGGCAGCTCTATGTTTTTTATATTGGCACCCGTGTGGTGTTGTTTACTCTCGGTTACGATTGTTCTGATTGGTGGAGCAGCAGTCCCCAATCTCTACTGCTCCACCAATCATCTTAAAGTGGTTGCCCTGTCTCACACATTGGTGGCTTATCGCTAAGATATGGCACCAGTGTCAGATAGGTGCGGGTCCCACCTCTGGTACCCACACCTATCTGCAGAATGGGGAAAAGGAGAGCTCACCATACATGCACAGCGTTCTCTCCATTCACTTCTATGGGAGTTCCAAAAAAAGCAGAGTGAATGGAGGGTGGCCGCACTTGCGTGGTGTATCCTTGCTCACTTTGGGGACCCTGTTCTAGAAATAAGTGCTGCCTGTGAGTTCTGTCCGTTGGGTAATGGCAAAGTATGATATACAAATTTTAGAGCTGCAAATGCTTTCCTACTGGCCTCATACATTACTGGCCACCCAGCCATCCAGGACAGTAAAATAAAAACATTTTTTTTAAAAATGGAGGCTGTCTGGTGCCACACACACAGTGGCACCTTAGGCAAATGTGGCCCTGCCAACCTCGACATTTCCATGTAACTACAGCACATTTCAACCACCATTACTTCAACCATGTTCCCTCATAGAAGTCCTGGAGCACTATAGGATGCCATAGTTGTAGCAATCTTCAATTACTGCCTTTGGCTTCATGGATGGAACATACAGTACAAAGTATGAATTATTTTCCATGTTTCTGAAGCTATCACTACTGAGACTAGAAGTGATATCATAAGACAAATTCAGGCAAGTGGATATCAATGCACAGTACAGTAACTGCATACATGTTCTGTAGCATGTTGCTTCTCTAAGACAAGTCAACTTTTGCTTTAAAGCTTTAGTATTCATCTAATTTATCCAAGACAAAAATATAAAATATCATACAGGGCTCTCCTTTTTCTGGAAAGATATATAAAATAGTCCTCAAGATGAGGCAACCTGGCATAAAAACCATATTTAAATAAAATCTTAAGAGGTTTCCCAATAAATACATAGTCACACTGTACCTTTGTATATGTACCCTCTGCTTTTCATCCCATGGCCAAATGTACGATTATGCATCATACATAGTGATGTGTCATTGTCATAGCTATGTCACATGGCCGCCTCATAGTGCCTAGCACCTGTATATTGCTAGGGTCATTAGACACAATCAGGCCACGGTGACATGCCTGCTCGTTCTATATGTATAATGCAGCCCTGTGACATTTTAATGTCACTTGTGAGATATAAGAACTTCAACATTTTCCATTAAAGGGGTATTCCCATCTCACAAATGTAGTTTGTATAGTTAGATATAGCCATACCAATATTATTACTAATAGAATGTATTTATATAAAATTTACCGTTTAGAAGATTTGCCTATTTGTATATCCATTGTCCCACACACATCAGTCAGGCCGTTGCCCCTAGTTACGGTCACCGCGGCCGTGTAGTAGTGGTGGCCGGCTTGCTCCTTTTCAAACCCTCTCTGAGGTAACTGCTGTATTGTGAACGCACATTGCATGAGCAGACACATCTTAGGGCACTTTCACATGTGTGCTTTGGATGCTACCAGTCCAAAACGCAGACTTTATAAACGGATCCTGCTCCATAGAGATGAATTGATCTTGGAACAGGATCCGTTTCTCTGCATTTTGGAAGTGCAGACAAAAATCCTCATGCAATGTGCGCTCACAATACAGCAGTTAACTCAGAGCGGGTTTGAACGAGAGTAAGCCGGTCACCACTACTACACGGCCGCGGTGGCCGTAACTAGGGGCAACGGCCTGACTGATGTGTGTGGGACAATGCCTATACAAATAGGCAAATCTTCTAAACGGTACATTTTATATAAATACATTCTATTAGTAACAATATATATCTAACTATACAAATTACATTTGTGAGATGGGAATACCCCTTTAAGAACATATTTGTGTATTTTATGTTACAGTAATACTTTGGAATCTTTGAAAACTGAATCTTTGAAAACACTGAATCTACACTGACCCTGTGCAGGGTCATGAAAAGGATATGGGAGGGTAAGCAAACAGCAGGCCTGTTTGTCTTGGTTGGCATACTAGGGAGCCCATTTTGCTCTTTGCCATAGGGACCCCTGTATCCTATGTACGTTGACTGCACTGTTCATCATGAGTGTCCAATATTTCTTGGCCCACATAGCATATGTCACTGTAACTAGAAGGACACATTAATAGTGAACAAATTAATAATGCAAGAAGCTGCCAGGCATGGCCATAACATCATCATCAATGACCAGTGGATTTTGGCTTTCCAGTTATTTTAGCAGTCAGTCACAGAAAACTCAATTGCTAATCATCACTTATATCTTTGAAGATCTCAATGCCTTGGAGATACACATAAGGACCCTTGAGACCAATTAGTATGACAGTAATTCTCAAAATGATCATTAAAGAAAGGCAGCTGTAGATTAATTCCTGTGCATGGGTAACTCTTACCTAACTGCACTTCCTTTATAAATGTTTAGCGTGAGCACCTAAAATATAAATTGAGTCTTATAAGAAGACCCCAAACCTTAGTCCAAGCCAGTATATTCAGCTCTATGAAGAAGCTTCGTACACGTAGCCCAACGCATCAAGCAGAGGGTGACACTTCTTACAGGCAACCTCCCTTGAACTAATATTAATAAATCTCATTCTACACCATAGTAACATGTTGAATCTGATGGCTTGCAGTATTCGCTGGCGATGGATTTGGTTTAACTTTGTATGTTTTCCTACTTGACTATGGTGCTAGTATTTTGTATTCACTACCATGTTGAATTTGTCCTGCCATATTGATGATACTATCAACAGTTTAGTCCTTACAAGAACAATTCATATAAAATATGGTGGGGGGTGTAGTCTATGGCAGAGGGGTTCTTTTTTAGTGTTCATGGAATCCCTGTGTCATGCCTGAACTAGCCATAACACAGTGTGTGTGTTTTGTCCGTAGAGCAGCATTTCTTTCATATGGAATGGTGAACGAAATTCTAACATATGTATTCTTGAAACAAAAGATCTTCTAAAAAAAAAAAAAGGTAACTTCCAACCCAGCATACATGATTTCCAATTGCACACTTATCCTTGATCAGCATTTATCCCAACCCTCAAAGATCTAATGGACTTCCGAAAGAGCAAGCAAGTCTCCTGCAAAAGACTGCTGGCAGGCACTACTGTGGATAGCTTGCTGCAATATATATTTAGATTACTCCCATTTACTTGAATGAACCCCTCAAGTTATCAAGTTGACTCATCCTGGTCTAGTTTTTTTTAAAGAAAATTATTCACCTGGCACTGTCTATGTGGGGCACCCTGCCGAGCCGTTTACATGGGACACTCTAAAGTATACCATTTTTAAGATTACTGTAATAATAAGTAAATCAATTTCAAGAAAAAATATAGTCATAAGCATTCCACTACAATTTCCTGACTATTGTACAGTTCAATCATTTTGCTCCTACGATAAGTCCTAAGCACATTTAGGGCAAACATTGGTGCAGGGCCTGGGCCCCAGATGTTTTGTCCCAGGCCCCAAATGTCCTGCTTGCTAGCTAGATACAACTGCCATCCTCAGGACAGCAATACAATTAAATCTAAAGCACTGCAAGGGATGAAGGACCTGTGGTGACATCACAGGTCATGTGATCAGTGCAGTAGCTGAGAAGGACCTGCAATGATATCACCATCATGTGAGTGCAGGAGAGGACAGAAGTGAAATGAATTCTAGGGGAAAAAGCTATGCTGAGGTCTGCTATGAAGCTATGAGAGGTAAATAAAGGGGTGGACTGCTCAGTGTGAGAGGCAAAGTAATGCTGGGAGTTGTAGTTATTTAACTGGGCCTGTATGTTAGAGCTGAAGAAAAGGATGTTGCGGAAGGAGGGGGGTCGACTTAGAGAATTGGGCCATACACATTGGCGCGTGGCCCCGGATCTTTTGAGACCCTAGCAACACCCTTGCATTGGTGTATGCTTTTTTGCAATTTGTAGAGAAAATTTGTTACAGGTCCAAATTGGCCAAGTCATTCATCCAATTCAATTTGGAGCCAAATCACAAGTTCCCAAATGCCTGGAAAACCTTTTTTTTTATTCAGTTTGCCCATCTCTAATAATTTGTCTAACATGCCATAAAATGGTGCCCACCTTTCATAAATGTAGCATGTATCACTTTTGACATTTTGTGGTCATACTAGAGACTAGACTAGAGATAAGCGAATCTTCAAAAATTCGCTTCGGCGAATAATCGACAAATTTATAACGAGATACGTTCTTAATCCAAATTTATTCGGTCGACGTTGCGTTAAAAAATAATCGTTCTGCGAACATTCCTGCACAAATTACGAACATACAACCTAACCTTTGTTAAAAGTACGCTACTGAAGTGAATATGTAAGCATTAGCATACAAAGTGCGTACAAACCCTTAGCGTATTATTGTCTCGCGATTGCGTCATATGCAACGCTAGGCCGCGGTGTACAGTCCTCAGAGGCAGTCCATATGAGCTAGAAAAGTAAGGTGCTCACTGCTAGCTATCTGGCTAAGTGCATAATTTACCAAAAACACCATACAATAAGTGCATAATAGGACACATTGCAGTGCCTGAAAAAGAATATACACAATGTGCTAAAGTGCTTGAACGTTGCTGAACCTGTAAAAACATTATTGCTAAAATACTGCAAAGACATAATTATGCAAACGTTTTAGTGCAATCAATTTCACATTTGCAAGCATAATAAGCTCATATATACATTTGAATCTCATTTCTTGGCTGCTTGGCATAAAACACTGGAACACATAGTCCAAAATTTAATTGTAATCCACATGAGGTAATTTTGTAATCTAAACAGGCAACATGTAATCCACATGGATAATATAAAATAGCAGCAAATAGAGAACCCTTTTTGCAAAAGGGGCTCCCAAATAACCTGAGAAGGGGGGAAAGGAAAGTAGGTGCGCTTAGGTGCAACTGAGAATTTTCTGCAGAATGGGGGGAGTCCTGACAAGCCATATCCATCTGGGGGAGAGTCAAACAGGGGGCAATAAAAACAAAATAAATTAAAAAATGTGCCAACTAGCTCTCACCCGTCAGGTGCAGTCCATGTGGTGGCTCCCATAGGTCCAGACCATGAGGTGTCCTTTAAATCAGCCAGACAGAGACAGCCAATTGTAGAAGGGTTCCTCAGATGAGGGACCTGATGTCCTCCTCGCTGCTACTGCTTCTAAATGACATGAGGATGCTTCTGCCTCCTGTAGGCCAGGCTGGCTGCTGTTGTTGAGCTCCAATGCCCTCTGCTGCTTGAATTTGAACTTGACTGGTTGGTACTGGTCACACTGGTGAGCACTGCTGCCACTTGAGCCTTCACCTTTCCGAGTCCTCCTGCCGGGACAGCAGAGGTAAGGATTTCTGGCTGCAGCGGTTGAGGCAAGTCTGCACTCAAGGAAGAACCCCCAGCTTCCCAGGCTGCTGCAGATGCCATTTTCCACTGTAGCTGGTACTGGATCACCGTGGGCTGGAAAGTGAAAGATGAGATAGTTAGCTGACCCAGGTGAAAGGACTGTGGTGTTGGTGGTGGTGGCAATCCAGGGATCAGAGGCTCCGGCTGTGGCTGTGGTTTCTCTCTGAAACGGAGGGTGCCATCTGCTGTCTCTTGTAGGCAGCGCACGCGTCCTGGGGCTGCTGGATCATCCGTCCAGGTCTCGGCTGGAGATGCAGGGACCAGGGTTTTGGTCAGTAATGTTACACTGGTAGCAAAGGGGCCTTTCAGGGATGCCATGGGGGTATATTCGACCTGATCCCCCACGTATAGGCTGTTACGGGCTTGGGGCAGGTAAGGCCGTTTCACAGACCTGCCGCACACAAAGTACTCCTCCCCGTCATCTGCGAGGAAGTCACTGCCTCTCTCCACCGAAAACCAGGTCCGTTTGCACCTTTCCAGCGTAGGGTCTCTGGGCCTCTCCCGGCATAGGGTCTGGGCGTGGGCTGTCACTGATGCAGGCAAGATGGGATTCTGCCGCATGTAAGGTGTTCTCCTCCTGGGCGGCGGAGTGGAGTGCGATTCTCGGGGTCACTTGTGCCACTCTGATCTCTTCGGGCCTCTCCGATGGTTTGGGGTCGCTACCACTCTGGACGTAGTTGGTGCGCCATGCTGTCTTGTTCACCGCTGGCTTGAAATGGAGAGGAGGGAGAAGTAATGAGGGAGGAGTCTTCACTACCTATACTTGCAAACAGAAAGTTCCCGGTGGGCCAGGCTGGTTTTTCCCGCTTCTGAGGGGGGCGTATCTTCACTTTCCCGCTCTTGAGGGGGCGTATCGTCATTTTCACGCTTCAGGGGGCAAGAAGAATGCATACATAGCGTTAGCATACAAAATTATAACAACATTTAATATTCGTACAAAGCGAATCATAAGAAATCCGGATTTGCTTCGGAGTAGGAAATAAGGAGGATTCGTAACGAATATACGAAGCGGCGAATAGATTCGCTCATCTCTAGTCCTGACCCGTGCCTGATCACCATACTGACCTTCTGCTGTCTGTCCTGACCCGTGCCTGATCACATACTAACCGTGAGCTTTAGAATATTTCACAGATTTGTACAAACTCTGCCTGCCCCAACCTTGGTCTGTTACTGACTATGACTTTTACCTGATCCTTTGGTGCTTCACAGTTGTGCCTGTGACCTCTGTGGGTCAGCTGCCAACCATACTGGGACTATTCTAGGAGGTAGCATCCTGGTAGCATTCCTGCAGTGAAGTTTAGATCCCTGTATAGAGATTTAAGTGTGAATACCAGGGGACTGCCAGGATAATACTCTTAGGAGTCAAAGAGGTTGGTTGAAACAGTGGTTCCAAACCCACTGCCCGTAACAATAGCATCGTAGTATTTTATTAATTGCTGCACTGGATTTTGGACAACTATTGATGAACAGAGGACCTTGTAATAATTTTATTAGCAGCACCAAGCTGGAATATATTCTCTTATGCTGGCAAATTCTAGGCTAATTAACGTCACCAAAATTGACCAGTTCCCTATTTATTATTTAGCCTTGGAAGTTGGGGGTAAAAACAGGAAACCACACACTGCATTACACTAACCACAGCAGAGAAATAATTCATGATATTCTTTCCATTGATATATGGCATAAGTAAATACTTGCTCCTGCTTACTCTACATTATTATTACTAATATTATTATTAGTGTTGAGTGAAGTCAAGAAAAATTCGATTCAGCTGTATCGCTGAATTTCACAAAGAAATTCTCCTTGTGATGAATTACTTCGCCACAAAGCGCATTTCTTTGTATGCAGCGGGGAACGGCACCACCTCGTGTCATTGAACCACTCAGATGCTGTATTCATCGCAGCATCTGAGATTAACATTGAGAACTTTTAGGGGTTAATTCGGTAAAAAAAAAAAGCATACTCACCATATCCATTTGATCGTGTAGAGGCTGCCTTAGTCATCTTGATTGACTCGGTGACGTCATTACACCAGCTGGGTGGTGACGTCATATGTCACTGCTCATGAAATTTCGCGCAGTATCTTCAATCAAGATGTACGCGCGCCGCCTCTTCAAAGACAAATGGATGAAATGAGTACATTTTTTTCCTGCCATTTCAGGGAAAATTTATTCGCTACCACAAAACACGAGGAAATTCAGCTTCACAGCGAGTCAAATTTTTCCTGAAATTTGGACGGAAGTCAATTAGTTTGACTTTGATTTGCTCATCACTAATTAATATTATTTATTATTAAAGGGCCATTCATGACATTTCATTATGTATGATGTATACATAATAAAAAAAAGTACAAGTACAATAATCAAGGGTTTACGATCTACAGGGGATGGGAGAAAGATACAGTAAGTGAGGGTCAAGCTGCTCAGCAGGGTTACTGTAGATCGTGGCTTGTCTGAAGAGGTGGGTTTTCAGGTTTCTTTGGAAGATTTTCACAGTAGGTGAGAGTCTGATATGTTGCGGTAGAGAGTTCCAGAGCATGGGGGCTACACAGGAGAAAGCTTGGAGAAAATTGTAGAAATAAGAGAAGAGTAGAGAAGGAGGATCGGAGATTGTGTGTAGGAAGGTAACAGGAGATCAAGTCACAGATGTATGGAGGGGACAGGTTGTGGACAGCCTTGTATGTCATAGTAAGTGTTTTGTACTGGATTCACTGGGAAATAGGGAGCCAGTGAAGGGACAGAAGAGACAGAACGGGGGATGAGGTGGATTAGTCGGGCAGCAGAGTTGAGGATAGATTGGATGAGTGTGAGAGTGCTACCACAGGAGGATGTTACTCTAAGAGGTGGTTATTACTCTATATCACTAATTTGTATGTTTATACTCACTCCTATCCCGTTTGCAAACGGGACCTGATTGAAGGCTGGGGGAGCCATCTGCAGTCAGCCCTGGGGCCTACCAACGATCCCATGACTGTTTGTTTAGTAATCCTGCGGTTACTAGTGTTGCCCTAACAGCAGACTGTGTCAGAGACCTACCCCTCACATTTTTGCAAATATTTTATTCTATCTTTTCATGGGACAACACTGAAGATATTACACTTTGATACAATGTAAAGTAGTCGGTGTAAAGCATGTATCACAGTGTACATTTGGTGAGCCCTCAAAATAACTCAACACACAACAATTAAAGGGAGTCTGTCACCTCATTTTAACCTATATAACTAACAGCACTGCCCCACAGAAGATTGCATACAAATCCCAGACATACCTGTGTGCACGGTGTGTCTGTATTACATGTCAAGAAAAAGCACTTTTATTCGTCAGAACCATTTTTCTATCTGCTACTAATACCAAGATATGAGCAGCTAAAGCTGCCCTCCCACTTCCAGTCTGGTTTGCAGCAGCAGCAGAGCCGGGCACTTGGGGGCTGTTTTCCTGCAGAATAAAAGTGCTTTTTCTGAACGAGGAATACAGACACACAGTGCACACAGGTATGTCTGGGATATGTATGCAATCGTCTGCGGGGCACTGCTGTTAGCTATATAGGTGAAAATGAGGTGACAGACTTCCTTTAAAGTCTAAACTACTGGAAACAAAAGTGAGTACACCCCTAAGTGAAAATGGCCAAATTGTGGCAATAAGCCTTTTTTTCTCCCCGGTGTCATGTGACTTTTTAGTGTTTCAAGGTCTCATGTGTGAATGGGGAGCAGGTGTGTTAAATTTGGTGTTATTGCTCTCACACTCTCTCATACTGGACACTGGAAGTTCAACATGGCACCTCATGGCAAAGAACTCTCTGAGGATCTGAAAAAAAGAATTGTTGCTCTGCATAAAGATGGGCTAGACTATAAGAAGATTGCCAACACCCTGAAACTGAGCTGCAGCACGGTGGCCAAGACTATACAGAGGTTTAACAAGACAGGTTCCACTCAGAACAAGCCTCACCATGGTCGACCAAAGAAATTGATTGCATGTGCTCAGCATTATATCCAAAGGTTGTCTTCTAAAGATGATGCACCACAAAGCCCACAAACAGTTTGCTGAAGACAAGCAGACTAAGGACATGGATTCCTGGAACCATATCCTGCGGTCTGATGAGGCCAAGATAAACTTATTTGGTTCAGATGGTGTCAGATGGTTCAGAAGCGTGAGTGACGGCAACCAGGTGAGGAGTACAAAGACAAGTATTTCTTTACTATAGTCAAGCATGGTGGTGGGACTGTCATGGTTTGGGTCTGCATAAGAACTGCCGCATGGGGGGAGCTACAGTTCATTGAGGGAACCATGAATGCCAACATGTACTGTGACATACTGAAGCAGAGCATGATCCCCTCCCTTCGGAAACTGGTTTGCAGGGCAGTATTCCACCATGATAAAGACCCCAAAACACAACTCCAAGACAACCACTGTCTTGCTAAACAAACTGAGGGTAAAGGTGCTGGACTGGCCAAACATGTCTCCAGAGCAAAAGGTCTCTAACATCCAGCAGCTTCATGATGTTGTTATGAAGGAGTGGAAGAGGATTCCAGTGGCAACCTGTGAAACTCTAGTTAACTCCATGCCCAAGAGAGTTAAGGCAGTTCTTGGCCATTTTCACATAGGGGTGTGCTCACTTTTATTGGCGGCGGTTTAGACATTAATGGCTGTGTGCTGAGTTATTTTGAGGGCACACCGAATTTACACTGTTGTACAAGCTATACACTGACTACTTTACATTGTATCAAAGTGTCATATCTTCAGTGTTGTCCCATGAAAAGATATAACAAAATATTTGCAAAAATGTGAGGGTGTACTCACTTTTGTGAGATACTATAAATGTTGGTATCAAGAGTATGCCAATACATTACAAGTATAAAATAAGTTTTAAAATAGTAATTTCATAATAGGATTTTAAAAATGGTATAAATAATCTAATAAAAAAAGAGTTATATAATTCTATTATTTTGTGTATTATAGTCCATACATGACATAAAAAACAAATAAACACATACACATTTAATGTATCCACATAACCATAATGACACAAGGAATTAGTTTATCAGGTGAAACATCAAGGGTGTAAAAAAATTATGAAAATTGTGTTTTACCTACACTGATGCAGCTAACAATATTGATAAATGACACTGCAAAAAATAAATAAATAAAAAATGTCTCCCGCATAAAAAAGTCACTTCAAAAAATAAATATGGAATGCTAAAATGCAGAAAGGCAAAAACCAACCAAAATGTAGGCTTGTTAATAACGTTATTAAAACTTCTTTAGTTAAAATCTAATTATATTTTAGCATTTCAAAATAACTGCTTCCTCAAGATGAAAAAAACAATAAAGCTGGGGCTACCGGGTGACATGTTTCACACAAAAAAAATTATATGCACAGTCTAGAGCTGTGATTGGCTGTAAACGCACAGCCAAGTCACTGAAAAGTCAAGTGAAAGGAGTGAAAGTCGTATGAGACATGTAACCCAAAATCCATCAGGTTTGGACTTTTTGTGACTGTCGCGTTGCAGCAAACTGTGACACCACTGACAATTGTTAATTTCAATGTTGTGTGATTTACATGTTTCACGTGACACAGAGATTGCACGGTGACATTTTAGTCAACTTCTGCAAATGTGGTCGCATAGGCGTGACGCAAAATATTGAATGCAACAGCAAGCTGCAGACAAATCACACTCATTTTTTTTTGTCACATCTCCAACTTGATGTCCAGCGACCATAATTGCAGTGTAGCCTTAGGCTAGACAGAGGCAAGTAAGCTGTAAATTCAGCAGAGACAACTAATACATCATCCCTCATTTTGTTGGTCTTAACCCTTTCATAACAGTTCTTATTAAAGCCACCACTTTGGAATCCTCTGCTTCATTCACAGAAAATCCATGTGCCTGTGAGAGGAGACATGGTTTCTAGGTAGGCAGGGATTTCCTGCAAGGAGGAAGGGATTCTAGGGATTCTTAGCAGTCACAGGACCTGCACTGGATGCTGCCTATAGGAAGCAGCAGGCTTGCTCAGTGTGTGTGTTTACAAGCAGGACTGACTTAGTCAGCAAATACTGCTCCACAGAGCTCCAGCCAGTGAAGAGCCTCCTCAGGCTGCTTGAGAGCTTCAGAGTTAGAGCAGGATACGCTTGCAGAAATGGGAGGCTGAGCTGCTGCTGCTACTGATGGCACAAGGATGGGGTCTGGCTCCAGAGGAACCTTGGGCATCCCTGCCATGCAGGAGACATGACTGGATACTGGATCTACAGCCCCTGACCGACAGCAGGATCCTCATGGATTGAGCAGGCTGTGGTTGTCCCTTTCATGTGAAGATGAAATGCTTTTCTCGTTACCTGCCTTACATCTTCAGACCTCCTAACACCATCCTGTCCTCCAGCTGCCACACAGAAGGTACAGGTCATGAAAGGGTGCCTACGTGGGTGGGTGTGGGAAAAGTGGGATGGGAGGAAGCCAGACTTCCCAAACATCTTTGCTGACATTGCTGTTCTGCTGTCAGATGACAGCCATTGCTGCCAGGATCCTGTCTGTGGAGTAGTCCTTGCAGCTGAGGCAATATGTGGTTATCCTTGGAAGTAATAGCACTTGACTGTTTGAACCTGACCTTGTACCTCAGGACATTGCTTTATTTGTGCAGGAAACAGTGGCAGAGACTGCAGATGCGTTGGTTTCCTCTAGGCTCATTGTATAGCAATCAAGTTTACTTCTGCATGGGTGGGGGATGCTCAGGTGCCCACTTTAAGGGGCTGCAGTTTGTCACTGTCTTCTTAATTCTGTTCTGTATTCCCAGCAGTTGAGTTGAAAGCAGGCTATTTGCTATGATATAGTGTTCTGCTCTGGTTTATTATAGTCTGTATTTTTTCCTACCGCAGATTCAAAGAAAGTCTAGGCAGATGCTAATAAATTCACATTTGGTGGGATTAGGGTTCATTTCCAGTTCCCCCAAAATCTGACCTGACATGTACAGATCCTGTGGGTTCCTCATGCCCATTTCTTTCAATGCAGAACACACTGAGACCCCTCACGAATCAGTGTTGTCATCTGCTCATCAGATAAATACTACCTAGGTCTTCAGTATGTATACCCTGGGGTCATGACATCACTGCTGGCGCTGATGGGTGAGTAAAGTTTTGAGGATGCGACTTTGCCAGTCTCCACTCCAAATCCGTGTAGGCTCAAGTTTCCTGACCCCCACACTAATGTAGCAAAAATGACTTTATTACCATCATAAATCCACTACAGAACAGTCTTAATCTATCCTGGTGGTTTCCGTTTTAATATTTTAAATGAAAAATTATGACTAATAATCCAGGAAAAAAATGTAACTCAGAAAACAGGAAATGTAGGAGGCAGCTCAATATAGTATTCTCAGTAATTCCTACACTTCTCCAAAGATAAATGGCACTTACCGGTATTTCAGAATCATTTACATGTTTTGAACAGAAAGATATTTTTTTTAGCAAATTGTGGATAGAATTTTTGAAAATAGTGTCTTGAATTGGTGTTAAAATGAACCTGCTACCATGAAAATGCTTTGTAATCTGCAGGCAGTATGTTATAGAGTGTATACAGTAGACAGTCACTGATAATACGGCCTCCGTGTACAACTGAGCTCAGAAAGATCAGAGATTTAAAGGGGTTGTCTGGCCCTAGAGCTGGAAAACCCTGGGCTCCTGACCTGTGCCCCCAATGTAAAAATCCACTAACCTGTCCACAGTCCATCTGCTGCTCTGTCCCTGGCTTCTTCTGGTCCTGCAGTCCTGTGACTTCTGTGCCCATTTACAGGCCTTAGTGGTCACAGCAGCTTGAACACTGCATCGCAGCAGTGATGTACCATTTAAGCCGCTGAGGCCTGTGACTGGTCAAGGGACCAAGCCACTTCCTAGCACTGTAGGGACGGGAAGCGTTCGGGAAAAGAGCAGCGGCAGTACTCTGGACAGGTTAGTGGGCTTTATCATGTTCAGGGTCACAGCATAATAGGACTACAAGACGGGACAACCCCTTTAAATGAATAAATTACATTTTTTCCCCCATAAAACTACATATCAATCTGCTCAGCTCCTCCTGCTCTATACCATGCTGCATACTCTGCATTTTCTGGTGACAGGTTCTCTTTAAAGCGTAACTGTACTTAAATAACATGACAAACCAAAAGTTTTATTCTACGAGGGTCTGAATTGCTAAAAAGAGGAGATATAAAGCACTGCCTCTCCTCATGTTGAAAACGGACTGGAGACAAGTTCATAGACTTCCCACTGTGCCTGTCTTAAAGGGGTTGTGCCATCTCACCATTTCTATGGCGAGATAAGATTAAGCTCCAGCCTCAGGTGGCTGGTCTTACAGAAACAGCCAAGTTGGTCCGGCACCCTCTGTTTCTGTAAATCCGATTGTAGTGAATAGGAGCTACTCAGCTCCTGGCGTGATGGAAGCAGCATAGCTCAATTTGCTATGCCATTTGCGTAGCTTCCATTAACCATAATGAAAATTATGGAAACAGCTGGCCGATGCTTGGCTGTTTCCATAAGTCCTTCTCCTGAGGTTGATGCTTAGCCCCATCTTGCCATAGAAACAGCACGATGGGATGACTCCTTTAATGATCTGTGTGAGCACATCTTTCTCTTTGTTTTAGATATCGTGGGGGTTCCAGCACTCAGACCCTCAATGATCAAAACCTTTGATATGTCTCTGTGACATATTTAATATATTTTTTTAAATGTATAGTTACACTTTAGGTTCTCAGCCGTGTCAAATTTTTAGGAAGAGAGCCATGTTGTATTTGTGCTTCTTCCAGAGCGAGGTCAAGCAAATAAATTGCATAGAGTTTCTTTGAACTTTTAACTGTAGTTAGTAGAAGGCGAGATTACAGGCGACTGCTCACATCTGGAAACATGAAAATAAGTAAACATGGAAAAGAAGGCTGATGAAGATACATTTGCAGAACTGTATTAAACAGTATTTATCCTAGAAAAAAACCCATAATGTACTAACTACTAAAATTTCAGTATATTACATTGAAAGCCCTCCAAGAGGAACATGCCCTATCCAGTTTCCTGCAGCAGATCTGCAGATAGGGTTTCTCCATACTGTATGTTAGATATACTGGTCATCTTCTTTGAGAAGACTAGCCCTCAAAAAACAATTGTCAATATAATGACGTTGGGTCGTTTCAGAGAGGTTTTAATGTAATTTAGTTACCTAAAGAGGGTTTTCAGTTTTTCTTCAACCCTTTTCTCACATATTGCAATCAGTCATTTCCTAAATGTTATTACCTGTTTGGCCCCTATCTTCAGATCCCTATGTCAATCACATGACTCTGCCTGTAACCCTCTACATATATATATATATATATATATATATATCGCATCCATTGGTTTGCATCTGTGTCTTCATGTTTCCTCCTGGTCTTGACTTCATCCCAGTCCATCTAATTTATACGGGTCAGTAGTAAGGGGCATCATCAGGTTCTTCTGCACAGGCATCAGGGAATGCAGGAGGTCTGATGATGCCGCCTACCATCCATTGGGACCAGGAAGAAACATGAAGACGCAGAAGATAGAGGGCTGAGGACGGGGTCATATGACTGGCATTGTGATCTGAAGATAAGGGACATACAGGTAATAACATTAAATTAAGAAATAATCGCAGGACAGTAATATATTTGAGAGAAGATTTAGAAAAACTTTTTAGCATTTTCATTTTTTACTCCTTGCCTTCCCAGGGCCATAACTTTTTAATTTTTCCATTCATAAAGTCATATGAGGGCTTGTTTTCTGTAGGACAAGTTGTAACACCATTTAATATTGCATATGATGTAGTGGGAAGCATAAAAATAAATGCAATTCTGCCATACTTTTCAGTTTTGTTTATTTACGGCGTTCACTATGCTGTAAAACTGACCTGTTCCCTTCATTCTCTGGGTCAGTATGATTATGGCAATACTATATTTGTATAGTTTTTCTTGTGAATTAATACTGAAAAGAAATAAAAGCATTGGAAAAATTTGTTCTTCTTTGCATATTCTGACCTCTATAACTTTTTTTATAGTTATTTCTATGGAGCTTTGAGGGCTCATTTTTTGCAGAATGAGCAATAGTTTTTATTGATACCATTTTGAGGTGTGTGATCACCTTTTATTACATTCTTTGGGTTAGGTGATGAAAAAAAAATGGCGAATCGGCCATATTGATTTTTTTTCTGTTACACCATTTACCATATGGGATAAAAATGCTTATATTTTAATAGTACGGGTGCTTATTTTTCTTTGTTTACGAGTGCTTATTTTTTGGTTTATTTTTATTTTAATTTAAGGGAAAGGGGGGTGATTTGAATTAATATTTTTATTTTTTTTATATTTTTAAAAACTTTTACTTTTATCTTATTTTTTTAAGTCCCAACTAGACCCCAACATGCAATCATTAAATAGCAATTTTTGTAAAGTAATGGATTTTTATCCATTTAAATATAGAAAGATTGGTGTATTCCAATACAGTGCCGCTAACTTCAGCCATGAATTGGAATATACCAGTAATAAGCCTAGAAGTCTCTGGCTTATTACTGCGATGGAACGCCTTCCCTGATCTTAGACAAGAGGAAGCGTTCCTGCCAAGCAAGCACACGCTTCCAGATTTTCGGCCTTTCAGATGCCGTGGTCACATTTGATCACGGCATCTGAGGGGTTAAATGTCCGCATTTGGCATTACCACCAGTTGCAGACATTAGTCCTGGCTGCCTGCCGTGTGAAACATCTTTAAAGACCCCACATCAACAAATGACATTTATCATGTAGGTAAAGTTAATACAAGGCACTTACTAATGTATTGTGATTGTCCATATTGCTTTCTTTGCTGGCTTCATTTATTTCTCCATCACATTATACACTGCTTGTATCCAGGGGTTAAGACCACCCTGCAATTCATCAGTGGTGGCCGTGCTTGTACACTATAAGAAAAAGCACTCCCATGGTCCTGGCCACCAGAGAGGCCAGCACCTTTTCCTATAGTGTGCCATTTCCTGAAGTGAGACAACTCTTTTAAGGGTTGTCCATTTCAGACAAACTCTTTTCACATGAAAGGTCTCCCAACCATGATCTGACCAGTAAGGGTCATTCTGCCAGCTGCAACTGTCAGGGGAAGCATCAAACTAGTCCTCCTTCCAGAAATAAGGAATTGTATGCCACCCATTGGTATCATACAAGACACAAGCACACTGGGTTTTGTACATCTGTATTACAACTCTAACACCAAGACTAGGATTGAGTGAATCGATCTTGGATCATAGATCCAAGGTAAATTCGATAAAAAACTTCATTTGTAATGCTGTTTCCGTACAGCATTAAAATGTATGGGCTTCATATAGGAAAACTTCATCTCGCCTGAAGATATGCGAAACTTTGGTAAATGACTTCGGTATTCCTATCTGTGTATCTAAAAACATTTGAAAATAGGAATCTGAAGTCAGGTTTGGGGGCACATACAGTATGAACTTGGACCAACACAGATGTCTTTAGCTGCCAAGCACACATGCAACAGGTTAGCCAGTGTCATAGGTACAAATCTGCTGACAGATGCCCTTTTTAAAATAAAAGTACCACAGCAAACTACACTTAGATAAAACCATCCAACTTTCCTGGATTCTTTTACCTCACCCATCTGAGCATTCTGGTGAGATATACACCACTTGCCTCCAGTACTTTACCAGCCACTATGCTACAGTACAAATAGACAGATATTACAGTATTTTATGGGAGAAGTTTATGCAATTACAGTAGAGGTATCTAGATGTTTATGGACACAGCCATAGCAACCAGAATGTCAGCTTTCATTGTACATCACAGGCCGTATTCCTCTACATGCTGTACATCGCAGGCCGTATTCCTCTACATGCTGTACATCGCAGGCCATATTCCTCTACATGCTGTACATCGCAGGCCGTATTCCTCTACATGCTGTACATCGCAGGCCGTATTCCTCTACATGCTGTACATCGCAGGCCGTATTCCTCTGCATGCTGTACATCGCAGGCCGTATTCCTCTACATGCTGTACATCGCAGGCCGTATTCCTCTACATGCTGTACATCGCAGGCCGTATTCCTCTACATGCTGTACATCGCAGGCCGTATTCCTCTACATGCTGTACATCGCAGGCCGTATTCCTCTACATGCTGTACATCGCAGGCCGTATTCCTCTACATGCTGTACATCGCAGGCCATATTCCTCTACATGCTGTACATCGCAGGCCGTATTCCTCTACATGCTGTACATCGCAGGCCGTATTCCTCTACATGCTGTACATCGCAGGCCGTATTCCTCTGCATGCTGTACATCGCAGGCCGTATTCCTCTGCATGCTGTACATCGCAGGCCGTATTCCTCTACATGCTGTACATCGCAGGCCGTATTCCTCTACATGCTGTACATCGCAGGCCGTATTCCTCTACATGCTGTACATCGCAGGCCGTATTCCTCTACATGCTGTACATCGCAGGCCGTATTCCTCTACATGCTGTACATCGCAGGGCCGTATTCCTCTACATGCTGTACATCGCAGGCTGTACATCGCAGGCCGTATTCCTCTACATGCTGTACATCGCAGGCCGTATTCCTCTACATGCTGTACATCGCAGGCCGTATTCCTCTACATGCTGTACATCGCAGGCCGTATTCCTCTACATGCTGTACATCGCAGGCCGTATTCCTCTACATGCTGTACATCGCAGGCCGTATTCCTCTACATGCTGTACATCGCAGGCCGTATTCCTCTACATGCTGTACATCGCAGGCCGTATTCCTCTACATGCTGTACATCGCAGGCCGTATTCCTCTACATGCTGTACATCGCAGGCCGTATTCCTCTACATGCTGTACATCGCAGGCCGTATACTGCTACATGCTGTACATCGCAGGCTGTATACCGCTACATGCTGTACATCGCAGGCTGTATACCGCTACATGCTGTACATCGCAGGCTGTATACCGCTACATGCTGTACATCGCAGGCTATATTCCTCTACATGCTGTACATCACAGGCCGTATTCCTCTACATGCTGTACATCTCAGGCTGTATTCCATACATGCTGTACATCACAGGCTGTATTCCATACATGCTGTACATCACAGGCTGTATTCCATACATGCTGTACATCTCAGGCTGTGGTCCATCTACATGCTGTACATCCCAGGCTGTATTCCATACATGCTGTACATCCCAGGCTGTATTCCTCTACATGCTGTACATCGCAGGCTGTATTCCTCTACATGCTGTACATCACAGGCTGTATTCCTCTACATGCTGTACATCCCAGGCTGTATTCCATACATGCTGTACATCCCAGGCTGTATTCCTCTACATGCTGTACATCGCAGGCTGTATTCCTCTACATGCTGTACATCACAGGCTGTATTCCTCTACATGCTGTACATCTCAGGCTGTATTCCTCTACATGCTGTACATCACAGGCTGTATTCCTCTACATGCTGTACATCCCAGGCTGTATTCCATACATGCTGTACATCGCAGGCTGTATTCCTCTACATGCTGTACATCACAGGCTGTATTCCTCTACATGCTGTACATCTCAGGCTGTGGTCCATCTACATGCTGTACATCCCAGGCTGTATTCCATACATGCTGTACATCCCAGGCTGTATTCCTCTACATGCTGTACATCGCAGGCTGTATTCCTCTACATGCTGTACATCACAGGCTGTATACCGCTACATGCTGTACTTCACAGGCTGTATTCCTCTACCTGCTGTACATCGCAGACTGTATACCGCTACCTGCTGTACTTCACAGGCTGTATTCCTCTACATGCTGTACATCCCAGGCTGTATTACTCTACATGCTGTACATCACAGGCTATATTCCTCTACATGCTGTACATCACAGGCTGTATTACTCTACATGCTGTACATCACAGGCTATATTCCTCTACATGCTGTACATCACAGGCTGTATACCTCTACATGCTGTACATCGCAGGCTATATTCCTCTACATGCTGTACATCACAGGCCGTATTCCTCTACATGCTGTACATCACAGGCTGTATTCCATACATGCTGTACATCTCAGGCTGTGGTCCATCTACATGCTGTACATCCCAGGCTGTATTCCATACATGCTGTACATCCCAGGCTGTATTCCTCTACAAGCTGTACATCACAGGCTGTATTCCTCTACATGCTGTACATCGCAGGCTGTATTCCTCTACATGCTGTACATCACAGGCTGTATTCCTCTACATGCTGTACATCACAGGCTGTATTCCTCTACATACTGTACATCACAGGCTGTATTCCTCTACATGCTGTACATCACAGGCTGTATTCCTCTACATGCTGCACATCACAGGCTGTATTCCTCTACATGCTGCACATGTATTCCTCTACATGCTGTACATCACAGGCTGTATTCCTCTACATGCTGCACATCACAGGCTGTATTCCTCTACATGCTGTACATTGCAGGCTGTATTCCTCTACATGCTGTACATCACAGGCTGTATTCCTCTACATGCCGTACATTGCAGGCTGTATTCCTCTACATGCTGCACATCACAGGCTGTATTCCTCTACATGCTGTACATTGCAGGCTGTATTCCTCTACATGCTGTACATCACAGGCTGTATTCCATACATGCTGTACATCCCAGGCTGTATTTCTCTACATGCTGTACATCACAGGCTGTATTCTTATACATATTGCATAGGTTCATATTACAAAGTTTTTATTGAACAGGTAAACTTTTTATTTATCATATTTTTACATATTTTGTGCTGCAACAAGCTTGATTTAGAGGGAAAAGGAGATAATTTAGGACTCAACCGCATTTTCCATCCATTTGCTATCCACATTTTTTACGGGTAGCACACTGACCCATTCATTTTTATTGGGCAATGCACACATCCGTATTTTTTGCAGAGCCATGTGGTCATATTGCAAATTGTAGAGCAGGTCCTATACTTGTCCATAATGCAGCAGGGAATAGCCCTTTCTATTGATGAGAGTGAGCCTCTATGTGAATTCTGTATTTTTCTAACAGTATTTTGAGGGCCAAATTATGGACACGGCTGTTTGCATGTGACCTGTTTATGTGCCTCATTTGCTAAAAGGGTAAATGGGCCTTTAGTGCAAATTTTTCATACCAACCCCAGCGAACCAGTCTTCACCTAGCAACTCTTTGTACAGTAGGACTGGTTTAATATGACACATGGAAACCTGGCATTTGCTTTACTCACGGAGCGGCATGATTCCTACAGTGATTATTGTTTGTCAGCTGATTGCACTTTTCATGCGGGCCTAAAAATCATAGTTGTTGTCAGCATATCTCCTCATATAAACAGGAAATGTGCTGCAGACAATGTGCAAATTCTATGGGAACTGAATGATTTCATGTGAAAGGATCCGAACTCTCTAAATACACTGCATAAAGTCAAAGTTGGGTGTTATTGGAAACAATCAAGAAGTTTGTCATTAGACAGTTACTAGTCACCCGGCTCAGCTCATAGAAAACAGTGGGAGAGTTTTCAGATTACTGGAGTAAAGACAATACTTCTCAGAATGCAGATCACCAGAGCGAGCACTGTGTAGACCCTGAGAGAGCAGGGATTTCTGGGAATTTCACTCCTGCAGAATTGTGGATGGCACTCTGGACTATAATATAAGGTGAAACTCGGGTCGGTATCAGATGAAAAATATATTTATTCAACTTTTATTATTTCTATAATTAGCATTATTATTATTTCTACACCTACAACTATACAGTGGTATTTCAGTGTGGACTTACACTTTAATGTTGGGCTTTGCACATCTATTGAGTCTTCCGGAGTGAATACGGTGTATTGTGTTATATAGGGGATATGTGACATGGAATTAACCCATCTTCATGGGCACCAGATACTGGCAACATCTGTATAAAAACAGTTTATGTTGCACTGACAACCTACAGCCAAAGAAATCCGTTGGACAGTGACAAGGTATGAAGAAAATATTTAAAGGGTTTCTGTCACCAGAAATCACCCTATTAAACCAAGTGTCATTTGCAATGAGCAAATGACACTTGATGACAGTAATGTTAGTCTCATATTTCTCTGTCCAGCAGTTTAGCCAAAAAATAGGTTTTTATAATATGCAAATGACCTCCCCTAGGTGCAGTAGGCGTGAACCTGCACCTAGGAGAGGCCGTAATAACGCCTCTTACCACGCCTCCGTAGCGCTGATTGACAGGGCCGGGCAGCCAGCTCTTTCGGCTCCCGGCCCTGTACGATCCCGAAATCCCGCGCACTGCGGTAGTACATCCGCGCACGAAGGAGCCGGGACCCGGGTGGCCGCCGGCTCTTAACGCACGTGCGCGGATGTACTACCGCAGTGCGCAGGCGCGGGATTTCGGGATCGTACAGGGCCGGGAGCCGAAAGAGCTGGCTGCCCGGCCCTGTCAATCAGCGCTACGGAGGCGTGGTAAGAGGCGTTATTACGGCCTCTCCTAGGTGGAGGTTCACGCCTACTGCACCTAGGGGAGGTCATTTGCATATTATAAAAACCTATTTTTTGGCTAAACTGCTGGACAGAGAAATATGAGACTAACATTACTGTCATCAAGTGTCATTTGCTCATTGCAAATGACACTTGGTTTAATAGGGTGATTTCTGGTGACAGAAACCCTTTAATGTAATTTTACACCACAGACAAATTCACAGTAAAATCCATGCTGATTTTGATATGGATTTGCCACACGATAGCTGCAGATGTCACCGTTTGTATGCATTGCAGTCCTATGGAAAATTTGCACCAGGATCCAACCGCAAGACATGCAGATTTTGCAGTAGATTACTGTAAAATGACGCCACGTGTGAAGGCACATATCTCCTCATGAACGCCATTCCTACAGGGATTCAGCTGAAGATCTTATCTGTATTCAGGAATATAATCTCTGACAAGCAGAGCAGAGAGGAGGATGAGGCAGCTCTTTAGCTCAGTGTTCTGAAGTAACTCTTCCCCCTGTGTGATTAGGGCAGGTTTTGTGTGTAGTAACAGCACGGCGGCCATTTTGTTTCTCCTATTCATTGCCTAGACAAAACGAGCCATTATAACTAATGAAAGGCATTTGGGAATATATTTATGATAAAATAATATTTAAGTATTTTCATTTTCTTAATTCCCAGAGAACCCCTTTAAGGTAACTTCCATTCCATCAAGTTTGGATTTGTACTTATGGAGACTAGAATATGGAAATTTGACATTCTAATATCAGTCACTGGCGAGAGGGGTGGAAAGAGGCAGGGTGGCACTTCCCTCATGAATACAGAGGAGTCATGATATAAACAGGGAAGCTTATTCAGCAAACAGATTTGCTTTGAATACGATTTTTTTGTAAAAACTCCTAGCCACTGGCTGTGCAGGAAAATGCAGCATAGACCTTTTTCACTTGAATGGGATCATGCTATATTTCAGTGCACAGGGGGTGGCCTGGAGCCTTTCTAAAAACTGTGACTGGGTTGCAGAACTAATAAGCAATGAGGCATCTCCATTTTCAGAATCATTGAACCTGGCACAGAAGTCACCTGATCACCTCTGGTCCGCCTTCAGAAAACCCTAGCAGTCATCTGTAATTATCAAATAATCATTTGAATGAAATATGTGGCTCTGCTGGGATCACCAAAATGAGATCAACCATTAGTTATGGGTAATTGAGGTGAGATCACTACCTCCCTATGACATCCATATAACTTATTAGTGCACATGGATTGGCTAGGAAACGCCAAAAAAAAAAAAAAAAAATTACTGAATTGCAAGCTAGCTCAGCCAAAGTTTAAAAATAACTTTGTACATTGACCCTCAGAGACAGATGTGCGTAAATGCTCAAGTAAGCATCCTTCTGTTCTGGAGATGGGAAATGTGTGCCGGCTGTCAGGCGCTGATAAAGTATGTGTACAGATCCTGTGTAGATAATCATTATTAGAGTCAATTATTGTTTCTGGATTAAAAACAGGGAAATAAATGCTCACATGCCCTTACTGCATCATGTCAGAGCCTGGAATATGAGAGTGTAATGGTTCTGTAGTTGCTTGATGCACAAGTAAAAGTGGTGTGCCTACATGGAATTTACCTGACCGGAAAGGCGATTGTTAAAGGGTTGTCCGATGCAGAAAAATCTATTTATTGTATTTCAAATGCAAAAAAAATGTACAGTCATGGCCAAAAGTTTTGAGAATGATACAAATATTAATTTTTACAAAGTCTACTGCTTCAGTTTTAATAATGGCAATTTGCATATACTCCAGAATGTTATAAAGAGTGATCAGCTTAACAGCAATTACTTGCAAAGTCAATATTTGCCTAGAAAATGAACTTTATCCCCCAAAACACATTTCAACATCATTGCAGCCCTGCCTTAAAAGGACCAGCTAACATCGTTTCAGTGATTGCTCCATTAACACAGGTGTGGGTGTTGATGAGGACAGGGCTGGAGATCAATCTGTCATGATTAAGTAAGAATGACACCACTGGACACTTTAAAAGGAGGCTGGTGCTTGGCATCATTGTTTCTCTTCTGTTAACCATGGTTATCTCTAAAGAAACATGTGCAGTCATCATTGCACTGCACAAAAATGGCCTAACAGGTGCAGCTAGAAAGATTGCACCTCAGTCAACAATCTATCGCATCATCAAGAACTTCAAGGAGAGAGGTTCCATTGTTGCCAAAAAAGCTCCAGGGCGCCCAAGAAAGACCAGCAAGCGCCAGGACCATCTCTTAAAAGTGTTTCAGCTGCGGGATCGGGCTACCAGCAGTGCAGAGCTTGCTCAGGAATGGCAGCAGGCAGGTGTGAGTGCATCTGCACGCACTGTGAGGCGGAGACTCTTGGAGCAAAGCCTGGTCTCAAGGAGGGCAGCAAAGAAGCCACTTCTCTCCAGAAAAAACATCAGGGACAGACTGATATTCTGCAAAAGGTACAGGAGTGGACTGCTGAGGACTGGGGTAAAGTCATTTTCTCTGATGAATCCCCTTTTCGATTGTTTGGGACATCTGGAAAACAGCTTTTTCGAAGAAGACGAGGTGAGCGCTACCACCAGTCTTGTCTCATGCCAACTGTAAAGCATCCTGAAACCATTCATGTGTGGGGTTGCTTCTCAGTCAAGGGAATCGGCTCTCTCACAGTCTTGCCTAAAAACACAGGGAACAAAACAGAGATTTTGGGTCCATGGCCTGGAAACTCCCCAGATCTTAATCCCATTGAGAACTTGTGGTCAATCATCAAGAGACGGGTGGACAAACAAAAACCTACAAATTCTGACAAAATGCAAGCATTGATTGTGCAAGAATGGACTGCTATCAGTCAGGATTTGGTCCAGAAGTTGATTGAGAGCATGCCAGGGAGAATTGCAGAGGTCCTGAAGAAGAAGGGTCAACACTGCAAATATTGACTTGCTGCATTCACTCATTCTAACTGTCAATATAAGCTTTTGTTACTCATAATATGATTGCAATTATATTTCTGTATGTGATAAAAACATCTGACAAACACACATAAAAACCAGAGGGCAGCAGATCATGTGAAAATATAATATTTGTGTCATTCTCAAAACTTTTGGCCATGACTGTACGGCTATGTTTGTGAACAGAGGAACAGCCTGCTGGAGTTCACCGTATCCGGCATAGCTGGATAATGCTGCACATTGACTACATTGGGATCTGACGTGAATCCACCCGCTTTCCAGCAGAAATGCGGCTCTTGGCCAGACAGTAAGTTGTGCTTGCAAGAATCTAGCCTAAATTTTGGACCTTATCCTTAAGACCTTGCCTCCCTATCTTGGCAGCTCCCCTCCACAGACTGACTCCAGACTGACTCTAGCCAATCAGTGCTGCCATGTTCTGACTATGCAGGTACACATCCCAACTTGTTACCTCCCCTCTGTTCCCTTACTGCAGACTACTAGCCATTCATAACTTCTAGTGCAAATAATAAAGGAATGGCACAACATAGAGACATAAGAATAGATGTTCCAGAACTGTTATTACATGGGGAATGCATGGAGCTATTAAAACAGGCATGTCAGGAGTGGTGAAAGGTCCTCTTTAACTAGCAGATAACATTTTGGTGACACATTTCCTTTAAGTGTTGTTATCTTTTGCTACATCTGTAGCAAGTTGATCAACCCTTGTTTCGCTCCATTTACATTGAGTATTTGATGTACTGTTTGTGACTGATGGGTGGGGTGATTGTTCAGGCACATACCATTTTATTACAGTCAGCTGCAGACCCCCTGTTTGCATGGGGTGATGTCCTGCCAACAGTGGATGATTTTTATGCCCACAGAAAAGATAGGATGAGCTGACAAGCTGTTTTTGAGCTAATCCCTGGGCATGTTACCACGGGGCAGTGACTGGAAACGAATGGCTGTAGAAAAGAGTGAATCGGTCACAGAGATCCTCTGTTGTAAAGTCCATGATTATGCTCCATGTCCATTCCAGTAACTGGTTCTGATATGCTCTTGTCCTGCGAGTCCAGTGGCAAGTGCTGTCTCCAGCATGAAGGGTTTACCATGCCCAGGTTTTAGGTAGTGACATCACTAGCGCCTAAACATCTCAGAAAATGCATGGTTCTTCAGCAGGGAGGGCATTCTGAGGTATTGGAGCCTGCAATTCTACACACAGTTTGGGTTGGAGTAGAAAACATTACTAACATTTACTGTCAACTGTTGTGTATGATGACAATTAAAATCACAAAAACAAATATGGTCAAAAGCCCCCTTGTGTATGGATGGTTGTCAGCCCGGTGACCTATGCTGCCAAATACTACACATGGTCCTAGTTTATAGGTATCTTGACAAAGAGAAATCTTAACTTATAGTGCATGGTTTTAACATAGTAATGTCCATGCATGCTACAAGCAGATCTATAAGTAATACACTGACATCTGTCCACTATTTTGTCTATAGTTTTACTGTAACTTTAAAAAAAAACGTATTTAGAACAAATTCATTTAATTTTAAAATAGTGCATTCGGTGATAGTGACATTGGATACTTACGGTATTTTTCCTTCATTAAAGGGGTTGTCCGGGTTCAGAGAAGAACCCGGACATACCTGCAATTTCACCCAGGCAGCCTGCCTGAAGAGGACATCGGAGCATCTCATGCTCCGATGCCCCCCCCTTGCCCTGCGCTAGATCGCGCAGGGCAAGGTCTCTTGTTTTGAAAATACTCGCTGCTGGGCGGGTACTTCCGCCCGGCAGTGAGTTCGGTGACGTCACCGGCCTTAATGGGCCGGCTTTAGCGCTGCCCTAGCCGTTTTACTGGCTAGGGCAGCGCTGAAGCCTGTCCATCAGCGCCGATGACGTCACCGACTCACTGCCGGGCGGAAGCCTCTGCCCGGCAGGGACCGGTACGTCACCGGAACCCGGCGAAATTCCTTTGCCCTGCGCTAATTAGCGCAGGGCAAAGGAGGGCATCGGAGCATAGGATGCTCCGATGCCCTCTTCAGGCGGGCTGCCTGGGTGAAATTGCAGGTATGTCCGGGTTCTTCTCTGAACCCGGACAACCCCTTTAAGCTTCTGCCAAGATTGTGTCCTAGTCATACACAGGCAATTCTAGCAGCTGTTAACATTGCAGCGGTCTGATATTTTTTTCGACATTCGGGAATGATTGTTCATTTTCACTATGCTCGATCTTTAAAATTACTAGAAAAAGTCATCCATTATACTTATATTTTAAAATTCTTGTTGATTCGTTATTCATTTTTTGTATGGAAATTTCCCTTAGCAGCTGGTGTATGTGAGAAGTGCTTTGTGAAATGTTTTTATTATATATAATTCATTTAGGACACTAGTTTAGAAAATCTACATATGTTAGATAGATGTATTATAAGTGAGGTTGTTAATTAGTTCCTGCTGTTCCTAATTAATCTATAGAAAGTGCGAGTTTCTAATTATTCTAAAGACTACTTCGCACTTTTTTTTTTTTTTGTTTGTCAGCATTGCCGTTCTTATTACTCTACAATGAGTAGATCAGTTTAAATGAATAATTATTGGAATATATATGCAATAAAAAATAGATTTTTCTTTTCGGACCACTTTCCCCCATATTCAGTGGTGGGCCAACATAGTGGTTTCCCTACTCCCTTCCTCTTAGTGACAGCATAGTGATCGCAATCTCAGTTTTATTCCTTCATTTTCAATTTATAGAAATACATTCTATGGAGGATAGTGTTCTAGTGTCCTCTTAATTATTGAATTCAAGTATTTCATTCAGTCTCTTTGCCACAGTTGTATAAAATCCAGCAATAGGATTGCAGTCTGCATATACAATCATTTGTGAAAGCATTGCTCATTTTAAAGAGCTCAGTGAATTCCATACCTATCTGATTGCATTGTGCCAACTGTAAAGTTTGTGGGGGGAGGGTTAATGGTATGGAGTTGTTTTTCAGGGGTTGGCCTAAGCACCTTAGGTCCTGTGAAGAGAAATCTTAATTCTTTCTTCAGCATAGCAAGATATTTTGGAAAACTGTATGCTTTCAACTTGTTGGGGACAATCATCCTCTGGCATTAAGATCAGCGCAAAAACTGCATTGAGAGCTTCTTACCAGTTTTACATCACCATGCCAAGCGTGTGATGGAATGGTGTAAAGCACCCGACCACTGGACTCTGGAGCAGTGGAAATGTGTTCTATGTGACTAATTACGCTTCTCTATCTGGCAGTCTGTTGGACAAGTTTGGGTTTGGGGAATACCAGGAGAGAATAGCCTGCTTGATTGTATTGTGCCAAATTGGTGGAGAAGGGATAATGCTATGGTATTATTTTTGGATTGCCCTAGGCCTCTTTGTTCCAGTTGTCCAATTGTATGAGTCGAACTTGTTGGAAACAGTTCGGAGTAGGTCCTTTTTTATTCCAGCATGCGTTTATCCAAGTGGAAAGTACAAAACAAGGTCATAAAGGCATGGTTGGGCGAGTTTGGTGTAGAATAACTTGACTGGCCGGCACAGAGCCCTGACCTCAACCCTATGGAACACCTTTGGGATGAACTAGAATGGAGATTGCAAACCAGGCCCTCTTATTCAACATCACTGTATGACCTCACACATGCCCTTTTGGGCACTAGATGCATTCCAAAATCCTGTAGAAAGCCTTCCCAGAAGGTGGAGGCTGTTTTATGTGCAAAAGGAGAACCAGCTCCTTATTATTGCCTATGGATTTGGCTCTCCAATGCTCTCCTACTACAGACTCCCTTAAGGCAACAGCTACAAGATAAATCGATACAAAAACTATGAAATGCCTAAAGAATCACATTGCAGACAGCACGTTCTAGTAAGACGCTTATCATATGATCACCAGGAGGCAAAACTACAGTAGCTAGACAGCACAAAATATTAATGGCAACCACTACTACTATTGATTCTGTCAAGCATAGAAAACTGCCCTCTTGACCATCTTCATTAGGCTCCATTCACACGTCCATATAATGTGTCCGCATCTGCAAAATTGCGGAACGGGTGTGGACCCATTAATTTTCAACGGGGCCGCAAAAGATGCGGACGGCACACAGTGTGCCGTCTGCATCCGCACTTCCGTTCCGCGGCCCCGGAAAAAAAAATATAACATGTCCTATTCTTGTAGGCATTTCTATTATAGAGCCGGCCATGTGCGGTCTGCAAAATGCGGAACGCACATGGCCGTTGTCCGTGTTTTGCAGATCCGCAATTTGCGGATCCGCAATGACATACGGACGTGTGAATGAAGCCTTAGTCCCATAGACTTTGAATTCAGTTGCAGTGCACGTGTACAACCGCCACTGCATTCCTTTCCTAAGGAAAGATTATTAACCCTTTGAGTACCAAAGGTTTTTTCATTTCATTTTTCTTCTGTCTTCACAGAGCCATAACTTTTTTTATTTTTTGCTTCAGATAGCCGTACGAAGCTTGTTCTTTGCAGGACGAATTGTTCTTTCTAAAGCCACCATTTAATATGGCAAATAATGTAGTGGGAAGCAGGGAAAAAATTCCAAATGGGGTGGAATTAAAAAAAAAAAAAAAACGCAATTCCGCTACATTTTTATGGGTTTTGTCCCTACCATTCCCTATGTGCTTCATTCTCTGGGTCAGTACGATTACAAAGATATCACATTTGTATAGGTTTTCTTTAGGGATGAGCGAATAGAACTTCATTAGAATACTGTACAGAGCAAGTGCTCCGTACAGTATTAGAATGTATTGGCTCCTATGAGCTGAAGTTATTATTTCGCAAAGTCTCGCAAGACTTCGGGTAATAACTTCAGAAATTAATTTCTACTGTAAAAAAAACCTTTTACCAAACTCGTTTTCGGATCCAAGTGGTAAAAGATACAATTTTAGATACAATTTTTAAAATTTTTAAGAAGACTTCCAAAACCTGATTTTTAAGTTAATTAAAGTTATTCAAATATGACTGTACAATGTTAACCCTTTAGGTGTTCCACAAGAATTAAAGAAAAATAGAGGAATGCAACAAGGGTTAACAGCGCCTTCCTGATTGCGGTGCACAAACGGCACTCTCCAGCAGCTGTGAAATGCACTCCAGATACTGTACCTGTGATGGCCTACCAGGACTTTACCGAGTCACTCCCAGCCCCTCCAGCTGCTGTCTGTGTTGCACTTGATGGTTAGTCTGGATATAAGGTGTTGGTCATAATAATGTGACTCACCTGTGTATAAAATAATATGCATTTACTCTGCTGGTAATATTAGTAAAAAACAATTGCAACTCATATGTTACAATTTAAAAAAAGAACTGTGATAATATTAAAAATAATCTGTTTTATGGAAGGATACAATCCTGACTATGCTTTGTGTTTAGGACTCCATGTTCTGTTATGGTGAGTTCATATCGTGACTATTACTAAAGCAGCCATGTATTCACGTCTCTGTGTGACTCCACTAATGAAGCACCCATCTGTTTATTAATAATTAACAGAAATGACTCTTGGTGCATACTGAAATCATGCCACTAATTGCTGCCTGTTGCCAATCAAGAACATAATGACATGACATACTCTGTTTTCATGGCGAATCAAGAAATCCTTAAAGATTAATTAAAAAAACACAAATTATTACAGTAATTTTCTGTTAATATGCAACCTTTAGGTCGGGAATGGTTAGCAGTAGCCTTTATAAACATTATTAAAGTCATTTGTAATCTGAAAATGTCTGATTGCTTGAAGTTATCCTTAAAGGGGTTTGTGAAACAATGAGGGACCTGCAAAGGCAAGATGACTTACTTGCTTCCTGGTACCAGCTCCCTGCTCCTTCACCTGCAGGCCTGTGATGCTTCTGGCCTCCATCTATGTGAACATCCAGTTTGACATCACCGCAGCTAATCATTGGCTGTGGCAGTGTGTGGTTCCCCTTCATGACAAATTGTCACATGGTGCAAGGGGATTTAGTCACCGCCTAACTGCGGCGATGTCAAACAGGATGTTGACATTGATGAAGCCCAACGGAGCATAACAAACCTGCAGGAGGAGTGGGGTGTCTATGTCGGGAATCAGGTAAGTCATCTTCCCTTTGCAGGTCTGGCAGAATGGGAGGATTTGCCAAACCTCCCCCCACCCCCATCCTTGAATGAAGTTCCACCTTTTATCAAAATAGCTTTGTTTCCTGGTGCTGTGTTACAGTAATGGGTATGCAACCACTGTGTTAACCAACAGATTTGGGCTTATTCTGGCATTCACCTAGTATTCACCCTTTAACCACTGTGCAGGGATCTGGACTTTGCTGCAGGGAAGCCACCAGGCCGCTACCTTCTCGAGGTAATCTACAGGGGTCAGAAAAGCCTGTGCAATGCACCCAGGGTCAGGCAGATTCATAGTCAGGGACAGGACGAGTCAGAGAAATAAAACCACACTGCACCCGATTAGTCTGAGCAAGCTATCCCAGGATAGATATTACATACAACTCCAGTGTAGTCAGTCACTGCTACACATAAAGGTGCTTTTACCCAAGACTCTGTTCCTGTTTCTACTGTATTTTGAACAGAGATAAAGGGCAAAAATAGTAAAGCACTGCAAACACGATTTGACGTCCTGCAAATTTATTACACTTACAAAATAAAGAACAAGCATATTAAAAAAAAAAAAAATCACTGTCATGCACTCAACTCAGGTTTCACCATTTGCTTCATCAGGGTGCGTCAATCCATATTTCACTGTCTGCGTCACCGGGGGCGCATCCCCCCTCCCCCTGCTGCTGGAGCTTTGCTCTGGCTTAACTGTTAGAGCTCATGCAAAACTGTTAAGCAGTTAAAAAATTCAGTGCATAATTGACAGTCCTTATACAAGAAATTTAAATAGCAGGCATGTAGCATTATAATTTGTGCCAAAATGGTATGTAAAGGTTGATGGTGCATGGTGAAAGCTGTAACAGAAAAAAAATCAAAATTACCGAATTATATATTTTTTTGGTCATCTTATCCCCAAAAATAAAAAAACAAACAAACAAGCCCACATACAACTCTGTAGATGGAAGTAGTAAAGAATAATAAAAACTAAAAAACTTGGTAAATTTGGTATCAATTGTACTGATCTATAAAGATAATATAATTTTTTACCACATAGTGAATGCCCAAAACAGTAGTGGAATTCCTTTTTTTTTTATCGAATTCACCACTCAAAGAATTTTTCCTGATATGGTAAGTGAAATGGGGCCATTAAAATACAACTTGGACCCCCCCACCCCTCCTCCACAGACAAAAGCCCTCATGAGGCTATGTGAGTGGAAACATAAAAAAGTTATGGCTCATAAAAAGTGGGGAGAGAAAACAGAAAAAAAAAAAAAAAATTGCAGCAGGAAGAGTTAGGCTACATTCACATCACCATATGTGTTTTGCAGTCCGCAAATTGTGGATCCATAAAACACAAATACCGGACTTGTACATTCTGTGGACCGCACGTGGCCGGCGATATATAGAAAATGCCTAGACAAGAATAGGACAGGTTCTATGGGGGGAATTTATCATTAGGAGAATATTTGAAGTCAGTTTTGCGTCAGTCTGTGTTGGAGTACTTTCTGCCACATTTATCAAACGTCACAGGTTGTTTGATAAATGTGGCTTGTCCTTAAACCTAACACTTCTGTCTAGAGAAGCTACTCCACTTTTCCTACTCCACCCTCCTCCTGGAGTGAGATTGCGACTATTTTGCGACTTTTTAAAAAAAGTCGCAATGATAAATCTGGAGTGACACTCATTAACATGGCTAACCACACCCACTTTTCCACCCATATTACAAACTGGAGTGAGTGGTGTACACATGCAAAAAGTCGCAAAAAAATGCGCAAAAAAGTCGCAAAAGCCCTATCGTGCGACTTTTTGAAGACAGAATTCTGGCGTGAAGGTGTGATAAATCAGGGCCTATATCTTTGTGGGGCTGCAGAACTGAACTACGAATGTGGACAGCACACAAAATTGCGGAACGGATGCGGACCATTTAAACGGTCGTGTGAATGTACCCCTAATGTTAGGCAGTCTGGAATGACTAAATTACACAGGGAAAACATAGGCCAATATCTTCATTTGCTTATAAAAGATTCAGTTTACTGTATGAGATGGAAGTGAAAAGGTACAAATTTATGAAAAAGAAGACATTATTAACAGAGAATGTGGAATTATTCACACCCCAGAATTGCATAGCACATGAGTGCGTAATAGTCTCTGCCTTTCAACGTACTAAACACATTAACAAGCTGGCACCTGTTTTAGAAGGCGTTAGGTGGTATATTCTTAGCTTCCACTATAATGTTTGCAGACAAGATGATGGGTGTATACAGTATGCAGAATGTATGTGCTGCACTTGCAGCAGCAGCCTGGGAGAAACAAGTGGAGGAAGGGAGTGTTGGGCTCTGGCAAAAATTAGTGGACACACGGACAGTGAACAGCATATGGTAATGGAGTCTGTGACCAGGCCAGTTTTAGTAAATAAATAAGTCTTTCTTTACTAAAGTGCAAAATAGGAGTAGTAGTACATCCAACAGTATCAAGGCACAATTTCAACAGCAGTTCACAGTGCAGTTCTTTCCCAATAGCAATGTATGTATGGATAGCAGCAATGATAGGAGTTGTGACACTACTTCTCTCTGAAGAACCTTGGCATGCAATTGAGGGCTTTGGTATAGGTTCTGTAATTCCTGGGCTGAGGGGTACAGAATTAAGATATGGCTGGCAAACCATCTCAAAGTGTTCCCTCTCACAGCAGCAAAATCTCTCTCTGCTATAGACGTGCACACTACCTTCTGTCTGACTCCAATGAACTGAAAGTTTCTTTCTCTCTCTATGGAGCACTATTAGTAGTAGACTATAGTATCAGAGATAATGGTTCTCTGAAACTCTCCGTACAGTGCTATTAGGTACACAGACACAAATCTATACATTGCACTTTAGCAATATAACATTAAAGGGGTATTCCCATCTCACAAATGTAGTTTGTATAGTTAGATATAGCCATACCAATATTATTACTAATAGAATGTATTTAAATAAAATGTACCATTTAGAAGATTTGCCTATTTGTATTTCCATTGTCCCACACACATCAGTCAGGCCGTTGCCCCTAGTTACGACCACCACAGCCATGTAATAGTGGTGGCCGGCTTGCTCCTTTTCAAACCCGCTCTGAGGTAACTGCTGTATTGTGAACGCACATGTTATGAGCATGCAGAGACACATCTTAGGGTTGTAGCATTCTTGTCTGCACTTCCAAAACGCAGAGAAACGGATTCTGTTCCAAGATCAATTCCTCTCTATGGAGCAGGATCTGTTTATAAAGTCTGCGTTTTGGACGGATCCTGACCATTGCGTTTTGGACTGGTAGCGTCCAAAACACAGATGTGAAAGTACCCCAAGATGTGTCTCCGCATGCTCATGCAATGTGCGTTCACAATACAGCAGTTACCTCAGAGCGGGTTTGAAAAGGAGCAAGCCGGCCACCACTACTACATGGCCGCGGTGGCCGTAACTAGGGGCAACGGCCTGACTGATGTGTGTGATCAACTTTTTGCAGTAACCCTATATTTGGGTGCTGCACACTACTACTATGGAATAAATGTAATTAGACATATGGTTGCCTGCTGTAGACCTTGTTTATATGGTACGATTGTTATGTTTTTTTCTGTTTTCATTGTGGACGATGCAAATTAAATTAACCCCTTCAACTCCGGGCCTGTTTTCACCTTCCTGCCCAGGCCATTTTTTGCTAATCTGACTTGTGTCACTTTATGTGGTAATAACTTTGGAACGCTTTTACTTATCCAGGCCATTCTGAGATTATTTTCTTGTCACATATTGTGCTTTACGACAGTAGTAAATTTGTGGCAAAATATTTTATTTTTATTTATAAAAAAAATACCAAATTTAGGAAAAATTTGCAAATTTCCAAATTTCCATTTCTCTACTTTCAAAATACATAGTAAAACCTCCAAAAATAGTTATTATTTTACATTCCCCATATGTCTACTTTATGTTGGCATCATTTTATAAATGTCAGTTTACTCTTTTAGGACTTGAGAAAGCTTAGAAGTTTAGAAGCCATTTTTCAAATTTTCAACAATATTTACAAAACCATGTTTTTAAGCACCAATTCAGATATAAAGTGATTTTGGGGGGCTTACATAATGGAACCCACCCATAAATGACCCCATTTTAGAAACTACACCCCTCAAACTATTTAAAACTGACGTTACAAACTTTGCTAACCCTTTAAGTGTTCTGCAAGAATTAAAGGAAAATAGAGGCGAAATTTCAAAATTTCATTTTTATGCAGATTTTTCATGTTTTTTCTTGCAACACAGCAAGGGTTAAAAGCAAAATAAACCTCAATATACTGTACATTGCTCTCATTCTGCAGTTTACAGAAATACACCATATGTGGTGGTAAATGTCTCTATGGGTTTGTGGCAGTGGTCAGAAGGAAAGGAGCGCCATACGGATTTTGCAGGCAGATTTTGCTAGAATGGTTTTTAGGCACCATTTTGTAATTGAGAGACCCTGACGTACCCCTAGAGCGGAAACCCTCAAAAAGTGACCCCATTTTGGAAACTACACCCTTCAAAGAATATATTAAGGGGGGTACTGACCACTTTGACCCCGTAAGCGTTTTACAGAATTTGGAAACACTTGGCTGTGAAAATGAAAAGTTTCATTTCTTCCAATAAAATGTTGCTCTAGCCCCAAATTTTTCATTTTCATTAGGGGTAACAGGAGAAAAGCACCCCATAAGTTGTTCCCCATTTTCTCCTGAATACGGCAACACCCCATATGTGGTGGTAAACTGCTGTGGGGGCACATGGCAGGACTGAGAACAGAAGGAGTGCCATATGGATTTTGCAGCACAGATTTTGATGGAATGGATTGCGGGAGCCATTGATTTTTATTTTTCGACGTTTTCATTGGTACCATTTTGGGGTACATAAGACTTTGTGATCGCTTGGTATTACACTTTTTGTGAGTCAATGTGAAAAAATAGCTGTTTTGGCATAGTTTTTTTTACAGCATTCACCCAAAGGGGCAAATCATGTGATATTTTTATACAGCAGGTTGTTACGAACGCGGCAATACCCAATATGTCTAACATTTTTATTTTTGTTAAATTTTACACATAGAGATGAGCAAGCAGTGCTCGTTACGAGCACTGTAACGCTCGGGTCCCGTGTGCAATGCCCGCAGGCATTGCGGATCCGTCCTCATCTGCATGTAAGTCAATGAGGACGGATCGTTTGGTATGACACTCATACCAAACGGTTCCGTCCCGACTGACTTTAAGACGGGTGAGGACGGAACCGTTTGGTATGAGTGTCATACCAAACGATCCGTCCTCATTGACTTACATGCAGATGAGGACGGATCCGCAATGCCTGCGTGCATTGCACACGGGACCCGAGCGTTACAGTGCTCGTAACGAGCACTGCTCGCTCATCTCTATTTACACAGTAAATTAATATTTGAACAGAATTATATCTTGTTTTTGTGCTGCCATTTTCAGAGAGCCATATTTTTAATTTTTTTTTTTTGGACGATTGTCTTAGGTAGAGTATCATTTTTTGGGGTAAATACACCTTTTTGATCGCGTGGTATTACACTTTTTGTGGGGGAAGGTGACCAAAAAATGGCTGTTTTGGTACCTTTTTTTTTTTTTTTTTTTTTTTACTGTGTTCACCTGGCAGGGTGGATCATGTGATATTTTTATAGAGCTGGTCGATACGGACGCGGCGATACCTAATATGTCTACTTTTCTTTTTTTTCCTTTTTTTAACCATTTTTTAAAAACTTTTTTAGGGGGAAAATGGCGTTGTTTTTTTACTTGAAACTTTTATTATTTTTTTTAAACTTTATTTTTTCACCTTTTTCACTTTTGGGGGTCTGATCCCCTTTACAATGCATCACAATATTTCTGTATTGTAATGCATTGGCTGTAAGTGTATTACTGATACACTTCCAGCTCAGTGCCTGTGAGATCCAGGGGGCTGGATCTCACAGGCTTCCGTAGATGGCAGCCGGATGCCTAAGGAAGGCATCTGGCTGCCATCCAAGCCATCGGGTCCCCGTCACAGCAGTGCGGGGACCCGATGGCATCCCGGCACGTGCCGCACACCTCATGTGCCGCGCTGAAAACACTGATGCCGGCGCATTCAGCAGGGGTCCGGCAAGTGGGCACAGCCGGACCCCCGCCGCTAATCAGGCCCGATCAGTGCACCGTACGGCGCTGGGCATCAAGCCCCTTCACACAGCGCCGTACTATTACGGCCCTGGGCGTGAAGGGGTTAAATATGCCTTCTGGGACTCATTAGGTCCCTCAAACTCATCTTTATTACATCAAAAGGGCATCTGTCGGCAGGTTTGTACTATGAAACTGGCTGACCTGATACATATGCACTTGGCAGCTGAAGACATCTGTGTTGGTTCCATGTTCATATGTGCCCGCATTACTGAGAAAAATAATGTTTTTATATATGCAAATGAGCCTCCAGGAGCAACGGAGGTGTTGATGGTACTCCTAGAGGCTCTGCTCTCTCTGCAACTGCTGCACCCTCTGCACTTTGATTGTTTCCACTGCCAGGCCTGGTCAATGCAGAGAGTTATTAATGAACGGCTAGCAGTCTGCAGTAAGGGTACAGAGGGGTGGTAACCAGTTGGGGTTGTGTACCTGCACAGTCTGAAAATGGCAGCACTGATTGGATAGAGTGAGTCTGGGGTGAGTCTGTGCCGCCCCCCCCAACTGGCCCCCTAAGTTTCTATGACAAAACTAGGACCTGCTCACATCTTTATTCTACATTTAGTTTATACATCGGAAAAGGTCCCAACATACAGTACAGACCAAAAGTGTGGACACACCTTCTCATTCAAAGAGTTTTCTGTATTTTCATGACTATGAAAATTGTAGATTCACACTGAAGGCATCAAAACTATGAATTAACACATGTGGAATTATATCCTTGACAAAATAGTGTGAAACAACTGAAAATATGTCTTATATTCTAGGTTCTTCAAAGTAGCCACCTTTTGCTTTGATTACTGCTTTGCACACTCTTGGCATTCTCTTGATGAGCTTCAAGAGGTAGTCACCTGAAATGGTTTTCACTTCACAGGTGTGCCCTGTCAGGTTTAATAAGTGGGATTTCTTGCCTAATAAATGGGGTTGGGACCATGAGTTGTGTTGGGCAGAAGTCAGGCGGATACACCGCTGATAGTCCTACTGAATAGACTGTTAGAATTTGTATTATGGCAAGAAAAAAGCAGCTAAGTAAAGAAAAACGAGTGGCCATTATTACTTTAAGAAATGAAGGTCAGTCAGTCCGAAAAATTGGGAAAACTTTGAAAGTGTCAAGTCGCAAAACCATGCAGTGCAGTGCAGTCGCAAAAACCATCAAGCGCTACAAAGAAACTGGCTCACATGAGGACCGCCCCAGGAAAGGAAGTCCAAGAGTCACCTCTGCTGCGGAGGATAAGTTCATCCGAGTCACCAGCCTCAGAAATCGCAGGTTAACAGCAGCTCAGATTAGAGACCAGGTCAATGCCACACAGAGTTCTAGCAGCAGACACATCTCTACAACAACTGTTAAGAGGAGACTGTGTTCAGCAGGCCTTCATGGTAAAATAGCTGCTAGAAAACCACTGCTAAGGACAGGCAACAAGCAGAAGAGACTTGTTTGGGCTAAAGAACACAAGGAATGGACATTAGACCAGTGGAAATCAGTGCTTTGGTCTGATAAACCCAAATTTGAGATCTTTGGTTCCAACCACCGTGTCTTTGTGCGACGCAGAAAAGGTGAACAGATGGACTCTACATGCCTGGTTCCCACCGTGAAGCATGGAGGAGGAGGTGTGATGTTGTGGGGGTGCTTTGCTGGTGACACTGTTGGGGATTTATTCAAAATTGAAGGCATACTGAACCAGCATGGCTACCACAGCATCTTGCAGCGGCATGCTATTCCATCCGGTTTGCATTTAGTTGGACCAGCATTTATTTATCAACAGGACAATGACCCCAAACACACCTCCAGGCTGTGTAAGGGCTATTTGACCAAGAAGGAGAGTGATGGGGTGGTACGCCAGATGACCTGACGTCCACAGTCGCCAGACCTGAACCCAATCGAGATGGTTTGGGGTGAGCTGGACCGCAGAGTGAAGGCAAAAGAGCCAACAAGTGCTAAGCATCTCTCTGGCATCTGAAGAACTTAGAATATAAGACATATTTTCAATTGTTTCATACTTTTTTGTTAAGTATTAGAGTTGAGCGAACGTGCTCGTAACGAGCACTGTACTACTCAGATCCCCTGCGCTCGCATGGACGCAGCTATCCGGATCTGTCCTCCTCACCCGACGGATCCGGATACCTGCACCCATGCGAGAGCAGGGGATCCGAGCAGTACAGTGCTCGTTACGAGCACGTTCGCTCAACTCTATTAAAGAGGCTCTGTCACTAGGTTGTAACCTATGTATTTAAATACATAGGTTACAAGGCCTAGTGACAACTTTTAAAATCATACCTTTCATGCAGAGTTCTGCGCAGCGGTCGCGTAGAAATTTAAACTTTAAAAAATATGCAAATGAGCCATTGGAGCACCGGGGGGCGGCCTCTTTCCTCTGGAGCACCGCTCCTTCACCGCCCCCCCGGGCCCGAGGCACGTCCCCTGTCTCTAATCACGCCCCTTTCTGTATTTGATAGACAGCGCTAGACTTGAACTCTCGCGCATGCGCCCTAAAATTTTCCCAGCGCATGCGCAGTAGCGCTTGCAGTGTCTACACTGCAAGCGCTGTCTTCTCTTCTGCACACGCGCTGTCACTCCCGGGACTAGTGAAGTGACGGCGCGTGCGCAGAAGAGAAGACAGCGCTTGCAGTGTAGACACTGCAAGCGCTACTGCGTATGCGCCGGGAAAATTTTAGGGCGCATGCGCGAGAGTTCAGCTCTAGACTTACCAGTCTAGCGCTGTCTATCAAATATCAAATACAGAAAGGGGCGTGATTAGAGACAGGGGACGTGCCTCGGGCCCGGGGGGGGTGGTGGTGAAGGAGCGGTGCTCCAGAGGAAAGACACAAACGTGTGATGGCCGTTCCATGACCGCAATTTGCAACATCCATGCAACTTTCTCAGACTGATGCAGACCCATTCAACTTGAATGCGTCCGTGATCGGTCCGCACCACAAAATAAAAAAAATTGAACATGTACTATTTTTTGCCGTGCGGAGGCATGGAGAGAAACCCCACAGAAGCACTCCGTAGTGCTTCTGTGGGATTCCATGCCTCTATTCTGCACTGGACCTTCTGGATTGCAGACTCATTCAAGTAAATGAGTCCGCATACGTGACAGGCTGTTTAGACATCCACCAGATATTACAGTGGTTGTGTCCACTCCAGGGGCACATACTTTCTATCCAAGCCCCATTCAGGTCAATGGAATGGATTTTCAATCAGTAAAATTTCTGCAACAAAATCTACAGGAGAAATTTATTAAAACCGGTGGAAAACTGGCTTAGTTACTATTAGCAACCAATCAGATTCCACATTTTCTAAAGGAGCTCTGAAAAATGAAAAGTGGAATCTGATTGGTTGCTATGGGCAACTAAGACAGTTTTCCTATATACCACTTTTGATAAATCTCCCCCATAGTGTGTGAAGGCCCCACGCTGGTCTTAAACTGATGGTGGTTGGAGTAAAATTCACAAAGTTTAGCACATCCTAATAAATTTGACACATCCTGAGCTTTTGTTTGCACCAATTTCTGTCATAATTTACTCCCAGCTAACTCCACACACTTTTCTCATCACCTTTTAAAAGTGGTAACATGTATGAAAAGCTGCAAATTTTAGTGCCGTTATGACATATGCCAAAACTTGTGACCTTTCTATACCACAAAAGTGCCACAAACCATTTATAAATCCCACCATTAGCTGGATTTGTCCAGTCCTCAATGCAGTACTCTACTATGAACCAAAACATACCATAAACGCATGTGGTGAATAATTTTGAGGAACCTTTTCTGAATGCTGTTGTTTTTTCTAAAGTTTATGGGCTTTGGAGAAGTACTTGATCCAGTCCTGGTGGTAGCATTGCCTATACCCCTGGTTTATGAGGCGTGCGCTGGATTTACATGTGGGGGTTGTTCAGTCCATAGTACAGACTCCTGGTTTTGTTTAGTCCCCTCATGAAGTGCCTTCATAGGAAGCTAATTAGCTCCCACTTCCTCACCTGAGCAGGAAAGGATAGCAGTGATTTCTGGTTTCTCTATGTGGTTGATATAAGCCTGCATGTCTCAAGTATCACCTGGGTTTGAAATTACTCATAATTTGAAAGGAGAAAGAAATGCAGGAAACAATGGTGGATAAGTTTTGTTAATGGTCTTCAAGTTTTATAGTCACATTTTGGAGGCTCTGATCCAGGCATAGATCAAGCCATTTTTTACTTGCATTAGTAAATCAATGATGATTCCAGAATTCCGGGCACTTTGTGTCGTGTTTGAAGATACACATGACAGCAGTGGATCTCTTGTTTCCAAGAGAAAGAAAAGAACCTTCCAGTACCCTACAGGTAAAAGCTTTATTGGGCCTCGTTCTGACTGAGACTCTCGGTTGTTTTGTTTGAACTGCTTTTTTGAGCTCTGGTGAATATAGGGGTAGTCATGGGGAGAATTTTGGAAATAATTTTTTCTTGAGTTTGGAATAATTTGCGCCTAATTTGAGAAATTTGGTCTATCTTTAAACATCTTTGGGCACTGTTATCAAGCTCCCCTGTTTTAGGCTTAAAGGGTTTCTGTCACCAGTTTTGGGCATATAAAACAGGATGACATTTGCAATGTGCAAATGTCACCTGATGCCCAAACTGGTGATCATTTTTTTACTGGTGCCCCCGTTTTTGAAATAAATCAACTTTTGTCGTATGCAAATGAAGCTTACTAGGTGCAAGGGGCGGTAACCCTGCACCTAGTAAGCGCCGTTTCCCTACCTTTATTCACGCCCCCTTTGTTGTGATGGACAGGGCCAGGCAGCTCGCTCTATCTGCTCCTGGCCCTGTCCGTGCTGAAAATCCCGCGCCTGCGCCGTTCGGACTTCATTCGGCGCAGGCGCAGTGAGTGCCGATTGCTGCCGGGCTCCCGGCTTCCTCACTGCGCCTGCGCCGCCTTCTCTTCTGGGTGTTCTGTGACGTCATCGGCGCAGGCGCAGTGAGGAAGCCGGGAGCCCGGCAGCAATCGGCACTCACTGCGCCTGCGCCGAATGAAGTCCGAACGGCGCAGGCGTGGGATTTTCAGCACGGACAGGGCCAGGAGCAGCTAGAGCGAGCTGCCTGGCCCTGTCTATCACAACAAAGGGGGCGTGAATAAAGGTAGGGAAACGGCGCTTACTAGGTGCAGGGTTACCGCCCCTTGCACCTAGTAAGCTTCATTTGCATACGACAAAAGTTGATTTATTTCAAAAACGGGGGCACCAGTAAAAAAATGATCACCAGTTTGGGCATCAGGTGACATTTGCACATTGCAAATGTCATCCTGTTTTATATGCCCAAAACTGGTGACAGAAACCCTTTAAAATTAGAAAGGCGTGTTTGCTTTGTCTGTAGTTGTGAGCGAACTTCTGTTTTCAAGTTTGGCGTACAAGGTTTGGGATATCTAACTCGCCACTTAGATCTAGCAAAGAAAGGTACACCAGCCCTGGACTGAAGTAGAAATTAGATTGTTTGTGCAATTAAACCAGGCACAAAAAAGGTGCACCTACGTAAATAGGTCAGACAATAGGCGCAAAACTTAGAAAACTTCTGAATTAGTCTAAAAAACAGGCAACTGAGGCCTATTTTGGCATGAATGTCTATTGAGGCCCGAATGCCTCCAAAACAGGTACATTTTCAGTATAAAATGCAACAAAAAAAAACTTTATAAACCAGGGACGCCCAACCTGCAGCCCTCTGGCTGCTGCAAAACTACAACTCCCAGCATGCCCAGACAGCCTACAGCAGGGCATGGTGGGAGTTGTAGTTTTACATCTGGAGGGCTGCAGGTTGTGCATCCCTGGCCTAAAACATAATTAAGCCTAAACCACGCACTATAGTAAATGTGCCCCTTGTTATCTACAGTAGGTATGTTGTCACTTCAGCAAATAGCATTTATCATGTAGCGAAAGTTAATACAAGGCAATTACTAATGTATTGTGATTGTCCATATTGCCTCCTTTGCTGGTTTGATTCAATTTTCCATCACCTTATTCACTATACCTATTCAGGGGTTGTGACCACCCTGCAATCCAGCAGCAGTGGCCGTGCTTGCGCACTATAGGAAAACGCGACAGCCTATGTACACTCCTATGGTCCCAGCTACCAGAGAGGCCAGCAGTTATTCCTGTAGTGTGGAAGCACAGCCACCACTGCTGGATTGCAGAGAGGTCATAACCCCTGGATATGAGCAATGTATAATGTGATGGAAAAATGAAGCCAGCAAAGGAGGCAATATGGAAAATCACAATACATTAGTAAGTGTCTTGTATTAACTTTCTCTACGTGATAAATGCCACTTACGGACGTAACACAACCCCTTTAAGGCCCCTTTCACACGGGGTGAGATTTCCGCGCGGGTGCAATGCACTGAATGCTAACCCATTCATTTTTGAATGGGTCTTTTTACATGGGCGAATTTTTTCACGTGAAAATCGCAGCAGGTTTTATATACTGCGTTTTTCACGCAGCCCTGGCCCCATTGAAGTGAATGGGTCTGCGTTAAATTCACATTGCATTCGCAAGCAAGTGCGGATGCAATGCGTGATTCACTGATGGTTTCTTAGCAATGTTGTTTGTAAACCTTAAGTTTTTAATCATGCGCGTGCGAAATGCATTCATACGCATCGCACCCGTGCGTTAAAAACTGAACAAACATACGCAATCGCAGACAAAACTGACTGCGATTGCGTGCGGATTGGTGCGAGTTTTCCTGGTCGCACCCTGAACACATCCGGACTGAATCCGGATTGTTCGTGTGAAAGGGGCCTAAGCCTCATCATCAGTGTTCTGGTCAGTGATTTCCATCAGTGATTGTGAGCCAAAACCAGGATTGGAGGCTCCACAGACATAAGGTATAAGGGAAAGATCTGCATCTGTTCTGTGTTTAGAGCTGCACCTCATTTTGGCTCACAATCACTGATGGAAATCACTGGCCAAACACTGACGTGAATGAGGCATAAATCACAAAGTCAGTGATTTCCATCAGTTATTGTGAGTGAAAATCAGGTGCGACTTTAAACACAGAACAGGTGCAGATCTTTGCATTACATCTCTGTGCAGACTTCACTTCTGCTGGAAAATCACTGACTGTGTGAATGTTATAAGATGCGTAGTTGTTTTTTTTTTCTTTAAGTTGTAGCATAACCTGTTAGAAAAAAAAATATTTAAAGGGAATATAGGAGTATGTGTGTGTATGTATATATAAATTTTCCATTCGGAAGTCGGTACTCGCATCTGAACTACAGTAGCAGGTCCATTACCTTTAGACAGGGCATATTACACAGTGCTTCAGAATAAAAGCCAAATTCATCAGTCCTTATAAAGAATAGTTATGTTCTCCCTGTCCCAATCTTACAAGACACAGCGCCTTGTCTTCTAAAGCAGACATAAATTGCTTTTCCTCTGCAAAGGTTTCTACATTAATCTTGTTAGTCGACTGGGAATAGACTAAGCTTTTTCTAGGAAACAAACAACAATGGTGAGCTACCACTGACGCATGGTCGCGTGGTCTCCTGTATGAGTGGAGGCACCCAGAAAAATAAGCAAAATATTTAAAAATCTGACTCGTGCATAAAGATGGTGTGTTTAATATTGGAGAATGTCACCAGGCATATCGCAGCTGCACTGATGGGGACAAAGATCTTTTTGAGAAAGCTGAAGTGATATTCTGAATAGTAAAATGTGATAATTGTAATTATGCAGATTATAGGAACACCGGCTGCTGCTCCAGTCATTCTAAGAATTGGACTTGGATGCTTTCATGCCGTATGTCGTTATGCTAAAATGCACCCTCCCACCATTATTTTCCAGATTTCCTGTGTTGTCCCATTTATGTATTTGTGAATGTAATAAACCCTATAGAAATACACAATTGCATGAAGTAAATAGGTGGGATGTAGATCCCTAGCCGCTAAGCCTGGTCATCCTCAGCAAAACAATACAAGTTATTTTTTAGAATAGAAAAACTCATCTCTTTGGAAAGTACTTAAAAAAAAAAACTTATCACAGGATATTAGGACCTCATGCGTATGACCATAAGAGCGCACCCACATGAAAATATTTGCTTTCTGTGTCCGTTCCGGGTTTTTTTTGCGGACAGTATGTGGAACCATTCATTTCAATGGTTCCACAAAAAAACGGAAGTTACTCCGTGTGCTTCTGTTTCCGTATGTCCGTATTTCCGTTCCGCAAACGAAAAGAACATGTCCTATTATTGTCTGCATTACAGACAAGGATAGGACTGGTCTGTTAGGGGACAGCTGTTTTGTTCCGCGAAATACGGAATACACATCCATATTTTTTTGCAGATCCATTTTTTTGTGGACCGCAAAATACATCCGTTCGTGTGCATGAGCCTTCAGTGTTTTGCATTCCACAAACCACGGATCCCGGCTGTGTGCATACCGTCATTTTGTTTCTGCCTTCTGTAGAAATGTTCTATCCTTGTCCTCAAAATGGACAAGAATATTACATGTTCTATTTTTTTGAGGGCCGACAGAATGGACACGCAGACGCGATCAGCACACTGTGTGCTTTCCGCATCTTTTGCAGCCCTATTGAGATGGATGGGTCCACATCCAAACTGTGGTCGCGTGCATAAGACCTTTTTCACATGAGCATAACAGATTAGGTCCGGATGCGTTCAGGGTCCATTCAGGAAAATTTGCACCATTTTGCAAGCAAGTTCAGTTTTGTCTGCGATTGCGTTCAGTTTTTTCCGCGTGGGTGCAATGCATTTTGATGTGTTTTTCACGCACGTGATAAAAAAACTGAAGGTTTACAAATAACATCTCTTAGCAACCATCAGTGAAAAACGCATTGCATCCGTACTTGCTTCAGGATGCAATGCGTTTTTCACTGAAACCCCATTCACTTCTATGGGGCCAGGGCTGCGTGAAAAATGCAGAATATAGAACGTGCGGAAAACTCGCTCGTGTGTAAGGGGCCTAAGACTTTGTGCAGATGTCTGTGAAGGTACTGTATGGACTCATAAGGGCACCAGATTACGAATTTGTAATGTAAAGTATAAAGTCTTCCTCTATTTTGAGCCCTAAGGCTGAGTTCACACTTCACTTATTTGGTCAGTTATTTCCATCAGTTATTGTGAGCCTAAGGACTCAAACACAAACGTATTTTCTTTCCATGTCCCGTTTTTTTTTGCGGACCGTATACGGAACCATTCACTTCAATGAGTCAGCAAAAAAACGGAAATGACGGTTGTGTGAATGCCGGCCAAACCAGTAGTGAAGCCTACTCAGATGATTTGATTTGCACCTAATCTGTGTTTTTGACCAGCATCTGGTTTTGGCTCGCAATAACTAATGGAAATAACTGCCAAATAACTGAAGTGTGAACTCAGCCTTACTGGTCTCTTCAAGACCCAAACTGTAATGCAGAAACACACAGCATAATAAATCATTATAATGCTGTGCGGTCCAGTCAAATTCCTGATCCCAAAAGGAGCATGTTTCATGCAGTGAACATAGTCATCTGAAACTGGCCCAAGGGGGCAGCACAAATATGTCAATATAAACCAGAGGATTACATAAGTTAAAGGGGTTGTCCTGCCATATATAATGATGACCTATCTTCAGGATAGGTCATCAAAAACTGCAATTGCGGACAAAAATAGGACATGTTCTGTGTCCTATGAAATGAATGGGTCCGGACCTGAGCCGCAAAATATGCGGCTCGGAGACTGTGAAAACAAAGGTCATGTGAATGTAGCCTAAGGCCCCTTGCAGACGAGCGCGTGTCACGCACCGAGTCCGCATCGCAACTCCTGGCCTGAAGTCCTGGCACTGACTGAGATCACATAGCATTACACTGATTTATAATGCCATGTAACCCTTACAGTTCTGGAATCTATTCGATAACACTAAAAGTATTATGTCAGTGTTATCCAATACATTCTAGAACTGTAAGGGTTACCTAGCATCATAAATCGGTATAATGCTATGTGACCCCCGTCAGTACTGGGAGGTCAGGCCGGGAACTGCGTTGCGGACTTGGTGAGTGACACACGCTCATCTGCAAGGGACCTAACGCTGCATGCCATCTCCTGTGGTGGGGTGGAGCCAGTACTGGTAATTACACTGCACTTCCAAGATGACGTATTGAAGTGGTAGTAGCGCTTGCATGGAGTGCTGCCTCCTCTTCAAACAGCTGATCAGCAGGGGTCCTGGTTGTCAGAACCCCACCAATATGATAGTGATTACTTACCCTGACGATAGGTCATCAATATATATGGCAGGACAACCCCTTTAAGGCTTTCACTGCTATACGCCATATTGTGGGAAGGAAACCATTCAAGAGAACCCCAAAGTTCTCTAACTTACAGGACCCATGTTGCATTAGACAAGGTTTGGGAAGGTGGTAGAGTAACCCTTTCTTCTGACGATGATATATTTTTTTCCCCTTTGTTCCTGCCTCTTTTTGTTTTGCTGATGTCATTTGCTAGGAGAGCATGTGGAAGCTGAGGTTATTGTAATGCAGTGTACTGTATAAACACAAAATAGGCGGAAATCCTTTCAATGCTGTGAAAAGGAAAGAAAACAGGCTGCCAGCATCTGAACGGCACTTCCTGTTGCGCATGGTTTTTTGTGATGTTTAGATGGTGATTAATATTTGCTACACTTGTGATACAAATTTTTCACACACACTACAGACCAAAAGTTTGGACACACCTTCTCATTCAAAGAGTTTGAATAGTTCATGACTATGAAAATTGTAGATTCACACTGAAGGCATCAAAACTATGAATTAACACATGTGGAATTATATACTTAACAAAAAAGTGTGAAACAACTGTAAATATGTCTTCTATTCTAGGTTCTTCAAAGTAGCCACCTTTTCCTTTGATTACTGCTTTGCACACTCTTGGCATTCTCTTGATGAGCTTCAAGAGGTAGTCACCTGAAATGGTTTTCACTTCACAGGTGTGCCCTGTCAGGTTTAATTAGTGGGATTTCTTGAATTATAAATGGAGTTGGGACCATGAGTTGTGTTGGGCAGAAGTCAGGCGGATACACAGCTGATAGTCCTAAAGAATAGACTGTTAGCTGCTTTTTTCTTGCCATAATACAAATTCTAAGTAAAGAAAAACGAGTGGCCATCATTACTTTAAGAAATGAAGGTCAGTCAGTCTGAAAAATTGGGAAAACTTTGAAAGTGTCCCCAAGTGCAGTCGCAAAAACCATCAAGCGCTACAAAGAAACTGGCTCACATGAGGACCGCCCAAGGAAAGGAAGACCAAGAGTCACCTCTGCTGCGGAGGATAAGTTCATCTGAGTCGCCAGCCTCAGAAATCGCAGGTTAACAGCAGCTCAGATTAGAGACCAGGTCAATGCCACACAGAGTTCTAGCAGCAGACACATCTCTACAACAACTGTTGAGAGGAGACTGTGTGCAGCAGGCCTTCATGGTAAAATAGCTGCTAGGAAACCACTGCTAAGGACAGGCAACAAGCAGAAGAGACTTGTTTGGGCTAAAGAACACAAGGAATGGACATTAGACCAGTGGAAACCTGTGCTTTGGTCTGCTGAGTCCAAATTTGAGATCTTTGGTTCCAACCACCGTGTCTTTGTGCGACGCAGAAAAGGTGAACGGATGGACTCTACATGCCTGGTTCCCACCGTGAAGCATGGAGGAGGAGGTGTGATGGTGTGGGAGTGCTTTGCTGGTGACACTGTTGGGGATTTATTCAAAATTGAAGGCATACTGAACCAGTATGGCTACCACAGCATCTTGCAGCGGCATGCTATGCCATCCGGTTTGCGTTTAGTTGGACCATCATTTATTTATCAACAGGACAATGACCCCAAACACACCTCCAGGCTGTGTAAGGGCTATTTGACCAAGAAGGAGAGTGATGGGGTGCTATGCCAGATGACCTGGCCTCCACAGTCACCAGACCTGAACCCAATCGAGATGGTTTGGGGTGAGTTGGACCGCAGAGTGAAGGCAAAAGGGCCAGCAAGTGCTAAGCATCTCTGGGAGCACCTTCAAGACTGTTGGAATACCATTTCAGGTGACTACCTCTTGAAGCTCCTCAAGAGAATGCCAAGAGTGTGCAAAGCAGTAGTCAACGCAAAAGGTGGCTACTTTGAAGAACCTAGAATATGACATATTTTCAGTTGTTTCACACTTTTTTGTTAAGTATATAATTCCACATGTGTTAATTCATAGTTTTGATGCCTTCAGTGTGAATCTACAATTTTCATAGTAATGAAAATACAGAAAACTCTGTACTGTGTATGATAGATAGATAGAGATATATATATATATATATATATATATATATATATATATATATATATATATATAATTATTTTTTTTTTAGGTATTTATAGTTTAAGGGCCCATTCACACGACCATGTGAATGGGTCCACATCTATTCCACAATTTTGCGGAATAGATGCGGCCCCATTCACTTCAATGGGCGGCTCGCAATCTTGCTGTGCTGCGACTCCGTAAGAAAATATAGAACATGTCTTATTCTTGTGAACAAGAATAGGCATCTTCTATGGTGTGTCGGCGATGTGTGTTCTGCAAATTGCGGAACGCACACCGTTCTGCATCCGTGGTATTGCAGATCCGCATTTTTACGGACGCTCAGTGTCAAGGCCGTCTGAACGGCCCCTTATAGTTTGCATTATCTTGTTAGTTTGGAATTAGACATGACAAATGTCAATCCCAATATTTTCCTGTTTGAATGGAGCAGTGGACACACATGCGCACTGCCAACCTGTTCAATTATATAAGTCAGCTGGAGTACAAGCAATGGCAGAAACGGATACCACAGTATGTAGAAGGATAAAGCTCCCCAAAGTGACAGTTATCTTTCCCCCTTCTCTGAGACCTCAACACTTATAACTGATGGTCCTATCTGCATGCATTTGGGTAAATTTATTCTTTAGCCAGGTATAGTATTCTGTCTACTGTTGATAAACAGGATATTTAAAGATTCTGTTCATGTCATGAAGCCCTGTACATGGCAATAGCATTTGTCTCCCCTCCTCAATCCATGCTGTTATCAAAACATATTCAAGGTATCGGGAAGCATAGCATCCGAACTAAAACCCATACCTCCCTTATAGTCCAGCCGTTAATATTGATGACCTGTCATCAGCTGTGAGACGAGGAGGCGGCACTCCATGTGAACGCCACATCCTTGTTCTTACACTCCAGTGGAGTGATGGTGGTGTAATTACAAGCACTCGCTATATTTACTTGAAGCGCCACCTCCTCTTCAAACAGCTGATCGGGGGATCCCCGGTGTTGGACGCCCACCGATCAGATATTGATGTCCTACCCTAAAGATAGATAATCAATATTAACGGCTGGACAACCCTTTTAAAGAGGACCTTTCACGACTTTGAAAAAATGAAACTGGACTATGTACCTGACACTGATGCGAGCAGCGTTGTTTTTTTTTTTCCAAATGGTCACCCGGTGGCTTCACACGGGCCCCTGTTCTTCTGCCAGGCTTTATGCTAGTTAGCAAGCATCGGAACAGGGAGGAGGAGACTCCCTGTTCCTCAATGGGCGTTGCTTCTGCCCTGCTGTGAGCGCTGTCCAATCAGAGCGGATCGCTCACAGCAGGGCTGAAGGAGTTCAACCCTGCTGTGAGCGATCCGCTCTGATTGGACAGCGCTCACAGCAGGGCAGAAGCAACGCCCATTGAGGAACAGGGAGTCTCCTCCTCCCTGTTCCGATGCTTGCTAATTAGCATAAAGCCCGGCAGAAGAACGGGGGGCCCCGTGTGAAGCCACCGGGGACCATTTGGGGAAAAAAAACAACACTGCTCGCATCAGTGTCGGACGCACTATCAGGTACATAGTGCAGTTTCAATTTTTCAAAGTCGTGAAAGGTCCTCTTTAATAGCGTTCCACATTTTCTGTGAGTTGTTACCTCTATTACTATGGCTCCCATTTACTTCAGTTAAAGCTGCATTAATACTTACATAGTAAGTTCACTCTAGAATAGTTTTGAATTCTATGGCTGCGTGAAGGGAATCACTCTACTGTTCTGCTTGTGAATTCTGATTGCACGCTCATGACAGTATTTTATGGGGTGCGGTCTTCTGATACTGTGTATGGGGGAGGCACTTTACATATATAGTTTTAAATTGTTTTACTAATGTTGCCTTTTTAACAAGATCATTTATTACATAGTAGTATTTACTTAGTGTGAGAGAAGATACAATTTATTTTCCTAGAAGATCCCCGTTTAATGCAGGTTATAGCAGATGCTTGGAATCATTATTATGACTTTTGGGGTATCCGCGAGCAGATGCTAAGCCTACGTGCTGCTGACCTTCATCACAAGTTATGTTGCTGGATCTTTTCTGCTGGTTACTAGGATGTCTGAGCTACAGTACAGCAAGACTGCTACGTAGGACAAGTGGTGAATGCCAACACACTGGGGCTCCGCCAAAGCTACAGTACCGATACAGCGAGCTACCCCCTCTCCTTCTGTCTGTAGGTTATAAAGAGCAGGATGTAGAGGGAGTGGAGCTACAGTGCAAGATAACACTACATCCAGAGCTTGAATGTAGTCCGTTTCTGTGGATAGATATAATGTACATGCTGTATGCACAAAATCATGTGATCATTGCCTTACACGCAGGGTTAATTTCTAATCTGATATAATGGGGACACATTGGTCTGCATTGTAGCTGTATACACAATACAGTAGGGTGCATATGTTAACCTAGCTTTATTAGCAAAATTACTTATTTCTTTTAGAAAAGTGAAAATTATTAACACAGGGGGACATTTATCAAAACTGCTGCATAGGAGGACTTGTATAGTTTGTCCGTAGCGACCAATCAGATTCCACCTTTCATTTTCTAGAAGTGGAAAGTGGAATCTAATTGGTTGCTAAAGGCAACTAAGCCATTTTTCCTTTTTCCCCACTTTTGATAAATCTCCAATCTAGTTGCACCACAATCTGCAACTTCTCCCCGATCATGCCAGGTCTAAAAAAGTGGGAGTGGCGAGGACGGGCAGACAGGCCCTTCTCATTTACCATTTTCTATGCTTGTTTTCAGGTGTAGAAAAAGTCCTAAATGTAAGGCTACTTTCACATCGGTGTTTTTCTGGATACGTCATGATAATATAACCGTCTGTATCCGTCATGAACGGATCCAGTTGTATCATCTATAAAATAGTGAAGACGGATCCATCTCTAAAACCATTGTAAGTCAATGGGGGAACGGATCCATTTTCTTTTGTGTCAGAGAAAACCGATCCGTGACCTTTGACTTACATTGTGATTCATGACTGCTCTGTCTTGCTCTGAATCCCAGGAAGCACTCAAAAACGCTGCTTGCAGCACTTGTGTGCGTTATGGGAACACAATGAAACGGAAAGGAATGCATTCTGGTGCACTCCGTTCCCTTCTGTTCAGTTTTGTCCCCATTGACAATGAATGGGGACAAAACTGAAGTGTTTCCCCCGCAGAAAGGGAAAGCGCAAGTGTGAAAGTAGCCTAATACAGCTAGGAAGCCATCTTACATTTAGAACTGGCTGGTCTTAATAAATGTGCCCCTATGTGTTCTTCTGCACTGCAATGAACACAGAGTTTCTCCTGCCCATGCCCGCTCTGCTGCAAGCCTGTTTTGCTAAAAACAAAAAACAAACCTATTAATAAAGTATATTGCAAAAAAATATTAGGGCATTTGTAACCATTTAAAGCGAGGTTTTAAAAAAAAAAAAAAAAAAAAAAATTTTTGCATAATGGCTGCGCCTCTTTGTACAATTATAACTGTGAAGGAACAGTTATTTTTGGACTTCCCTAAATTCTCTTTCAGCCATATTAATTCCTGTTTCAGCTGCACAGCTAGATGCATTTCTCTCAGAAGCAGTGGGTATCTCCCTTCTGCCAATACTGTATGCAATGACCTCACGTCCCTTACGTCACACTGTTTCCTTCTAGGGAGCTCAAAAAGACGATTAAGGAGGGAGAGATCAGACTTACAGAAATGCAAGATACTCATGTGATGTTTAGAAGCAGTTGTTTTATCAGGCTCAGGATCTCGGCTAGCTCTAACACACCCAATTTATTTCGGCAATCTTCTAAGTCTCTGTTACCAGGGATGGATTTTTCCTTACAACAGGCAGTGGACTGAACTTTAGGTGAAAGTGAGACCCCTAATGGCCATGACATTAATGCCTGTTTTCAGGTGGATGCAGGTATATTTTTTTTTTTTACATGAAGTGAGTGAGAAGTTTGCTAGTTACACCATACTCTATTAAATGAATTTAAATTGTATGAAAGTACAGTGACTCTCGAAGAATAATTGATTAAAGTTTAAGACCTCATGCATACAACCATATATACTTTGTGGTTTGCAAATTGCGGATCCCGAAATACGGGTATGTCCATGTTGGATCCGCATTTCTGCATCCGTATGTCTGTTCCGCAAAAAGATACAATATGTCTGCAAAATGCAAAACAGGGACCCATTGAAATCAATAGGTCCACAATAAAGAAAACAGACAGCACAAGGACTGCTTCCATATTTTGCAGATCCACAATTTTTGGAAAACTGATAAGGCCGTGTGCGTAAAATGCCTTGGGTACACGTTAAGTGACCAAAGATGGTAAGAATGCAAAATGTAGCAGGGGCTTCAAAATTCACCATGTACTATATTAGAGGTAATCGATCTATAATATTATTCCACATTGCTTAATATGTGTCTTCTGTGTGTGGCTGGTACAGTATCTCATATGCTGGGGCGAACTGGGAACTTAAAGTGGCCCTGGAAAAAAATCCTAAACGTGGCCTCATGTTGTAGAAGGGTCCAAACTTACAGAAGGAGGGGAATCACAAATGGGGTCAGCAATACCATAGCGCAAAATACTGTCCCAACAGAACCATATATCACAGAGCAGCACAATATATTTGCTCAAAATCTGTCCCTCTGTGGTGTCCTCCCTACCCTCATACTCCAGTTCTCTCAGATTAAGATATGGAGCAGGAGGGATGTGGGCCACAGCAGTTGAATTCAGGAGAGCTTTGGCGGCCCTCTGGGAAGTTTCCCTGTAAGATCTATGGCTGATCCACCCCTGCTCATATGTAGCTCAGCCGTCCAGAGAACCTAACGTGACCTATGAAAATTTAGTGGCTAATAACTTGTTGGCATTTTGGCAGTGAACGCATAACTTGACAAAAGTTTGAGTTGTCAGTCGTACTTAGGCCTCTGCCGTACATGATCTGTTTTAGAAACTTGAATAAGCTATCAGGTCTCCTGCCTATTGTCCATATAGCATGGATAATGATAATCCCTGTAAAATTGCTGTGCTCAAGAAAGCATTGAAAGCGGTAATGAAAATTTTAATTTGAAATGCTTTTTATAACTTTTGAACCTTTCAATGTGGTCTCTGGCAGTGTGCCCAGTAACTTGAGATGGAGTCTAAAAGATCTGAGGGACGCTTCTAATTCTTTGTGAATAAATGTTCTGTTAAGACGTCTCACATGGGATAGATTATCTTTATTGATTTTTTTTTTTTCCCCCAAACATGAGCCTTGATATTACAGTGCCTATTTTCCTATTAGCTAGCATTGTTGTTTTTTTTTCAGTGTTAGACTCCCTGCCATTTGAGTAGGTAGAGATGGGATAGATGCACAGGTTGCAGAACGTGAATGACTTTTAAAACTAGTGGCACACTTGTCATTGGAGGACATCTCTGGGGTCGATTATCCCATTTTTCTGAGTTTTTCTGATACTGGAATACATTGTATATGCAGTACATTGTCTTAATGGCAGCCATATTGAGCTGAAATATTACTCTGTACAGTATATAGTTGGCCTGCATCTGTGTATTTACGCTTTTTATTTCTTCACAAATGTGTATTCGTACCCGCTTTTTTTAAAGGAGTTTTGAAAAAAAGGACTTCGTGAGAATTCTGTACCAAAAACTGGAACACATTGCTTTGCATAGGAGCTGTAGACACCTTTACTGTACAGTGTGAAAGGCATTTATTTTTTTTGCATTTTTAGAGTGTTAGAAAATTGGTTGTAAAAGTGACCATATCCTTAAAGGGGTTGTCTGATCGCTAGGATATGCCCCCCGTTGTCTTATAGGGAACGGAGCCCCGCAAAGTGGTGGCTGGAGGAATGGCAGCGCACAGATCCCATTCACTTCTATGGGCCTGACGGAAATACTTGAGAAATTAATGGAGGATGGCTGCGCATGCGCAGTGCGTCCTCCAGCACTTTCGGGGCTCTGTTCTCTATATAGGTGCGGGTCCCAGCGGTGTGACCTGCACCTATTAGACAATGGGGGCATATTCTTATCCTTAAAAGGGTTGTATAGCTTTGAGGACTTAAACAGACCCTTCAGCATGTTGTACCTGTTGAAAAAGTACTACTCACTTGCCGCTCTGTTCAGAGGTCTTCCAGTCCCCATCCTGAATGGGTGGGATCATGCAACCAATGACTGGCCTCAGCGGTAACCTGTCTCCAAGCAGCATGTCACTTCTGGGTCACACGCCACTTGTAGACACATTACTGCTGCAGCGAATCATTGACCCCATTTCTTTGGGAGTTTACAGGCCAGGGACTGTGAGACTGCTGACCAGAGCCAGTGAGCTGGAAGAGAGCACCTGGGAACTGGTGAGTCTGGGTTTTTCAACAGAGTAACAAAGTCCCCAGCGTTGGACAAGCCCCTTAAGAACAGCTGAAGAGGTTGTTGCCAACTGAGGTAAGCAATGCAGTTTCTCCCTAAAGTACAGTAAGTCAAATATATATTCCTCTCACTCCCATCTTCAAGACTTCTCCTGATCTGCATTAATTCTCTGGAATGCCCTACCCCAAGCAATTAGGGTAATTCACAATATACACAGTTTTAGGTGCTCTCTAAAAAAAAAACAAAAAAAAAAAAAACCATATTTTAAGGTTGGCATATTAGATCCCCTAAGCTAGCGAACTCCCCTAGTATCATTCTTCTGTACCTGATTCATCGGCAAATATCCACCCCGCAAGCACTCAATACTACAGATATCGGGTGGTGACTGGTTTGTGCAGCTTTGTATCTACTTCCTTATTGTGTTTAGGCCTATTTGACACTGACGTTAATGGTTTCGGCAGGCTGTTTGCCTGCCGGATACGTAAACTACTGCGTGCAGCCGTGCGCTGCCGAAAGTCTGTCTGGCCCCGTTCACTATAAAGGGGACCGGTGGAGATCCGTCCGCAGGAGGACAAATACCTCTGCACACCATTATCGCCAATGTGAAACAGGTCTAAGATGGCTGGACTACTGTACAAAATGAGCACTTTTTACCATTTGTGTCACCCCTGTCTCCTCAGATTGTAAGCTCTCGCAAGCAGGGCCCTCATTCATCTTGTTTTAATTGTTGACTTGTCTATTGCTATGTAATGTATGATTGTTTGTACATGAACCCTCTGATGGTAAAGCGCTGTGGAATACAAATAACCTGTGCTAATGAAAAAAGTCTATCAATACAGCTGTTCTAATGTATCTGCTGTGTTAGTAATTAAAGGGTTAAAGTAAAGCTGATTGAGGCTGAGGCACCGGTAATGTTGATCGATCATCTGCAGGGCTTTCTGTATCATGGAAGGAAAGTCTCAGTATGTGATGTTCTGTGAGCATTTATCTTGCGTTCCCTCTCCATGCCAGCTGACTGTATGATCAGTCTCTCCCCTGACTGATATTTTTGAAAACACTGACAATATTGGCTTGCAGCCCTCTAGATTAATGCAGCGTCCTTTAACACAGTTTGTTCCCTACGGGAACAATAGATCTTTTGAAACGTTGGGTGTAGTCTTGGTTTTCATTTCTCTCTGCTGCTGAGTCTGTTGGTATATTAGCAGAAGAAAAGAAAATAGATTTTGGTGGAAATTTATCATCCCCCACCCCCAATGCCATTTTTTTGGCATAAAAAATTGTAAACCCTTTGTTTTCGACTTTTTAGACATCACTGTGACAATATTTTTTCCATGTGGTGTCTCCACGCAACCCTCGCCATTTTCCAAAAAGGGGCAGAGCCAGCAGACCCAGTGACTTTATCTTTTTTTATGCCAGTTTTCTGGTGTAAAAGGTGACTGAAATGAGCCGTTGACAATTGAAGAATACCCATGATTATCTGGTGACCATTGTACTTGCCAACACCCTGAACTCCCGCCAGTCAGCTGTTTGCGAAGGCACCGAAGTTGGCAGTAATGCCGCAGCTTTCTCCAGCTTTTTTGTAGGCCATTTGACTTGGGGCACTGAAGTGACTGGGACTGAGCTGCGATCAAATGGACAGTGCTGTGCTTGGTGATCTGAGAGAAGGCGGGAGCACTAGTGTGCAGGGGTCCCAGTTGTTAGACTCCCATCAATCGGATACTGTTGATTTATCCTGAGGATAGATCATCAGTGTAAAAAAAAAAAAACTGAAAATTTATCTGATGGAACCAGGAACATTGTGCAAGGGTCAGGTTGTGATGGCTAGACGATAGTGGTTAGTACCTAAGAAAAGTGGTTCATAGAAGGATAACCAGTGAACCTGTGACACGATCATGGGCAACCATAGTCACCTGCAGAGAGAAGGCTATCCTGTCTGGCCCAGTCCTACAGAAGAGCTAATGTAGCACAAATTGCTGAAAAAAAAATAACATTGACTATGATGGAGAGATGTCAGAACACAGAATCTCAGCTTGCTGCATATTCATAGTGCTGAAAGTACCTACATTGAGCATTCAGGTGCATCTGTAAATTAGAATATCATTGAAAAGTTAGTCTGTTTCAGTAATTCAGTTCAAAAAGTCAAACTCTTATGTTCTATAGACTCATTACACACAGAGTGATCTATTTCAAGTGTTCATTAATGTTGATGATTATGACGGTACAGCTGATGAAAACCAAAAAGTTAATATCTTAGAAAATTAGAATATTATATAAGACCAATTAAAAAAGATGTTTAATACAGAAATGTTGGCCTACTGAAAAGTGTTCAGTATATGCACTCAATACTTGGTTTGAGCACATGAATTACAGCATCAGTGCGGCGCGGCATGGAGGCAATCAGCTTGTGGCACTGCTGTGGTGTTAGGGAGACCCAGATTTCATCTTCCTCTTGACAATACCCCATAGGTTCTCTATGGGGTTTAGCTCAGTCGAGTTTGCTGGCCAATCAAGCACAGCAATACTGTGGATAATATACCAGGTATTAGTACTTTTTGCAGTGTGGACAGCTGCCAAGTCCTGCTAGAAAATGAAATTGGCATCTTCATAAAGCTTGTCAGCAGAGGCAAGCATGAAGTGCCCTAAAATCTCCTGGTAGATGGCTGCGCTTACTTTGCACTTGATAAAACACAGTGGACCTACACCAGAGATGACATGGCTACCCAAACCATCACTGACTGTAGAAACACAGGAACTCGAGCAGCTTGGATTGAGTGCCTCTCCACTCTTCCTCCAGACTCTGGGACCTTGATTTCCAAATTAAATGCAGTATTTAATTTAATCTGAAAACAGGACTTTGGACCACTGAGCAAAAGTCCAGTCCTTTTTCTCCTTACCCTAGGTAGGACGCTTCTGACGTCTCTGGGTCATGAGTGGCTTGACACAAGGAATGCGACACTTGTAGCCCATGTCCTGGATACGTCTGTGTGTGGTGGCTCTTGAAGCACTGACTCCAGCCACAGTCCACTCCTTGTGAGTCTCCTCCAAATTCTTAAATGGCCTATTCTTGATAATTCTTTCAAGGCTGCAGCTATAACAGTTTCTTGTGCACCTTTTTCTACTACAAGTTTTTTCCTTCCACTCAACTTTCCATTATTATGCTTGGATACAGCACTCTGTGAACAGTCAGCTTCTTTAGCAATTACCTTTTGTTGCTTAACCACCTCGTGGAGAGTTTCATGAACTGTCTTCTGGACAACTGTCAAGTCAGCAGTCTTCCCCAAGTTTGTGTAGCCTACTGAACCAGGCAGAGGTACCATTTAAAGCAGGGATCTCCAACTCCTGGCCCTCCAGATGTTGCAAAACTACAACTCCCAGCATGCCCTGGTAGCCGAAGAATGTCCAGGCATGATGGGAATTGTAGTTCTGTAACAGCTGGAAGGCCACACGTTTGAGCTCCCTGATTTAAAGGCTTAGGATACCCTTGTTTTGTGTTGATTGATTAGAGTGTGAAACCATGAGTCTACAATATTGACCTTTTTCACAATATTGTAATTTTCTGAGATGCTGACCTTTCTGGGTTTCATGAGCTGTAAGCCTTAATCGACAGTAAACAAAATAAATGCTTGAAATGGAGCACTCTGTATGTAAGGAATCTATATAACATGAGTTTCACTTGTGCATTGAATTACTAAAATAAATTAATTTTTCAATGATATTCTTAATTATTGAGGTGAACCTGCATGTTCATCAAAACTGGACCATGGATCTGTGTCTGTCTGTACTTGTTATATATGTTGCGGTTCCTTTGTGATAAATATCGTAATTGACTTGCAATAAAATGCACACGCAAACAAGGCAGGAAAAAAATCCTTTCTTTTTTGCCAGCAGTTATTTTGCATATAAATGGGATGAATCTTTGGTTCAGAAAATCTGCAAGGAATCGACTGCAAAATTTGCATGAGTTATGTGACTTCTGGCTCTAATTTACTGTGGTTTTGCTGCAGATTTCACACTATTCTTTTCAGACTGTGAAATTTGCAGCATATGGCACTGCATGTCCCGTTATGCACAGGTGAATACTGAGCAGATACTGAAGTGGTGATATGTTGAATACAGCGCATTTTTAATCAGTATTGATCAACTTTTTCAATAATGCTTCTTCTTTTGTGTAATCTAACAATGGGTCGCATAGGGCGCTGAGGATTGTTGTGCCCTCCCCGTCACCTAGTCTGATAATCCACTAACAGAATTTGTAGGCCTGGATCCAAATAATCCCTGTCACTGTGTACTGTACACAGTAATCTTAAGTGTTGCTTTACCAGCTTTTAACTACTGATGTGTCACAATCCAGCAAAGACACTAGGGTTATAACAAAGGAATTACAAAATCAAATTTTGTAAATTAAGTCGTGTTGTGCCACTCTGAACATGGATCCCCATATACAGGAAGCATGGTGTACAGCAGGAGGAGCTGAACAGACTGATGTATAATTTTGTGGGAAAAGATTTTTTTATTCATTTACTTAACTGATGTTTTTGGGTTTAGGAGTCCAGTGGGTGGTCCTTACAGTGATTGACAGCTATTTCTATGTTCAGGCATACTGGGAAGGCTGTCATTTACTGAGTAGGTTCGCCCTCTGGACTCCTAAGACAAAGACCAGTGATGTAAATGAATAAATTAGAAGTTCTGTGCAATGGTGGGCTTGACCACCACACAATTTCGTGGGGCCTCCTGAAAGAGTCAGACAACGCCACATCTTTCTGCATCTTGTCTCTGGCAGCAAGGCACGGAAGCCTATGGTTCTTATCCCCAATGTTCACTCTTGTAGGTCTCTGGCCAATAGGCCTGAAGCCTATGAGGCCGTACAAGGCGGCCATAATGAACGCGAACTCCTGAGTCAGGTCTTAGGCAGCACAGTGATGTTGTCATGTCCACCTGCATTCTGGCACAGAGGAACGTGATGACGTCATTGCGCCACCTGTGCTGAGACACAGGTAACACTTATACTTATGAATAAAGGGGGCCCTGCTTGAGGAAATTGTACTAATAAAAAGGACACTGCTCAGGGAGATAAAATATGGGGGGCACTGCTGGAGACAGTTGAGAGAGGTGCATTATAAATACTAAGGGTACTACTCGGGGACAAACATACTGGAGTTACTACAGGGGACCGATTATAAATATTGGGAGCATTAAATACCGGTGGCACACTCGGGCATTATAGTAATACAGGGGGCACTTCTGGGACAGTTCAGAAAGGGGGCATTAGAAATACAGAGGGCGCTGTTTGGGGACATTAAATATACAGTTGAGCAGTTATAAATATTGGGGGCATTAAATTCCGGTGGAACCACAGGCGGCATATAATATACTGTGGGGGCTTTGTTATTGAGCACAATATAGAGGACGATGCTATCAATAGGCACTCTTGGAGAGTATTTTCACTATTGGTGAGGCACACTGAGACAGATTTATTACTATTGGTGGGATTTTGGGGACCACTATGGGGACAATCTGTATGGCAATATTATTTTGTAAGTATAGCATTTGGGGGCATTGAGAAGCACTATGGGTACAGTATTGGAGGTAACAGGAGACATAACTGCATGTAAGAAGTATGTAATGTCAAATTCAGATATTTAGCATTGGGGCTGTGGGGGAGGGGTTGGATTGAGCATTTGACATGGGGATGGGGGCAACATTTCAATTTTCACCTCTGGTAGCAGAAGAGCTAGAATCTGCCCAGGCTACAGTTGTGGACAGACGGGGAACTGCTGCTGGAAATAGGGATTCCTAGCTGGCTGTCGTGATTAGGGCCCCCAGACATAACTTTACCTGGGCCCCCGGAAAATCTAAGTCAATCTGCTCAGCATCTCCTGCTCTATAACATGTAATCTGCATGGTGGATTGTATAAGCATTACCGACTCATTTTAGAGACAGATTTTTATTTTTTATTTTTATTATTGTACTCATTTTGGGTTTTCATTTTTCCATTTCATCCACCATGACGGCCACAAGTGAGAGATGACCCTTGACCTTCTATAGGGACAGGAAAGCACAGAGAGGGTTTAAAAGCGACTCCACCCCCTCATTTCCTCAGTACTTTCCTGTCCCTATAGTGGTCAGCCCACAGAGAGGCCTCTCTGTAGAGAAAGTAAAACTTCGGACATGATGTTGCAGTACCTGCATCTCCCGTTGTCCGCCCGCGGCAGGAGCCAAGGCTGGGCAGCGGGAGCAACGGGGCCGCTCGTTCGGGCAAGTCCGGAACCTGCGTCCCCTCGGAAAAGTGCGGCCTCCTTCCACCAGCATCGGAAGCAGCCGCGGGACACCATAGTCACGTGGATCGCCACGCGCGCAGCAGCGGGCCTTCCCTCTTCAGCCTTATGGGGGCGGAGCCTCTGGGCCTGACGCGGCCCTCCTTGATGACGTCAGACGCCGGGCCTCTATGTAGGAGCGCGCGCTCAGCGCAGGTAAGCCTGCTCCTGCATCATGTCGGCGTCTGAGGCTCCTGCATCCCGTCCTGAGGGCTCAGATCCCTCTCCGGCTGCTCCCCCTGTAAGTTTCCCCTTCAGTGGGAAGATTTTATTTCCTTACTTACATTTTATTGACTATATCTGGGGTTTTGCTCTTTCTCTTAGGCTTCTAAGGATTCTAAACCTAGACCTCGCACCCTTAAGTGTGCTACTTGTAATAAGAAGTTACCAGATAACTATAGGAAGAGGCTGTGTAAAAGCTGCATTTCAGATGTCTTAAAGGAAGAGCAACCTTCTATTTTTTCTGACATGAAATCATTTATTCAAGAAGAAATAAGGAATTCTATGGCCTCCCTTAATATACCAGGACCATCTGTTCCTCCTGTTAAAAGACCCAGACCCTCAGTCCAATCCTCCTCTGATATAGAGGACATTGACGAGGGAGCTTCTACATCCAGACAAGTTCTGGATGAAGATATGCTATCAGAAGGTGAGATTGTTGAGGATGATAAAAAGTATTTCTTCTCATCTGAGGATATGGAAGATCTTCTAAAAGCCATTAGATCTACTATGGGTATCGAAGATGTTCCTAGACCCCGCTCTGTCCAGGAGGAAATGTTTGGGGGTCTTCGTTCCAAAGTTTTCCCTATAAACGAAAACGTTAGGGATATGATTCTAGATGAATGGATTGAACCAGAAAAGAGATTGGGCGTTTCCAGAGAATTTAGAAGTAGATTACGTTTTGACCCAGCTGAAAGTAAGATTTTTGATGAGATCCCTAAGATCGACATTCAAGTGGCCAAAGTTGTAAAGAAAACTTCGTTACCCTTTGAGGATTCCTCCCAGCTGTCTGATCCTATGGACCGCAAAGCGGACTCTTTATTAAGAAAGGCATGGGAAGTTTCCATGTTTGGGGTCAAGACTAATATTGCGGCCACTTCCGTAGCCAGGGCAATGTACTTCTGGCTTGCAGAGTTGCAGGACCATCTCCGAAACAAGACTCCTAGAGAGGAAATTCTAGAGTCCATTCCCATGTTAAGATCTGCTACTGCCTTCCTAGCGGACGCCTCAGCCAAGACGGTTCGTTTTTCTGCTAAAGAAGCAGCCCTATCAAATGCGGCCAGAAGAGCCCTCTGGATGAGAGCTTGGTCAGGTGACAAAGCTTCCAAGTCTAAGCTGTGCTCCATAGCTTTTTCGGGTGAATTTGTATTTGGCCCTGTGTTGGACAAAATTCTTGAAAAGGCGGGAGACAAGAAGAAGGGGTTCCCCGAGAATAAGGAGCAGAAAAAAACACCCTTTCGTCCATTCCCTTCCCAATCTAGATCTTATAGAGGAAGGGGTAGATCAGGCCGTTGGAATCCTTCCCGAAGCAGAGGTCGAGGATTTATTCTCAACCCCCAGAACAGACAATCCAAACAATGACGCCATAGTGGGAGGCAGGCTGAGGAGATTTCTACCTCAGTGGCAGTCAGTAACCTCAAATCCCTGGGCCTTGGGCATAATCGAAGGGGGTTACAAGATAGAGTTCTCTTTAGCTCCTCCCAAAAAGTTCCTCATAACCACTCATCGTCCAGAAATACTATCAAAAATATGGCAGGGAATTCAGGATCAGGGAAAAGCAGGGGTTGTCATAAAGGTCCCAGACAGGGAAAGAAGAACAGGGTTTTACTCAAGACTCTTCTTGGTAAAGAAGCCAGACGGCTCATACCGCACCATCATAAATCTAAAGCCCCTAAACAAATCCATCACCTACAGGAAATTCAAGATGGAGACCGTCTCATCCACAGTTCCCCTTATTCCAGCAGGGGCATTCATGACGTCGGTAGATTTAAGAGACGCTTACTACCACGTCCCTATCCATCAAAATTCCCAAAAGTATCTGAGATTTGCAGTACCAGATCCAGCGGGTGTGATTCATCATTTCCAGTACACAGCCCTACCCTTCGGTATTTCCTCTGCTCCAAGGGTTTTTACCAAACTTGTAGTAGAAATGATTGCATTTCTAAGACAAAGAGGTCTAAACATCGTACCATACCTGGACGATTTTCTGATAATAAGCATGTCAGAACAGTTCGCCATTTCAGCCACAAAGGAATTCTTAAAATTCCTTTCAGACCTAGGGTGGTTGGTAAACGTAAAAAAATCCGTTCTTCAACCATCTACAACAGTAAGATTTCTAGGAGTTCTCCTAGACTCCTCTGCTCAAAAGACACTTCTTCCTCCAGACAAGGTTGTTGCGCTAATAAACAAAATTTCATCCTTCCAGAAACTCAAGTCTTGCTCCATCCGAACAGCAATGAGCATTCTGGGGAACCTAACCTCCTCCATCCTCTCCGTACCCTGGAGCCAATCTCACTCCAGAATATTACAAAGTTGGATCCTAGAAGTCTGGAATCGAGATCATTCCTCTCTAGACAAGAAAGTCCCCATTCCTGCAGCTGTCAAGAGGGACCTGAACTGGTGGAAAACAAGAAGAAACCTTTCTCAGGGAATAGACTGGGTAAAAGAGCCCGAAATTCAAGTAATAACGGACGCCAGCTCTTGGGGTTGGGGCGCAAAAGTAAACAATACTTACCTCCAGGGCCAATGGTCCGAGATCATAAAGAACGGATCCTCAAATTTCCGAGAACTACATGCTGTACTTTCTACTCTTCAAAAAGCAGAGGCGCTATTAAAGGAAAAACATCTGAAGATTCTCTCGGACAACAACACCACGGTTGCCTACCTAAACCATCAGGGAGGAACAAGGTCCTATCCTTTAAGTCACCTGGCCAAAAGAATATTCTCCTGGGCAGAAGAAAACGTGATCTCCTTAACAGCCATCCATCTGAGAGGAACCGAAAATCTAGAGGCAGACTTCCTAAGTCGCCAAAGAGTAGATCCGGGAGAATGGTCACTGAATCGCAGAATTTTCCTACAGATCGTTTCCAGGTGGGGTCCTCCTCAGGTGGATCTATTCGCCTCAAAAAGAAATACACAAGTTTCAAAATTTTGCTCCCTAGACCCCAGAGACAGTCCCTGGGCGGTGGACGCCTTGTCAATCAGATGGTCTTGGGACCTCGCTTACGCATTCCCTCCTTTTCCCCTGATCCCTCGGGTGATGCAGAAGATCCAGAGAGAAGTTCTGACGGTAATCCTATTGGCCCAAGAGAAGTTGGTTCTCTGCCCTAAACCAGTTATCACTAGAAAGCCCGTGGGTCATTCCTCCTCAGAAGGACATATTATCTCAGGGGCCTCTCCTTTACCCGGATCCTCAATTCCTGAAGCTAGCAGTATGGATCCTGAGGTCCAGCTCCTCAGAAGCAAGGGGCTATCAGACAGAGTAATATCTACCCTAAAGGCTAGTAGGAAGAAAGTCACCTCTGCCATCTATTTAAAAATATGGAGAAGGTTCTGTAGTTGGCTAGGAGAGGATCACCCTGAATCTAATCCCCCCTCCATTTGTAGGATCTTAGAATTTCTACAAAATGGCCTGGAACTAGGTCTTAGGCCTAGTACACTTAAAGTACAAATCTCAGCCCTGAGTGCCTTTTTTGACTCTTCCCTCGCAGACCATAGGTGGATTAGGAGATTTATTAGAGCTGCCTCCAGATTAAGACCATCCCTCAGATCTAGAACTCCCCAGTGGGATCTGAATATTGTTCTAAAAGGATTAACTTTACCTCCTTTTGTTCCCCTTTCAGAGATCTCTTTAAAACACCTATCGTTTAAAACAGCGTTACTTATCGCAATTACTTCAGCCAGGAGACTTTCAGAGATTCAGGCTGTGTCCTGTAGACAACCTTACCTCACTGTGTTAGATGATCGGGTGATTTTAAAGTTAGACCCGGGGTTCCTACCCAAGGTTGTGTCTGACTTCCACCGTAATCAGGAAATAGTCTTGCCATCCTTCTTTAGTTCTCCTAAAGATCCTGAACAAGAAAGATGGCATCTTCTAGACGTCCGAGAATCTATCATTCTTTACCTTAAGACGGTAGAAGAGTTTAGAAAGGATGATAATCTTCTAATTCAGTTTGGGGGTAGAAATAAAGGGAAGAAAACTTCCAAATCCTCTTTAGGCCGATGGATTAGATCCACTATAGACCTTTGTTACTCCATTCAGTCTCTTTCATGCCCTCACATCAAAGCTCATTCTACTCGAGCAATGGCCTCCTCCTGGGCAGAAAGGTCTGGGGTCTCCCTTGACCAGATTTGTAAGGCCGCCACCTGGTCCAGTGTAAATACTTTTGTTAGACACTACCGCCTAAACCTTTCCACTTCTGCAGATTTAGCCTTCGGTCAGAAGGTTCTGCAGGTAGTATCCCGCCCTACTTAATTATTCGTTAATTCTCACTTGTGGCCGTCATGGTGGATGAAATGGAAAACCGTAATTAGACTTACCGGTAATTCTGTTTCCTTGAATCCACCATGACGGCCCGTATATATCCCCCCCCAAAAAAAAAAATAAAATAAAATAAAATTTATACATTTATTTCCATAAGTTCAAGATAACTATTACATATTAATACATATATATGGGAGTATTATATATATTAGTGTGATTTATTCTTTAACCTAGGTTATTCTGCACTTTCAAAAAAAAAAAAAAAAAGATACAGATATATTCTTTCAGAAAATTGGTGCTACCACCTTGGTAATTTCAAAGTACTGAGGAAATGAGGGGGTGGAGTCGCTTTTAAACCCTCTCTGTGCTTTCCTGTCCCTATAGAAGGTCAAGGGTCATCTCTCACTTGTGGCCATCATGGTGGATTCAAGGAAACAGAATTACCGGTAAGTCTAATTACGGTTTTTTAATGAAGTCTTTATGAAAAAAAAGTCAACAAAAAGTTTTTTTGTTTTCAGGGTTTGTCCAGGGTTAGGTTTTAGTCTCCCTGCATAGCATCTTGGTTTCAGTTTCCTATTAAATCTGTCAAGTTACTGCTCTAATGGCACGGTGTATACCCGTTATCTGCCTCCTGACAGCTCGTAAACGCCCATTATATCAATTTGTAATTTGTAGTATGTTACAAATTTCCTATTCTTGTCTGTTTTGTGCACAAAAATGGGCATGTTTTTTTATTTTTTTGTGGGGCCACGGAAAGGACATACGGATGTAGACGGCACGCAATGTGCTCTCTGCATCTTTTGCGGCCCCATTGAAATGAAAAGGTCCATATTCGATCCATCAAAAATGCGGATCTGATGCGGACAGACCAACGTTTGTGTACATGAGGCCTTATACAGTGGATCTATACCAAACCCCAGGGCCAGACTATATGGGCCCACACTCTACCTTCGGAATGGGATTCAACAGAAACTAACCACAACTTTTGGGATATTGTGATTTATCATGTCGTGTATAGTATTTTTACAATTAAGGCTTCTATGCAAGGAAATTGTAGATTTGTTTGTCAGACTTCCAGTAGTGTGCTTCTAAATAGATCTTCCAGTGTTATGCCCCCATATGTAGAACCTACAGTGCCCTTTTACGCTTGGATATGGAAGCATATTAATAAGGATAAGTTCATACATGGCAGATTTGTTGCTAAAATGTATCTAGCTTACAAATAACAAAGGATGTGCTGCAGCCAAAAAAAACCCTGCTGAAATGCATGCAACTGATCCCCCTCCCATGCATGAGTTTGGCCCAGTCTTGGAGACCTGATTAACCTGCATAACATCATTTTGAATCTTGATTAAATGTTTAATATTTTGCAATTTAAGGCCCCAGTTGTCTTGTTAAATGAATCATGATGGTATTTTCTTATTTCTCCACTAGATGGTAGTGTTCAATAGTTTTTCAATGTTACTGGTGGCGTCTGATACTAAAATTTATTTACTTAATTATTTTTTACTATCCGCTCTCTGACGTTTTGTATTTTTCAAAATTTAAAGTATTAATTTTGGTGAGTCATCTCACTGTATTTTCTTTTTGGCAAAAATGTTTTATTTGGTTTATATATACTTTTTTTATTTTTTTTTTTTTGTACCTGCAGAAATGTCCTATGCTTGTCTGCAAAATGAACAAGAATAGGACATCTATTTTTTTGCTGGGCCGCGAAACATACAAATGTGAATAGCCCATGGGTTTTGAGATGAATGGGTCTGCATCTGAGCCACAAAAAACTTCTCCGATGAGGACCAAAACTAAGGTCTTGTGCATGAGCCCACATACTGTACATGAGCTTAGCTGTCTTTCACACTGCCGGCAGTAGTTCTGGCAGACTGTTCTGCTGACAGTGTGAAACGGGATATTATTAAGCGGTATTATTTTTAACTCTGTACGTATAGAAAACAACCACAACAACGTCAGTCATTCATTTCACCAACAAATTAGATGAAATGTATAAACACAACCTTTAATTAATCTACCAATAAAGTAACACAAATGCAGTAATTATCCTTAAATGTCACCCCCCCCCCCCCCCCCCCCCATGATAACCAGGAGGAAATCTCAAACTTTGTTTAGGGTTCTTTACAGCACCCACCGGCAGCAGATAAAAAAATGAATACTCTCCTACCATGTCTTGTCTTCTGGTGGAGTGTCCAATGGTTCTAAAGTAGATCTGTGGATGGTCCAAGCATGTGGGCTGAAAGGTCAATTCAGCCCAATAGTGGGGCTGTTCCTGGCCCTAATGAACCTAGCCACAAAGCACCCCCCCCCCCCTTAATAAGGCAACCTGCCTGTAACATGACCCTTACTCTACCATCTCTAAAATGACCCTAGCCCATTATCCCAACATGCTATGTTTAGGTGGAGGCTTATCAGTAGACATGGTTAGGCAGAGGGGCTGTAAAGAAAAGCTCTGAAGTGGAAGGTCCTTCAGCAGAGTAAACATGGGGCATTGTGGGCTGTGTAGTATATTTTGGTGTTTGTGGTTTCCTCCTGGTTATCATAGGAGGAGAGGCACTTTTGAGGACAATTACTGCATTTGTGTAAGGCCTTATTCAGATGGCCGTAGTATTGCGGATCTGCAATACCACGGATGCCGCCTGGCAAATTGCAGAACACACGGCTGGGCGGCCTGTTCAAAATGCCTATTCTTGTCCCTTGTTGCGGACAAGAATAGGACATGTTCTATCATTTCTTGTGGAGCCGCGGCACGGAGCCGTGGATCGGCAAGATCGTGAGCCGGCCATAGAAGTGAACGGTCTCGCAACCATTCCGCAATTGTGCGGAATAGGTGCAGACCCGTTCACATGGTCGTGTAAACAGGCCCTTAGGCTAGTTTTACACTATCAATAGACATCTGCCGGAGGTGACTGGATCTGACACAAGCTGGACCAATTCACTATAATAGGGAGCGGTGGATCTCCGGCATATTTGCTAGATTGTGGCCAGATCCCTGCTAGTCCCATTGGACCAGATATCGATGCGGTAGCTTCCAGCAATGCTAGAATGCAGAGAGATCTGGCAGGCTGTTCCCTGCTGGATCTAGAATTGCTAGTCTGAAACTAGGTTTACATTGATTTATTATTGTTGCTCCAAATGAGTCACTCGCCTCCCCTTCCCCCCTCTGGCTAAAAATTAAAGTGAGGCTGGTTGCCATTGTGAAAGTCCAAACAGAGAGGAAGTTAGAGTGCTAAGACAGGAAGTAGAATACAGTGAGAGTGACTTTAAAAAAACAAACAAAAAAAAACCATATACAGAAAACCATCAACCCGTTAATTTTAAAAATGCAAAATATTAGCATGTAGGTTATGTGATGGCAGTGACTCTTCAAAGGGGTTGGTAAATTTGTCTTAATGTAGATTTATCCTAATAATAATAAGGGCTCATGCATATGAACATGGTTTTGGTCCCATTCATCTCAATTCACAAAAGAATAGAACATGTCCTATTTTATATTATGGAGATAAGGATAGAACACTTGAGAAGGAATGAAAAAAATATAACGGCTCTCGGCCGGTATCCGTGTTTTGTGGATCTGCAATTTGCTACAGCAGTGTGCATGAGCCCTAATAAAAAGTCTTACCTTCTCAAGCTCCATCCACCACAGTTCCATCCTATTTCCCAGGTTGCAGCTGTCATGTATTGTTATGGCTGCAGCAGTAATATCCCATGCAGCCAATGTCCAGCATAGGGTGGCCAGACGTCTGGTTTTCTGGCTCCCTGTCCACTGCGTCTGTCCAGGCACTTCGCCAGATGATGTCCACCCTTTCAGTAGCTCACGCTACTTGAGCGTGATCTGCAGCAACTGACTGAGGCTTATCCATTTGGGGCCGTGTCCGGTGAGGTGCGGCTTTCTGAGTTGAAGTCAGTGGCCACCCTAACTGGATAGCCTGCCTCCATATCTAGAAGTCTTCTTAGCCACCTAAAAGTGGCTGTAAGAATTTAGCAAACTATCTAGTTTATTATCTTTTTTTTGGCCCTTTGCTGGTTGAGGTGCTGCCTATCTGTATGTAATACATTGTACTGTGCCATGTGCCACTTGCACAGGAGGTAGGGCACTAGAGGCACACCTTGCACAGGGTCCCACCAAGGGACTTGTGTGTTCCGCTGTGGGCCAGTACGAGCCTGCTAATTGCTGCTGAAGCATGTCTGTGTGTGTGTGTCTTTCTGCTTCTTTCTCACTCGGCTCCTCCTCCACCCTCCCTTAGACTATGAATAACGTGTAATTTGATCTTTCAGTAAGCTGTCAGTCACTCATTTCCCAATATGGATTTAGCAGTGAGTTCAGAGTGAGTGAGCAATAGGGAGGGCGAAGGAGAAAAGGAGCCTAATAAGTTTCCTTAATTCACCTGGAACAATGGTCATTGTGACGCATTTAACCAGTCTCCATGACCATACATTGTTTGTTCACAAATATCTTTTTAGTTTGTTCACCACAGGGTTGGACTAGCCACCAGAAGATCTTATGGTGAGCCCAGGTTGTAACATAGTAATTGGCTTAGAACAAAAGGATTACACATATGAAAAAATCACACAAATGTAAATGACCCCTCTCAATTGAGCATACGACTCCAATAAAGTAACAATAACCTACAGAAAACCACAACGAGTCCAAACTAGCTCATAAATATAGCTTTTATTGAAAAATACATGTATAAAATACAATAACATTAAAAATAGAGACAAAGATATACCCCCAGAGGAAGGCGTGGGGCCGATATGTGTGTTGGGGTGTGTGGCTCTCCTGGACCCTACTATCCTGCTTTTTTTTTGGGGTATGTTATCCATATTTTTTACGCCATGTTGTGCTGTGTGAAATAATGACTTTATTAATATTTTTAATACTTGGATATTATTAATACTTTGTGTGTTATGTACTGTGATTAGAGACTTTGCTGAGCCCCTTATTAGGGATTTATAATTGCATTTATCCCTGTATAATACGATTGTTATGCACCAGGTTTAATCTATTGATATAATAGTGCAGCACTTTATGTGGGCTATTTATATTTGTGTACAGTATGAATAGGGGTAGTTTGGAGATCCAGGAGAGTCAGTCTTTTTTTTTTTTTTTTTTTTTTTTTTTTTTGGACTTTGTCTCTATTTTTAATGATATTGTACTTTATACATGTATTTTTCAATAAAAGCTATATTTATGAGCTAGTTTGGACTCGTTGTGGTTTTCTGTATGTTATAGTAATTGGCTTAGCAGAAGACAAACTCATTCTGGTCTGATATGCTAGTCACTTTCTATTAAAGGGCAATGTAACGATTGATGTAAAAATGAAAATCGGATCTCTTATAGTACATGATAATCTCTTTCTAATAAAGCTAGTCCCAGCCCTGTATCTCACGTGGACCCAGAGATCTCCACATTCATTGCTCCAAGAGGGTACTTTCACAACAGAATTTTTTTATTCCGGTATTGAGTTACATCATAGGGGCTCAATACCGGAATAAAATGCTTCAGTTTTGTCCCCATTCATTATCAATGGGGACGAAACTGAACTGAAGAGAACGGAATGCTCCTAAAAGCATTCAGTTCCGTCTCCAGACCGGAGAGAAAACCGCAACATGCTGCAGTTTGCTCTCCGTCCTGGGCATCCGCACCAAGACGGATCCGTCATGACCCCCATTGCAAGTCAATGGGGATGGATCCGTTTGGTGTGACACACTAGTAAACGTATCCATCCTCCATTGTCTTTCAATGGACTTTATGACGGATCCGTCCCAGAGATGTTAAAGATAATACCACTGGATCCGTTCATTATGGATCCACATGGTTGTATTATCCGTAACGGAACCGTTATTGCTGCATCCGGCAGGGTCCAGCAATAACGATAGTGTGACACTAGCCTTACTCTGTTAGATTATCTTCAGCCTGGCAGCTCAGAGGGTGTGTCCTTTTACTGCAGCTCTCCCTGTAACTGCCACAGCTTCTAACGCAACATATGGCTGGTGGCAGTTGAATACTTGAACTAAGCATGTTCGACCAGTGAAATGGATAAAAAATAAGGAAAAGAACAAATTGCAGATGGCGCTATACAGATATATTTTATTGAATAACTCGCTGGCTATACTACATTTTTAATTACATGCAATTACAAAAGTATTCAGATCTAGGGGCTGGTTTGAAAAATGTAGAATATGTTTTGTGACACAGCCCCTTTAACCCCTTCCCGACCGGCGCCGTACATGTACGGCGCGCGGGCGGTGCGGGGACATGATGCCCGCTCGCGGGTGTGGCGGGCGTCATGGCCGGCAAGTCTCTGCTGTTTCTAACAGCAGAGACTTACCGCTTCTTGCCTCCGTCGGCGGCGACTTCCAGGGCCTTCTGATGCCGTGATCACGGCATCAGGATGCGTCTGAACCCGGAAGCCTACGCTTCCGGGTGGTGTACAGACGCCCCGATTGGCCAATCGGGGTGTCTGTACACCATATGAAAACTGTAATCCTCGCTGGTGAGGATTACAGTTTTCAAACTGCAATTCTTATTCTGGCCACTAGATGGCAGGCCAGGATAAGAAATGTGCAATTCATGGATTTAACTGCATCTAGTAAATCCATGATTGCTCATAAAGAAAAAAAACAAAACACAATAGATCAGCTCATATTTGAGCTTTAAAATCACAAAAAAATTAAAAAAAAAAGTTAAAAAATATATAAAAAATAAAAAAGATCACCCCCCTTTCCGTATAAGTAAAAAATAAATACCTAAATAACAATAAATATAGACATCATGGGTATCACCGTGACCGAAAACGCCCGTACTTTTAAAATATAAAAAAAAAATTTCAATACGGAGAATTGTGTGGCGGAAAAAAGCGTCCAAATGGCGATTCACCGTTTTTTGTCGCTTTTTTTTTCTAAAAAAAAATTAAGTAAAAAGTGATCAAAAAGTCATACACACCCCAGAATGGTATCAATAAAAACTTCAGACCGCCCCGCAAAAAATGAGCCCCCATACAGCTCTGTACACATAAATACCAAAAAGTTATAGGGGTCAAGATATGACAAGGAAAAAAAAAAGGGCAACTTTCTAATTATTTTATCACCATCTAAACGCAGGAAAAACTATACATATTAGGTATTGCTGGATTCGTACTGACCAGTAGAATGAAAGTAATGGATCAGTTTTAATGCACATCGAACGCTGTAAATAAGAAACCCGTAGAACTGTAGCGGAATAGCGGTTTTCTTGCAATTTCACCCCATTTGGAATTTTTTTTCCCACTACACCATATGCAATATTAAATGGTGGCGTTGGAAAGTACAACTTGTCCTGCAAAAAACAAGCCCTCATACAGCTATGTGAACAGAAAAATAAAACAGTTATGGCTGTTTGAAGGCAGGGAGCGCAAAACAAAAATGCAGAACCGAAAAAACCTCCGGGGGTGAAAGGGTTAAGGACATTTTTCACTGGGTTTATTCCCTTATAATTAATTGTTGAAGTTGGATGTTTAGAATCGCTTACTTTTAATAAGTTAGTCTGAGACTGTTCACCAATATAACTTTCTTTTCCACACAATTACCAATTCACTGTAGAGATGAGGAAAAGATGAAACATAATGGTGTGTTTTCATTTTCTTTACATTTTCCAGATTGGCAGAGTTAATTTTTCTTCGATTGATTTTTTTCTCCATATTTTCAGTGTGCTATGTCCTTAGGCTAGATGAAAATATGAATATTCTAATGTTTCTGCAAGCTCATGCTGTTTCACTGTAATGGTTCAAGGTCAGAAAGGCACATTAATCATGCTATTCATTTTCCCATGAATATACCCTTACCTTTTTCTCAGGGGCATGTCAATGACATTTTATAGTGAGCTTGATATTTTAAACGGGAACTTTTTATGCTACTTTCACATATGTCAGGATTCAGCGCAGGTGCTATGCATTCACGTCATGCATTGCACCCGCGCGGAAAATTCGCTCATGTGAAAGGGGCCTTACACGTCCAGTCAAAAAAACTGAACAAACTGGAACGGAATGCCTCATGATGTATCCTGATCTGGTTTGTTCTGTTTTGCCCCCATTGACAATGAACGAGAACAAAACGGAAGTGTTTTCCCCAGATTTTGAGATCCTATGCAAAGCACATATGTGAAAGTAGCCTACCTTTGTCACTTTTTGAAGTGATTATAGCCTGAAGTCTTTTTGGGTATGACACTACTAACTTTTCATGCGCGTATTTTGGATTTTTCTTTCCCACTCTTCTTTAAGGCCTCATGCACATGACCATATTTTAGGTCCCTGTCCGATCCATATTTTTTATGGATATGAATGGGTCACACATGGACCCATTAACTTCTATGGGTCTGCAAAAAAAAAAATGACAGCAGATGGATGTTGTCCTAGTGCAATACACATCTGTGTGACTGGGCTACAAATTATGGAACATGTCCTGTTGTCTGTTTTGTGGATAAAAATAGGCTTTTCCATTTCCATCCACCATGACGGCCACCTGGAGATTGACCCCTGACCTAAGTAGGGACAGGAAGCACAGAGAGTTTAAATTGCCCCACCCACCCACCTTCCTCAGTGTTTTTCCTGTCCCTACTTGGGTCATGGACACAGAGAAGTCCTCCCTTTGGGGAGGTGAAGGTTCACCTTTGAATTTAAAACTGAGGGCCAGAAAGGGGTCGGTAACCTGGGTTACCCTCTTCCCCGTATTTGATTCTCTTTTTATACAGAGGCCTTGCTTTCTCCTGACCCTCCGGCGGCCGCGTGCTTATGCAGGGCAGGAGAAATAAATCAGGTACTCGCTCCTGCTAGTCGGGAGCCTGTTTACCTTACCTGCACGATCTCCCTCCCGGAAGCGACTCGGCAGGAGGAGCGCGAAGTGCAATTCAGCGCGCATTCCTTACGTCCCACGTGACTAGCGTGGTCACGTGATCGGAGGCGTTGGGGCGGAGCTGGAACCCGGAAGCGCGCGTTTACATAGTTGCATAAAGAGCGGGGCTGAACGCTACCATGGCGCTCCTTCAGACATTCCCTTCAGTGGCACAGGCATGTCTGCTACAGAAGCTCCCCCCATGGATCCCTTGGAGACTATTGTCGTGAGTTCCCGGTGTGGGAGAGACCTTTTTTTCACTTCTTTAATGGGGTTATTTACTTACTTAGGGTTGCTCTTCTTTATTATATAGGCAAAGGAGTCTAAATCAAAAACGAAGACTTCTAAATGTGTACTTTGCACAAAACGTCTTCCTGAAGAATACAAAAAGTGGTTATGCAAGTCTTGCATTACTAACACCTTAAAAGAAGAGCAACCCTCCATTTTAGCTGAAATAAAAAGCCTAATTCAGGAGGAAGTTAAATCCTCCCTAGCCTCTCTAGGGTCGTTTGCTCCGGTAGCAGTACCTCCTAAAAAACCCAGATTGTCTACAATTTCATCCTCAGAATCGGAGGAAATGGAGGAAGAAACTTCTACCAAATATCTGGGAGAAGAAGATTTTCTCTCTGAAGGCGAAATTATCGATGAGGACAAAAGATATTATTTTTCCTTGGTGGATATGGAAGGGCTACTTAAAGCTATTAGATCTACAATGGATATAGAAGATACTCCAAAACCCCGTTCTGTACAAGATGAAATGTTTGGGGGATTAAGATCTAAAAAGTCCATGGTCTTTCCCATCCATGATAATGTCCGTGAAATGGTTTTGGATGAGTGGTTAGACCCAGAACGCAGACTGGGAATTCCCAGAGAATTTAAAAATCGTCTCCTCTTTGATTCCTCTGACTCAAAAATATTCGATAACATACCTAAAATAGATGTACAGGTGGCTAAGGTGGTTAAAAAGACCTCACTTCCATTTGAAGACTCTTCGCAACTCCGTGACCCCATGGAACGGAAGGTAGATTCCTTGCTTAGAAAAGCATGGGAAACCTCCACCTATACTATAAAAACAAATATTGCAGCTACTTCAGTAGCCAGGTCTATGTTCATCTGGCTTAATGAATTAGAAGACCATATAAAAAATAAAAAACCTAGAGATGAAATCTTGGCCTCTATCCCGCTCTTAAAGTCCACCACAGCTTTTTTAGCAGACGCCTCAGCGGAATCAGTGAGGTTTGCCACCAGAGATAGCGCCCTCTCAAATTCAGCCAGATGCGTGCTGTGGGTTAAATCCTGGTCTGGAGACAAGGTTTCAAAATCCAAACTTTGTACTATACCTTTTTCAGGAGAATATGTGTTTGGGCCCATTCTAGATAAAATACTAGAAAAAGCGGTGGATAAAAAGAAGGGTTTCCGGAGGAGAAAGAGGTCAGGAAGAGATTTTTTTTTTTTCGTCCTCAAGGATCCTATTCCAGACCCTACAGAGGGAAAGGAAAATCGGGCCACTGGAATTATCCAAAAGGTGGAAGAGGGAGAGGATTCTTTCAAAACACCACAAATAAGTCCTCTGACAAACAATGACGCCAGGGTGGGGGGTCGTCTGAAAAATGTTCTCCCCCAGTGGCAAGGGAAAACTTCCAACCTGTGGGTGTTGAATATCATAGAAAACGGTTACAAAATCGAATTCTCCAGATACCCCTCCAAAATGCTTCCAGATCACGTCTCAGAGCAAGAATACCATGGAAAATCTCTGGACAGAGATCAAAAAATTACTACACTCGGGCGTAATATCTCGGGTACCAGTGTCAGAACAGACAAAGGGGTTTTATTCAAAACTATTCCTAGTAAAAAAAAAAAAAAACCCGACGGATCAAATCGTATGATTATAAATTTAAAACATCTAAACAAATCAATAAAGTACAGAAAATTCAAGATGGATTCAGTTTCGTCAATAATTCCACTCATAGGAAGGGCTGCCTTCATGACCTCAGTTGACCTGAAGGAGGCCTATTATCATGTACCCATAGCAGAGACCTCCCAGAAATATCTAAGATTCGCATTCAGAGACAAAAGAGGAAGTATAAATCGCTTTCAATTCACATGTCTCCCCTTTGGCATCTCCTCGGCGCCAAGAGTGTTCACAAAAATAGTTGTGGAAATGATAGCTTTCTTCAGGGAAAGAAGGATCGTCGTCATTCCATATCTAGACGACTTTCTCTTAATTGGAAAAACCCAAGAAGTAGCATTTGCATATACAGATTTTTTTCTTCAAGAAGTCCAAAGACTGGGATGGATGATAAATTGGAAAAAGTCCTTTCTCATTCCATCAACAAAAATACTTTTTCTGGGCACTCTTCTGGACTCCGATCTGCAGTGTTCTTTTCTTCCAGAAAACAAGAGAATCGCTTCAGATCAAAGTGAAAAAATTCCGGGAAAAAACCTTGTTCAATTCGCGCAGAGATGAGCTTACTGGGCTTCCTCACATCCTGCATAGCATCAATAGCTTGGTGTTAGGCCCATACTCGAGTCCTTCAAAGATGGATATTAGGTTCTTGGAACAAGAAACAATCCACTCTAGACTGGTCAGTGATCATTCCTTTTCAAGTAAAACAGGATTTAAACTGGTGGAGACAAAAAAGAAACCTAGAAAGAGGAATTTCATGGTCAAAGGATCCAACGATACAGGTAATTACAGACGCCAGCAAAACCGGTTGGGGCGCAAAAATAGGCTCTCAGTGGTTTCAGGGCTATTTCTCAAAAGAAATAAGGGACTGTTCATCAAACTTCAGAGAACTATCTGCAGTTTGGTACACTCTAAAAGAAGCCTCCGATCTGGTAAGAAATCATCATATCAGAGTCTTCTCGGACAACATAACAGTCGCATACCTAAAACATCAAAGGGGAACAAAATCATCTGCCCTGAACAGTCTTGCCAGAAAAATCTTCTGTGGACGGAAAAGAACTCTGGAAGCAGATTTCCTCAGCAGAAATCAAATAGATCCATTAGAATGGTCTCTAAAACCTTACATCTTCAAAGAAATAGCAGGAAAATGGGGTCTTCCTTCAACAGATCTTTTTTCAACAAGGAAAAATGCGCAGGTCAAATTATTCTGCTCCCTGAATCCAAGAGGGGATCCATTTGCAGTGGACGCATTCTCAATAAAATGGGAATGGCCCCTAGCATACGCTTTCCCACCAATACCTCTAATACCTCGTGTAATACAAAAAATTCTACAGGATCCAGTTTCTCTGATTCTCATAACACCTTACTGGCCAAAAAGGAGCTGGTTTCCGGTCCTAAGACAACTAGCAATCAGAGCTCCTTGGGTACTTCCTTCTCAGAAAGATCTCCTAGTACAGGGCCCAATCGGTCATCCAGATCTGAAAATCTTCAAACTAATGGCCTGGATCCTGAAGGCGAATACTTGAGGAGTCGGGGTCTTTCAGAAAAAGTAATTCATACACTTAAATGCAGCAGGAAAAATGTAACAGACAAAATCTACCTCAAGATATGGAAAAGATTTTGCTCCTGGTCAGGAGATCTCAGTCCGAACGCATCTTCTCCAAACATCCAGAAGATATTAGATTTTCTTCAAAACGGTCTCGATCTAGGACTAAAACCTAGTACTCTAAAAGTCCAAATATCTGCCCTTAGTACCTTTTTGTGACACTTCCTTAGCAGATCATCGTTGGATAAAGAGGTTCATGACCGCAGCTGCTAGAATCAGACCTTCTTTTTCTTCTCGAATTCCACAGTGGGATCTAAACATTGTACTTACAGGCTTAACGGGACCACCCTTTGAACCCCTAGAGTCAGCTCCTATTAAATTCCTGTCTTTAAAAGTAGCTTTTTTGATAGCGATTACCTCAGCCAGATGTTTGGGTGAAATCCAAGCCTTATCCTCCAGGGAACCCTACCTTTTGATATCTGATGATAGGGTCACTCTTAGATTAGATCCAACTTTTTTACCAAAGGTAGTTACATACTTCCATAGAAATCGGGATATTATTTTACCATCCTTTTGTTCCAACCCCAAAAAACACGACTGAGGAAAGATACCATTCCCTAGATGTCCATAGAGCCATCGTTAAATACTTGGAAGTATCTAAGGAAATTAGGAAAGATGACAACCTCCTTATACAGTTTGGAGGCAAAAACAGGGGAAAAAAGCTCTCAAAGGCTTCCCTAGCCAGATGGTTAAAAACCACTATAACAGAATGCTACAAAATCCAGAACATTCCCTGTCCGGTAAAAATTAAAGCCCACTCTACCAGGGCAATTGCCTCTTCTTGGGCAGAAAGAGCGGGTGCTTCCCTTTCCCAAATTTGCAGGGCATCCACTTGGTCTAACACATGTACATTCGTAAAACACTATAGATTAGTGTTTCCGTGACCGATTTGGCTTTCGGGAGGAAAGTTCTACAAGCAGTAGCCCCCCCTTAACAGATATTTGTTAGTTCTCCAGGTGGCCGTCATGGTGGATGGAAATCCGGAATTAGTCTTGCCGGTAATTCTGTTTCCTTGAATCCACCATGACGGCCCGATTTATTTTCCTCCCAAAAAAAAAGTGTGTGTGTATATATAATATATATATATATATATATATATATATATATATATATATATATATATATATAATTTTTTTTTTTTTTTTTTTTTTTTTTTTTTTTTGAGATATACCTGTGTGTATATATAAATATGGTATGAAGTAATATAAATAAATTAAATAAATAATTTCCCACTAATTAATTTGGTAAAACACTGAGGAAGGTGGGTGGGGCAATTTAAACTCTCTGTGCTTCCTGTCCCTACTCAGGTCAGGGGTCAATCTCCAGGTGGCTGTCATGGTGGATTCAAGGAAACAGAATTACCGGTAAGACTAATTCTGGATTTTTTTACAGTGGGCTTTTCAAAAATTGTGGGGTGCAAATGGAGCACATTCGTCGTGTGCATACACACAGTCGTGTGCAGGAGGCCTTACAGATCACGCCAAGTTCTCTACGGCTGGATGGCATCATTTTTTTTTAAAGTCTCTCCAGAGTAGTTAGATCAGGTTTAAGTCCAGGCTCTGGCTGGATCACTCAAGGACACACATGATTTGTCCTAAAGATACCCCCGCATTGTCTTCGCTGTGTGCTTTTGGGATCATTACCCTGTTTGAAAGCGAAATCTGAAGGTTAGAACACTCTAGAGCAGGTTTTCATTGGGGATCTTCCTGTACTTTTTTTTTTTTTTCCCCCCTTGATCATGATTAGTTTCAGAGCAAATTCTCTGTTGCTGAAAAGCATTCCTATAGTATGTACTACCACTACTATGCTTTACTATAGAAATGTTATTCAGGGGATGAGTAGTGCCTGTTTTTTTTCCAGACATAACAGTGGCATTCGAGCCAAAGAGTTCAGTCATGGTTTCATCAGAACACAGAATCTGGTTTTTCGTAGTTTTGGGCCTCATTCAATCATTTTAGCAGCAATGAAAGTCTACAGGGCTATTCATGTGGCCATTCTTTTAACAGCTAGTGGAATAGCGTCTGTCCAAAAATAGGACATGTCCTATTTTTGGCCATTTTCATGGCCAGACGGCCCCCATTGATGTCAATGGGACTATTTTTAATGACCGCTTAGATAGGAGTGCACCCATCAAAAAAAAAGATAATAAACTAGGTAGTTTGCTAAATTATTACAACCACTTTTCGGTGGCTAAGATGATTTCTAGATATGGAGGCAGGCTATCCAGTTAGGGTTGCCACTGGCTTCAACTCAGAAAGCCGGACCTCATCGGACACTGCCCCAAATGGATAAACCATGCCCCCGGCCAGTGAAGTCACGCCCCCAGGTTCTGTGAAGCCACACCCTCATCGCCCACCATGAATAAAACGGGGACCAGAGAGGAAAGACTGTTCATAGGAGAAGGTGTTCTGGGGCAGTGGGGGCGCTTCTCTCCCCCTCAGTCAGCCACAGGGAGCCTTCTAACGACCGTTTAAAAACGGATATACTTTAACAATATGGCCATTTAGAGGATAAAACAAAAACTCCCCTCATCCACTTGCTCGCACTGCAGCAGTCTTGTCTCTCTTCATTGAACAGGACCTGCGTGATGACATAACCACATGGGAGCGCAAGTCCTTCGGCAGGTCCTGTTCAATGAAGAGAGAAGAGACTGCCTCAGCGTGAGCAAGTGGATGAGGCGGGCACTATGGGGGCAATATTTACACCATGGGGGAAATTTATTTAAGTTGGGGGCATTATGAAAGCTGAGGACATTAAAAAGGGAAAAAAAGCTATACTATGGGGGATATTATTTTAGCTGGGGGCGGTAAAAAAAATAGCTACATTATGGAGGCATTATTTTAGCTTGGGGACAAATGGTGGGCATTATTAAACCTGGGGGGCAGTATATAAAAATTAGCTACATTGTGGGGGAAATTATTTTAGCTGTGGGCACCATGGAAGGTCATGAAAAATTAATGCAAAATGGATTCAAAAAGGTCATGAAAAAATTGAAGGAACACACAGACGCAAAATGGCCATGAAAATTGACCGTGTCTGTTTTTTTAACAGACACACTGTGCTACTTGAACACGACGGGCACGCCGTCAGTTTTTCATGGCCATTTTGCATCAGTGTGTGCATCCAATTTCTGCCTGTTTATCAGTTTTTCATTATCTCCATGGTGCCCATAATGTCCACCGTAGTGCCTCCAGCTAAAATAATGTCCCTCACAGTGTTAGCTTCCTCCTGCCCCTCCTTTGCCTCTTCCACCTACACCTCCACGTCCACACCTCTGGCCTCCTCAACTTCCTACTCCACTTGGACCTCTGCCTCTTGGTTCATTATTTTTTATTTTTATGTATGTTATTTTAAGTAATTTCCCTATCCACATTTGTTTGCAGGGCAAACATCCACGGGTTCTCTCATCTCTAGTCTGAATACTTATGTCTATGCAAAGTTTTTTTTTTTTTTTCCTTTTCAATAAATTAGGGTTTCAAGTCTTTTGACTGCATTGTAATTAGTATTGTGGGGTTTCTTGCTGTTTATTCGTCTCTATAACATTCATTTGAATTAATTTCATAAATATTCATGCAGGAAAGTGTATAGACAAATTTAGGTTATTTTACTACTTTATTTTGTTACATGCATCTGACAATAACACCAGCCGATGAGCTGAGCAGACTATATTTTGGAAGTGAATGCTTCATCAGCGTAACGACCACACTGCAGGTTATTCATGTTCAGCATTTTCATTCAGTCCCTGTGCTCGACACTTTGCAATACGTTTTGTAGTTGGCAACTCAGCACTCTTTCAAGCATGTGATCCTGAAGCAACTGCCTCTTTAGATACATAGATTAATGGCTTTGTGTAATAAATCACTTTGGGTGGGTCTGTATTTTTCTTACCTGTGAGCTGATGCTTGGTGCAAGATGAATGCTTATGTGTATTGTGTGTGCAATATATTTTCCCCGATTCTGCAGGCTATATTACTGATTTGTGTTTTTGTAAGGTTATCATTTCAGGGTGGACAATATTGCTAAAATCTCTACATTGCATTGTTACCCAGGAATATGCCTTTTGCAGGATATATTAAAGAGAGATGGAGTTGTTTAGACCGGCCTTATAGATGTTGTCTCACTTCAGCAAGTGGCATTTATCCTGTAAAGAAAGTTAATACAAGACACTTACTAATGTATTGTAATTGTCTAAATTGCTTTTGTTGCTGGCTCGATTAATTTTTCCATCACATTATACAGTGCTAGTTTCCATGGTTATGACCACCCTGCCATCCAGCAGCGGTGGCCATGCTTGCACATTTTGGGGGAAAAAGTGCTAGCCTCACTGGTGGCTAGGACCATGGCAGTGTGCATAGGCCATCACATTTTCCTATGGTGTGGAAGCACGACCACCACTGATGGATTGCAGAATGATCATAACCCTGGATATAATCAGTGTGTAATGTGATGGAAAAATAAATCAATCAAGCAAGCAAAGGAGACAATATAGACAGTTGCAATACATTAGGAAATGGCTATTATTGACTTTCTCTATGATAAATGCAATTTGCTTAAGTGAGAACAACCCCTTTAAATTATACACTATATGGACCAAATGATTGACTCTTTTATGACATCCCATTCTAAATCCATAGGCATTAATGTGGAGTTGGTCCTCTCTCCTCTGGGAAGGCCTTCTACAAAATTTTGGAGTCTTTCTGTGGGAATTGTTGCTCATTCTTCCAGAAGAGCATTTTTGGATGAGAGGGTCTGTCCTGCAATCTCTGTTCTGGATCATCCCAAAGGTGTTCGATGGGATTGAGGTCAGGGCTCTGTGTGGGAAGTAGAGTTCTTCCACACCAAACTCACCCAACCATGCCTTTATGGACCTTACAGTATGTTATGCCCTGGAGCACAGTCATGCTGAAACAGAAAAGGGCCTTCCCCCAAACTGTTACCGCAAAGTTGTAAACATAAAATTGTCCAAAATGTCTTGATATGCTGAAGCATTAAGACGACCTTTCACTTGAACTAATTGGACGTGGACAACCGCTGAAAATAACCCCATACCATGAATCCCTTTTCTACCAAACTTTACAGATGGCACCATGCTGTCAGACAGGAAATGTTGTTCTGGCATTCAGCAAACCCAGGCTGGCATAAGAGAGCCAGATAGGGAAGTGTAATCGTTCACTGAACATGAATACATTTCCACTGCTCCAGCAGTAGTGTGATTTACACTACATCTGAGGCTTGGCATTGTGTTTGGTGATGAAAGGCTTGCATGTACTGTAGCTGCTCAGCCATGGAAATCCATACTATAAAATTTGTGACTCATTTTTTTTATTTCTGTTGATTTTTAAAGGGGTTCTGTAAAACTGATGATCTATCCCCTGGATAGCTCATCAGCATCTGATCGGAGCTGGTCCGACATCCAGGACCCCCGCCGATCAGCTGTTTGAGAAGGCAGCGGGGCTGCAGGAGCGCCGCGGCCTTCTGTGTTTTCCTCAGGCCCAGTGACGTCACGACTAGTTTCACTGGCCTGGGCGGGGCTAAGCTCTGTTCACTTGAATGGAGCTTAGCCCCGCCCAGGCCAGTGATGCTAGTCGTGACGTCACTGGGCCTGCGGTAAACACAGAGAAGGCCGCGGCGCTCCTGCAGCACCGCTGCCTTCTCAAACAGCTGATCAGCGGGGGTCCCGGGTGTCGGACCAGCTCTGATCAGATGCTGATGATCTATCCAGGGGATAGATCATCAGTTTTACAGAACTACAGAACCCCTTTAATGCCAGAGAAGGTTTGGAGCTCTGCAATTATGGAGTCAGCAGAACATTGTTGACTTTTATGCACAATGGGGGTCATTTATGATTAGATATATGCCACTTTTTGGCGTATATCTGTTGCAGATTCTTTTGCAAAGGGCATTTGAATCTGCATCTTTTTCCCCTCTGTACGGCAGTTCTTGAAAAGGGGGCGTGGGCGGGGAAGAGGGCAGGCCTTTATCACTTATTATTTTCTACGCCAAGTTTTGGTGTAGAAAATTTTCTAAATCTACTCCAGCAAGGGAGCTGGTGTAAAGTTAAGGCTGTTAAACGCTGGCGCCTCTACATAACTTAGGCGCATCAAGCGCCAGTACACGGGTATTAAGACCCGTCTAAAACACCTGTCTTAAAAAAAAAAAATATATATATATATATATATATATATATATATATATATATATATATATATATATATATATATATACTTAATAAATGATCCCATATGTGCCTCAGTGCTCGGCTACCCCGCTCTGTAAGTTTATACTAGTTGCTGTGGTGCCTAAATGCTTCCACTTTACACTAATCCACTCACAGTTGATTGTGGAATATTTGCGAGAGAAGAAATTTGACTTGTTACAGTGGTGGTATATTACTACAACACCACACCAGAATTCAGTGAGCTCTTCAGAGCAAGTCATTATTTCATAAGTATTAGTAAAGGCAGATTGCAGGGGTAGGTGTCTGATTTTATACACCTGTGGCAATGGGACTGAATGAAACACCTGAATTAAATGATTGAGCAGTTCGTCCTAAGGGCTCATGCACACTGCCATTGCCCGGCCGTTCCGTGCATTGGGGATCGCAATTTGTGGTCCCCAATGCACAGGTAACATCCGTTTGGCTTCTGCAGAAGAAACCAGACTTCAACTTAAAGGGGTTGTCTGGGTTCAGACTTGAACCCGGACATACCCCTAATTTCACCCAGGCAGCCCGCCTGACTAGGGCATCGGAGCATCTCATGCTCCGATGCCCTCCCTTACCCTGCACTGGATCGCGCAAAGCAAGGATTTTTTGTTTACATTATACACACTGCTGGGCGGAGGCTTCCGCCCGGCAGTGTTTGGTGATGTCACTGGCTGTAATGGGCCGGCTTTAGCGCTGCCCTAGCCGTTTTACTGGCTAGGGCCGCACTAAAGCCTGCCCATCAGCGCCGGTGACGTCACCGGGCTCACTGCTGGGTGGAAGCCTCCGCCCGGCAGAGCCCGGTTAGTCACCGGAACCAAGCTAAATGCCTTTGCCCTGCGCTAATTAGCATGAGATGCTCAGATGCCCTAGTCAGGTGATCTGCCTGGGTGAAATAAGAGGTATGTCCGGGTTCAGCTGTGAACCCGGACAACCCCTTTAAATGGGTCTGATCCATCTGCACCACAAAAAATGGAACACGTTTTATATTTTTGCAGCACAGAGAAACCCCCCGGAAGCACTCTGTAGCGCTTCTGTGCCTCCGTACTGCCTCGCACCACTTCCGGATTCCTGACCCATTTAAGTGAATGGGTCCTGCCAGGGCCCCTATATTACGAACCTGCTCTTTGCGGGCCAGAAAACGGGCCTGGCCGGCACACATTCGTGTGCATGAGCCTTTAATACCATTTTACATACAGTGTATAAGGACAGGTCTTTTCGGAGCAGATTTTATTTACTTATTTTGCAACCCTTTCAACGCTGCTCAAATATGCTACTGGAAAGTTGACCTATCAATCAGCATGGCTGCATTTAGAATATTTACATAGGATGTTGCATCATAGATTTCCAGTAACTGAGATCTCATACCAGGACCAAAGGAGATATACATCTTCTCAAGTAATGGCTTAAGCACATGCACATTAATTTTAGCTGACACCTTTTTTAAATTGTGTATTTAGACTATCTCTAGGCACATGACAATGACAAATCTCTAGCATCTATCCAATGTTATGATTGATTGTGTGATGCATTATATCAAGATGCTGATATTCTACTAAACCAGTAGGACATCATTTGTAAGATGAATTTTTCCGATACTGTAGAAAACATGAAGTTTCTCCTTTTAATCAGAAGTCTGCAGGACATGCTGCTTACTAATATCAAAGCCACATCCGTGCACAGGGACTCGGCGGACCTCTGCTTTGATGCATTTTAATACCATTCTTTATGGCAGAGTTTGCCTTTTTGTACACTGCTGAAAGGAAATTAGGTCCCCAGTGCTTCTCATTAGAATTTCAACCACACTGAAGAGCCTGAGAACTGACTAAGCATTGTTTTGTAAGAGTGCTCCTGGCCCCTTGCAGTAGAAAGGTTAATGGAATGTATGTTGGTTTTGATTTTTTTGGGGTGGTGGTGGAGAGATGATTTTCCGACTGCCCTAAAGTTTGTACAACCAACTTGTGCTAAGATTGCTCGCTGTTTTTTATTGTTTGAGATATTTGGTATCTCCCCATATAGATGAGCAGCATTTCTGCCGCAATCCCCTGAGGCCTCATTTGGAATGTATTTATATCTCTTTAATGTTTCATCATTAGCAAGCCTTTCTTATCTTTTGAAGATATGCTTATTACCACTTTAATTTTCCTACATTTAGAAATGTGGTAGTATTTTCTGTTTATAAGGAATATGATTGTTTCTTTATCATTTAACCCCTTAAAGACCAAGCGATTACCTCCCCCCACCTCCTCCTTACCTTCCTGGAGGCATAACTTTTACTTTTCCTTTCACATATCTGTATGAGGGCTTATTTGAGGCACACATAATTTCTAATGGCATGGAATTGGAGGGAAAACCGTAATTGACAGTTATCCTTTTCCACCAAATATTTTAATACTTAAAAAAAATATAATTTTTTTTTCTTTGTATCGCCATATTCTAACCCCCCCATAAAATCTACGGAGCTGTGTGAGGGCTCATTTTTGTAGGGTGATCTGTAGTGTTTTTATTAATGCCAATTTTGGAGTGTGTGTGTGACTTTTTAATCACTTTTTACTCAATTGTTTTGGGAGGTGAAGCAACAAAAAAAAAATGGTTAATTGGTAATTTTGAGGGTTTTCTTTCATTCCAGTGTTCACCATATAAATATTTTTATATTTTAATAGTATGGATATTGTAGGATGCGACGCCGCCGCTTTATTGCATTAGTTTATTTAAAAAATAAAAAATAAAATAAAATATATTATTCTGACACCCTCAATCCGTCTGTGTGAACTAGTTGTCAGACAGCTAAACTCTTTCTTTCCTATCAATTCCATTGAGCTGGACGCAGGGGGGTCCTTTTCAACTTTTATTAATTGGATCAGTATAAAACTACAAGAAAATAACAGTATTCAGTACAAAGTATACAGCATGTCTGAGTACTTCACATTATGTAGATACATGGATTATATAACATGGTGAATGAAAGGGACAGCTGCAAGACGGAAGAGATAGCTCTGAAGACATGAGCACTAGAAAACTATTAGTGACAATACAGGGAATTATAGTAACTCACCGACTGTGCTATGCTGAGGAAAACACAAGAACAAACTGTCTAATGAACAGACATAGTGTGACTCAGCCTTGCCTGTGAAAAAATAGCTGCTGAAGAGGAAGGGGGCCGGGCTAAACAAGGCATGATGGGAACTACGGAGGCCCACAAAGGAAAATTGTTAGTCTGCATAGAAACATGAGGCAGAATAAATGACGTTGCAATACAAGAACATGTCAACAGGTGGAGCTGCTGGATAACTAATCAGAAATATTGCTGAGAAGGCATAACATATATATTTATATTTTTTTGAAAACTGTTTTCACTTTTACACTTATTTTAAGTCCCCCCTAGGGGACTTCAACGTGCGATCGCCTGATTATCACCAATCATGGACTCTACCTTCTGGTGTCTGCTGTGTAAAACAGCAGGCACCCGGTAGTTATAGTGCCTGCGCAGCTCCTGAGTGGACGCTGCCTTTTAAACCTTGACTTGCGCCATACTTATACGGCACAAGTCCTGAAGAGATTAAACTGCTTGCTACAACTATATATGGAAAGATCATAGAGAGAACATGTATAATAGAGTTACAGTAACACGTAGCAGTCTTTCAAAGGTTTGACTCGTATACATCAGTTGTGTCCGACCAGTTGTCTTAAGTTGGAGCAGGACCTAACTGTTATGCACTTGGTGCGTTGGTCCTGCCCCCATAGCTGGAGATGGCTGGACAGAGAAATACTGCTCTTTTCTGTCCTGCACGTGGAGACATCTAGCAATACAAATGAGTTTTGACATCATCACTCAGCGTTTCTGTACCATGATAGCCAAATGTATGGGAAACAAGCCTCAATGAATAGATTATGGTGGATTGTTTAATTTCTTTAAGCCTTTTGCCCTCATTAACAGAAGCAAATATCAGCTCCACATATGATGTCTTGATGTACTGGATGTGATCAACCCATATAGAAATCTATTGGCCCATAGTATTACATCAATATATCTCTTATTTCTTCCAAAGACATATAGAAAATATTTCTTAAATTTAATATGGAATCCATGAGAAAAAAAATGCTATGGCCGAATTACAGAAATATTTCGTATCATACACCTCCATAAGACATTCATACAAAGGCACCAAGTGGCTCTGCCATGTGTGTGAAATATTACAGTTTGCAATTTTGCTTTTAAATAGTACCTTTCACCACTCCTGACATGCCTGTTGTAATAGCTTCATGCATTCCCCATGTAATAACAATTCTGGAACATCTATTCTTATGTCTATATGTTGTGCCATTCCTTTATTATTTCTACTAAAATTTATTTATGAATACATTGCTATTAGCCTTCATTAAGGGTACGGAGGAGTGGTAATAAGTTGGGGTGGTGAACCTGCACAGTCTGAAAATAACAGCACTGATTGGATAGAGTGAGACTGTGCAGGGACACTCTCCCCCCCAACCCCCCCCCCCCCCCCAAAAAAAAACAAAACTGTTTATCATTAAAAGGGTTGTCCAAGTTATATTTATTGATGATTTCAATGAGAAGGCTCGTTCCCACACTTGTATAGGAACGAGCCACCCCATTGAAATGAATGGGGAGGCTTGGGTGTAATCACATTTGCTCACTGCTACTGATGTTACGGCAAGCAGGTAAACAATGAAGAGGAGGCAGCGCTGGCACGGCGCGCACCTCCTCTTCAAACAGCTGATCGTTGGGGGTGTTGGGGTGTAGGACCCCCGCCGATCTAATATTGATGACCTATCCTGAGGATAAGTCATCAATAACTATAACTCGGACCACCCCTTTAACAAAAAGATATCTTTGGTTCCTTGGTCAGAGTTGAAGATGCATTTAAATGGGGCTATTTACTCTAAAGTTAGTGTGGTGTCTTGTATCTTTTTTTATTTTTTTTTTTTTATATTTCCACTCCCTTTTTACAAGCCAGAACAGATGGCTTATCAGTAAAAGTGGCTACCAGTAGACACATCCTCCCATGTTTTAATTGTCAGCCATTCATTAAAATAGCCAGCATATAAGTAAGACCAGAAAAAGTTTAGGACTTGCTTAAGGACTGCATTCTCCACGCTCATATTAGTTTACATACTTGGGTCATACAACCTTCAGAATTTCCTTTGTATAGATCCGGGTTGGGGAACCTTTTAGCTGCTGAGGGCTATTTGGCTATTTGCAACATTGTTGAGGGCCATACAAAATTCTCAACTTTAAAAATTAGACTGTTATATTTGGTCAAGCATGTAATTGGATCAAGCCCCCCCCCTCCCCCCCCCAACCTCCATCAGCCTTTGATAAGCCTCCCATCAAACCCTTCCAACATAATCCCAACCTCAGGTCAGACCCCCAGACGCCATCGGACCTCAGATCAGATGTTATAAACAAACAAATAAACTTGCCTAGCGTGCTTAGGACAGCGAAGATCCTGGAATTCCCTGCAATGCTTCTTCCGGGTCCTGCTGTGTACTGTGACCTGACAGCGCACAGCATCAGATCATAGTGCGTGCCTACGTGCTCTATGTTCTGACACTGTACGCGTCAGGACAATATGGAATGCTCTGGCAGGTAGCTGGAGACCATATGAAATGATCACGCGGGCCGGAGGTTTCTCCACCCTTGGTTTAGATTTATTATTATTGAGTTTTGACATTTTGGGACCAACTACTAGGGAATCAAGTTAGTTGCCCATACCATTACTTATACTGCACTGTATATAGGTCTCTTGGCATAAAAGCTTCCCAGTATTCACTTCAGTGGCCAGTTGTCTTATTTTCTGACATGTAGCTGGTAAGGAATCATGACTTGCCCATTATATAATGAAATTATTGCTTTATTCAGTCATATAGTTGGAGGAACTCTAGGCATTATTTCAGTAGGCCCCACAAGTACAGTAATGTAAAAGAAGCGTCTTTAGCTGATTCCCCTTCATGCAGCAGATAGAAATGATGAATCTGTCTCTTGTTTCCAGTCTTCAATCTGGTAAAATAGATTGCACTTTGATTCATGTGATTGCCTAACCCCCGGGCATTTTTTAATCTGGTTAACTGAACACATGCATTTGTCTTGTTTTCTTACTACTAAGCTCATGGATTTGTGATTTTGGTAATTACACGTAGGACATTAATAGGATGTGAAACCTTTTTACTTCACTCTAATCCTGGTTTGTTTGTCCTAATCTAACATTTTGTATTAAATTGCTTTTGGATATTCTGCACACATTACACTAGCGAAGGACAAGATCACTAAACTGTTGTTTCTTAACCTAATGCCCCCCTTCTCCCACTTTTTCTGCTTTAAAAAAAAAAGTACAAAGCAACACTCGGTGTTCCATACTAAATTTCTGGGCTTTATGCCCTACCCATTTGTATAGGACCTTATGTCATCATATGATGTTTGATTCAATTCAGCATATCCCTACATCAGAATCTTTCTGTATTTCGAGGGGTCTTTCTGTATCTGTTTAGTTGTCTGGTCTTGGGTTTATATGTGTTTAAGGGGACTGGTGTGTGCGATCATGTAGGGCAGGGATCAGCAACATCCAGCACTCCAGCTGCCGTGAAACTACAGCTCCCAAAACCCTCTTCGCATCTATAGGAGCAGGGCCGGACTGGGACTGAAATTCAGCTCGGGCATTTTGAAATCAGAGGCCCACATGCCTCGACTTTTTAAAGTCACAGCCAACCCTTTTAGAGGCCCTAAAAACTATTAAAATATAATAATTTAATAAACGTAAACCACACCAAACAAGGTAGTGCCCTCCACAGTAATAGTGCCCCCACAGTAATAGTGCCCCCCCCCCCCAAAGTCCCACCTAATAATTCTCTGCCAGAGCGCACTTGTTAGTAATAGTGCTCCCAACAGTACTAATCTCCCCACTGTGCCCCAGAAGTAATAATGCTTCCAATGTGCCAGTAAGAAGTGCCCCCAAAATTTCACCCCAATAATGTGCCAGTAAGAAGTGCTCCCCACCCATAGATGCCCCCCAAATTATGTGCCAGTAAGAAATGCCCCAATAATGCGCCACAAGTTCCCCCCAAAATCATGTGCCAGTAAGAGATGCCCCCAGGTGCCAGTAAGAAATGCCCCAGTGCCCCCATGTGCCAGTAAAAGTGCCCCATTGTGCCAGTAAAAATGCCCCAATAGAGCTCCAGTCCGTGCTACAATAAAAAAAAAATTAACACTTATACTTACCTCCATGGTGCTGGCAGCGATGCGATGCAGGCCTCTTCTTCTGAGGACGGCGATACAGATGACTATGGAGATGAGCGCTTCCACAATGGAAGTGCTCATCTCCCTCTGCCCCGCTTCCGCCCGCAACTATGCGCAGGGCAGCGCCGCACCTGCCTAATTGGCAGTGCGGCCCTGCAAGGGGGAACGGGACCTTCTGGCATTTGCCAGAAGTGCCAGACGTCCAGTCTGGCCCTGTATAGGAGTTACAAAAACAGCAGAGTAAGTGTACATGCTGGGAGTTGTAGTTTCACAGCAGCTGGAGTGAAGAAGGTTGCTGGTCCCTGCCCTACATGATCGCAACAAACAGTTACCTTTTAAACACCTAATAACCCAAGATCAGACAACTAAACAAATACAGAAAGACACCTAAAGAAGACACAACTAAAGAAATACAGATTCTCCCAGACTGCCTAGATTAAAGGGATATGTCAGGTGTTACAAGTTATTTCCTACCCACAGAATAGGGGACAACTATTAGATTGGTTGGGGTCATACTGCGAGAATGGGACCCCATACCCCCTGTGACAACTGCCATTAGGGGGGATTCCGATTGTTACAAGTGTTCCCCTATCCTGTGGGGACAACTATTAGATTAGTGGGGTCATACCACGAAAACGGAGGCCCTGTACCCCCTATAGCCCCATGAAAAGAACAGAGCGACCAGTCACACATGCATGCGGCTGCTTCATTCATTTCAATGGATGTTCCAGAGATAGGTGAGTTGAGCACTGTACTCCGAAACTCCCATAGAAATGAATGGAGCATCCATGCTCATTTGCAACTGGCTGCTCCATTCTTTTCTGCAGCGACTGCAGGGCCTCGGGGTAGGGGAGCTGCTGGGGGTACAAGGCTTCCATTCTTGAGGTACAACCCCCACCGATCTAATAGTTATCCCCTATCCTGTGGATAGGGGAAAACTTGTAACTATCGGAATACCCCTCACTGGAATCTAGCCCCCCTGAAAAAGGCCCTGTGGATGAATATGGACCCCACAGCAGGCCACCTTAAAAATAGACTCCAGAGTAGCCCACCTGACCAATATGGATCATGGTCTCCTGATTGTAGGAACTATGAGACCCATTTTAATTACACATCTGCCAGCTTCCAATATAACATAACCAAATAGAAAAATCCACGGTCACTGGCAGTAGCTGCAGGAGCAGCCATGTGCTCACCCCGTGAAGGAGCTAGGGAGGATGTGGGACATAGCAGCAGGATAGTAGTGCCACAGTCGTCCAGCAGGGTGCACTCACTGCACAGACCATGCCAGTGGCTAGTAGGATGTCTTCAAACTCAATGGGGGAGATTTATCAAAACTTGTGGAAAGAAAAACTGGCTTAGTTGCCCATAGCAACCAATCAGATTCCACCTTTCATTTTGCAAAGGAGCTCTAAAAAATGAGGTGGAATCTGATTGGCTGCTATGGGCAACTAAGCCAGTTTTCTTATACACCAGTTTTTATAAATCTCCAATGTGTGCAAATGGTCGTGCAAAATCTGGGTGAGATAGGGGTAGACACAGGTCATGTCTTCGTGTTTTTTAGACATGGGCTAAGGGGATTTGCCAGCTCTTCCGGTGGACTGGGACATTCTAGACATTCTTGTATTACAGGCAGTTGTTACACATGGTCATTGGACAGAATTAGTAGTAGACATTAGTTTTATAATCAGTTTTTCATTCCATCACAATTGACTTAAATTGAGCCAGATGCACACGATTTGTTATTCACATTATAGGTTTTAATAACGGAACATTGGGGGAGATTTATCAAATGTGCTACGAAGGAAAACTGGCTTAGTTGCAACCAATCAGATTCCACCTTTCATTTATCAGATCTTTGGAAAATGAAAGGATCAATCTGATTGGTTGCTATGGGCAACAAAGCCAGCTTTCTTTTGCACTTCTTTTGAAAAATCTCCTCCATTGTGTTTTTCAACGTCCGTTGTAGTTGTTTTGATGTTTCTGATGTCATCTGTGGACAACTGTTGGCAGAACCAAGTAAGGTGGATATTTGTCAGTTCATTCTCTTCTATTTTAATGATCTTCCAGCTAAGCCTACATCTACTGTTTATATAATAGGCGCTCATTTTAGTAAGTCTAATCTAGAGGTTGTCGATTTTATAGATGTGTGCAGTCAAGTAATCGCAATATAGCAGTGTTTAATTTTTTATTAGATTAAAATGCAGGACTTGTCCAGTCACGGGTCACTGGCTCCCTCTAAATGTCAGACTGCTATTGCTTTGTCATTATCGTGCATGATACATTATTTATTATGTTAATGCTCAAGGCCATAAAGCATTGATAATGGACATTTGAAAATCTATTTCTAAGTTTGACCATAGAAGCAGATTGTATTTTGGGATGCAGCTATAGTGCATATGAAAAAGCATTGCACAGTATTGATCTGCCTGCTAAATGCTGAATCATTCCTTCTCTGTCCTCAAGCTGTGGGTATTTGTAGAGCTTTTGTGTAGGAGGTTGGGGGAAGGGTCACACAACGTATAGTGCTACAGTCCTAATGCATTATGGGCAGGGGCGTAGCTTAAGGCTCATGGGCCCTGGTGCAAGAGTTCAGCTTGGGCCCCCCCCCAGCGCTGGTGCACCTAGCTTTTCTGCCGGCCAAGTCAAAAATTGACACCCCCCCCCCCCCCATGCCAAATTCTCACCCTAACCTTTTCCCTCCTAACATTACGTATATCACTACAGAACATACAGGGTAAGGCTACATTCACACCACAGTTGTTTTTGCAGCCTCCGATCTGCATATTTTGCGGCTCAGATGCGGACCCATTCACTTAAATGAACACTGTGCTGTCCGCATCTGTATGTCCATTCCTATTTTTGTCCATTTGCGGACAAGGATAGGCTTCGTTACAGTGGATCTGCAAAAAAAACGGATGCCATACGGAACATCTTCCTTTTTTTGCGGATCCGCAATTTGCAGACTGCAAAACACAATGTTCGTGTGAATGTAGCCTAATACAGCGCCCCATACCTCTTACATCCAGTGACGTCTCCTCTGATGTAGATCTTCTTTCCTCATCTTCTCCTTTCAGACCAGACGCCATTTTTCAGGCATTTCTCATCTCTGCAGTTTGACAGAAAAAAATCTTAGTTTACTACTTTTCCATCATCCTCCAGTCTTCTGGACAAATCATCCTACCACCCCAGTACTGTGCCACTAGTACCACACAGATAGTGCCCTTCAATAATTATTGGCACACAGTGTCCTAAAATAACTGTGCCCAGCAAATAGTGTCCCGTAATAGTGTAAACATAACGTCCCCCAGAAATAACTGCGCTGATACTGTGCCAGGGTGCCCCCACAGTAATAGTGCCCCCACAGTAATAGTGCCCCCACAGTAATAGTGCCCCCACAGTAATAGTGCTCCCCAAAGTCCCAACTAATAATTCTCTGCCAGAGTGCACTTGTTAGTAATAGTGCTCCCAACAGTACTAATGTCCCCACTGTGCCCCAGAAGTAATAATGCTTTCCAATGTGCCAGTAAGAAGTTCTCCCCACCCATAGATGCCCCCCAAATTATGTGCCAGTAAGAAATGCCCCAATAATGCGCCAGAAGTTCCCCCATTGATTCCCCCCCAAAGAATCCCATGTGCCAGTAAGAAATGCCCCCCTGTGCCAGTAAGAAATGCCCCCATGTGCCAGTAAGAAATGCCCCCCATGTGCCAGTAAGAAATGCCCCCCATGTGCCAGTAAGAAATGCCCCCCATGTGCCAGTAAGAATGCCCCCCATGTGCCAGTAAGAAATGCCCCCCCATGTGCCAGTAAGAAATGCCCCCCATGTGCCAGTAAGAAATGCCCCCTCATGTGCCAGTAAGAAATGCCCCCTCATGTGCCAGTAAGAAATGCCCCCTCATGTGCCAGTAAGAAATGCCCCTCATGTGCAGTAAGAAATGCCCCCCATGTGCCAGTAAGAAATGCCCCCCATGTGCCAGTAAGAAATGCCCCCCCATGTGCCAGTAAGAAATGCCCCCCCATGTGCCAGTAAGAAATGCCCCCCCATGTGCCAGTAAGAAATGCCCCCCCATGTGCCAGTAAGAAATGCCCCCCATGTGCCAGTAAGAAATGCCCCAGTAAGAAATGCCCCCATGTGCCCCCTAGTGCCAGTAAAAATGCCCCCAGTGCCCACAATAGAGCTCCAGACCGTGCTACAATGAAAAAAAAAATTAACACTAATACTTGCCTCCATCAGGCTGGCAGCGATGCGATGCAGGCCTCTTCCGGCCTGTGTCCCTTGCTGTACGGCTCAGCCTAGTGCCTGCAGCCTATCAGAGGAACGGGCAGGGGAGACGCCTCTCCCTCCCCTTCCCCGCAGTACAATACAGGCATCGTCAGGACGGCGATACAGAGGCATCGTGGCTGCTATCCCTGCGTTCCTGTGCGATCCAGCCCCCTGGATCGCACAGGAAGCAGGCTGTAAGTGTATTACACTGAGTAATACACTTACAGCCAATGCATTACAATACAAAAGTATTGTAATGCATTGTAAAGGGGATCAGACCCCCAAAAGTTAAAGTGGAAAAAAAAGTTAAAAAATAAAGTTTCCTAAAAAAAAAATAATAAAAGTTTCAAGTAAAAAATAAAAAAGCCATTTTCCCAAAAAAAGTAAAAAAAAATTGTAAAAAAAAGGTAAAAAAAGAAAGATAAACATATTAGGTATCGCCGCGTCCGTATCGACCGGCTCTATAAAAATTTCACATCATCCACCCCGCCAGGCGAATGCTGGAAAAAAAAATAAAAAAAACCATGCCAAAACAGACATTTTTTTGGTCACCTTCCCTTACAAAAAGTGTAATAGCAGGCGATCAAAAAAGCGTATTTACCCCAAAATGGTACCAATCAAACCATCATCTTGTCCTGCAAAAACGATACCCTACCTGAGACAATCGCCTGAAAACTGAAAAAAATATGGCTCTTTAAAAATGGCAACACAAAAAAAAGATTTTATTCTGTTCTAAAATGCATCTAATGTGTAAAACTTTCCAAAAATAAAAAAGTTACACATATTGGGTATCGCCGCGTCCGTAACAACCTGCTCTATAAAAATATTACATGAGATGGCCCCCCAGGTGAATGCTGTAAAAAATTTTTTTTAAAAAACTATGCCATAACAGCCATTTTTTTTCACCTTGCCTCACAAAAAGTGTAATAACAGGCGATCAAAAAGCCTTATGTACCCCAAAATGGTACCAATGAAAACATCACCTCGTCCTGCAAAAAATGAGCCCCCACATAAGACAATAACTCAAAAAAATAAAAATCAATGGCTCCCGCAAACAATCCATCAAAATCTGTGCTGCAAAATCCATATGGCGCTCCTTCTGTTCTGAGTCCTGCCATGTGCCCCCACAGCAGTTTACCACCACATATGGGGTGTTGCCGTATTCAGGAGAAAATGGGGAACAAATTATGGTGTGCTTTTCTCCTGTTACCCCTTGTGAATATGAAACATTTGGGGCTAAAGCAACATTTTTATTGGAAGAAATTAAACTTTTCATTTTCACAGCCAAGTGTTTCCAAATTCCATAAAACGCTTAGGGGGTCAAAGTGGCCAGTACCCCCCTTAATATATTCTTTGAAGGGTGTAGTTTCCAAAATGGGGTGACTTTTTGAGAGTTTCCACTGTAGGGGTACGTCAGGGTCTCTCAATTACAAAATGGTGCCTAAAAACCATTCTAGCAAAATCTGCCTCCAAAATCCATATGGTGCTCCTTTCCTTCTGACCACTGCCACAAACTCATAGAGACGTTTACCACCACATATGGGGTATTTCTGTAAACTGCAGAATCAGAGTAATGTATATTGAGGTTTAGTTTGCTGTTTTGTAAGAAAAAAATTAACATGAATAATCTACCAAAAAAAGTGAAATTTTGAAATTTCACCTCCATTTTTCCATTAATTCTTGTGGAACACCTCAAGGGTTAACAAAGTTTGTAACAGCAGTTTTTTATAATTTGAGGGGTGTAGTTTCTAAAATGGGGTCATGTATGGGTGGTTTCCATTATGTAAGCCACTCAAAATCACTTTACATCTGAACTGGTGCTTAAAAAAATGGTTTTGGAAATTTTGTTGAAAATTTGAAAAATGGCTTCTAAACTTCTAAGCCTTCTAACATCCCAAAAAAGTAAAATGACATTTATAAAATGATGCCAACATAAAGTATACATATGGGGAATGTAAAATAATAACTATTTTTGGAGGTATTACTATGTATTTTGAAAGTAGATAAACTGAAATTTTGAAATTTGCAAATTTTTCCAAATTTTTGGTAAATTTTGGTATTTTTTATAAATAAAAATGAAATATTTTGCCACAAATTTACTACTATCGTGAAGCACAATATGTGACGAGAAAACAATCTTAGAATGGCCTGGATAAGTAAAAGATTTCCAAAGTTATTACCACATAAAGTGACACATGACAGATTTGCAAAAAACGGTCTGGGATTTGAGGTGAAAAGTGGCCCGGTACTGAAAGGGTTAAATTACTAGATTTTATTTTTTTTTCCCATTTCGTTATAATGAATTCCTTTTAATCCAGAACGTTTGATAATTGGGCACTTGTTTTTCACTTTTTAAGTCTAATTTCACATTACATCAAAGTTTTTTGTTTGATAGTGATCGGTATACAATATGACACATGGATGCATTTGTATGTTGATCACTTTCCATAGAATTCAATTGTCTTTTGCCTTCAACAAATCGGACAGAATTAGTGCATGCTACATTATTTTAATGCACACCTAAAGCTCCTCCATCCTCTGTATTTATCAAAACTGGTGCGAAGGAGAACCTCACTTGCCCACAGCAACCAATCGGTTTCCACCTTTAATTTTCCAAAGTCGCTCCTCTGATATATTGATAAAAATTATGCTTGGCTAAAAGTGGCCTATGGCGAGTTTCACACAAGCATTATACTGTACCTGCATAAATTTTGTATTGTGCCTGCAAATCCTGGTCAAACCACAAGAAAAATTACCTGAGCTAGGAGATCTACCATGCTGTTAGTTTGGGTCATTAGACTTTGATGGAGTAGACCCAAGGAAGGAAAACCAGTTAGGACATTACTATGTTTAAAGGAACTAAATTCTAGTAGCAGATAATACAAATGTATATCAATGGATTTTGACCTTTTTTCCTTTTTTTTCTTACCAAAGGTTCTTTACGCTTGAGTTTGTGCAGAATATTTGATTTTACAGTAATGTTAGTGAAATTACGTGAAATCTGTTTTCTGTTATAAAAGAGATCCAAGGGCATATTCGGCACTAATAATACACATTTCTGACATTTGAGTACAGGGGGTTGTCCGTTCTTTATATATTGATGGCCTATCCTCAGGATTGACGGGGAGCATGCATAGCGCACCCCCAAAGATACGCTGTACCACTGTAGCCCTGGCAATACACAGCCGACAGGCTGGGAGGGACTCAGTAAGGACCTGGTAGGAAGTATATGGAGCCATGCTGTATGTAGTGCATCCCACAGCTGCTGACGGGTGCGTGGGGGAGGATTCATAGAGCAAACATGATGATGGATGTGGTCCCACAGATGCTCAACTGGGTTCAAGTCTGGGGAAGTAGAGGGCCAAGGTAGTACTTGGAAGTCTTGGTCATGCTGTTCCAACCAATGTCAGACGTTTCTAGCCATGTGACATGTCGCAGTGTCTTGGAAGACAATCTCCGCATTTATGGATGTATGTGATCTGCATAGATGGATTCATACGCAAATCGATTGAGAGTACCTTCCACATGGATGAGTGGGCCCAGAGAATGCCACAAAAACATTCCTTAGGCCAAAATGCTGCCACCACCACCTTGGGTTCTACAGCAATAGTTGCAGGATATTTGTTTTCTGATATTTCTCTCCTGACATGCCAACATCCATCCATTCAATGAAGCAGAAAACGTGACTGATCAGTGGAGGTCCAATTTCACTACTGCTGTGAAAATTGAATCCTTTGCTGCCAATGCAATTTTGGTGCCGTGACCATCCGTCTGCCTTGGAGCCTCATATGGAGTAGGGTTCACTGAACTGTTTTGCAGTCGTCTGGTAGCCCCTGGTTCATTTTGGCGTTGAGCTGTAGTATTTCAGCTCATCCTCTTGCACCTTCACAACCAATATTAACCTCTCTCATCAATGGCATGTATTGCTCTGCAGCTTCCACATCGCTTTCATCAGTGCAGTGTGCAAACAGTTCACAAATTGCACAGTTTCAGTATTACTGCCACCCTTGGCTCAAAAGCCAATAATTGTCTGTTTTTGAAACTGATAGAACACATATCCCACTCTCTTGTCTAGGGCAAAAAAGGAAATTTGACAGCCAGTCACACACCTTTAATACCCACCAAGCTACAACATATGACTTCCTACATGAGCTATATGCTGCCAATATAGAAAGTAGGAAGTGGTCATAATAATGTGACTTGACTGTGTAATGCGTACAACTGTGTCTGTTGTGTAGTGGACAGAGCCAGTTACTGCAGCGGTGCTTCCATTGAAGCGAATGTGAGTGGTGCTAGATAATGCTTCCTACACTGGAGCTACCTTTAGAAAAGCTGATCAGCGAGGGTGTGGAATGTCTGTTCCCTGCCGATCTGATATTGATGACCTATCCTCAGGATAAGCCATCAGTATCCTGGGCAGTCCCTTTTGAAGGCTATGGACAATTTTTGAATCTTTGTTTTATTTATTACATTATACCAATTTTGTGTTAAAAAAAAATAAAACTGGTTTTCTGAAAATAATTTGAAGCATGTAGGTATTCTCATACATTGCAGGCTTCTTAGTGCGAATTTTGTCAATGGAGATCCCTTGGTCTCCAGCTACTCCTATGTACAGTATGATGAATTTTAGCAAAATATCTTACTTTACGAGGGGGAACAATACTTATAATACGACAGTGTTGATTCTGAATCACTACAGAAACAGTAAGAATAAAAGCCATTATCTTGAACAATGCTTATATTCTCATAGGCAATTCTAGAGCTTCACCTTTAATTTCACCTATAATGAAGGCAGCAATCTCTTTGAATCGGGGTCTACCGACGTCTCTATGTGCAGATTAACTGAATTACACCATGTATTTTCCCACATCCCAAATCCTATATTTCCTAGAGAGGATTACTTGATGATATAGTAGTATAGTGGACATTGCAGTTTCTATACATTAGTCAAACACTGTTCCACTGTCAAGATCCTTCACGTTAGACAGTACTATAAATAAATGTAATACACTGCCTAAGATGAGGGCAGATTCTGTGTTTTGTCACGTGGGCCTTGCGTCATTTTACTAAATAGATTACAGTCTTAGTGCAAATAGGATTTGGTGGTTTTAAGAACCTCGACCATATGTCTGTTTCTAAACATAAAGGGAAAGCAACAAGGCGTCACTAGAAAAACAAAATGTTGCAGGTACATATTGTGAGAAAGTGTAAGTTCATTAAATAGTCTGAAATGTTGTGAGCTATACATATAAATGTATATACAGTGTACAGTGCCTTGCAAAAGTATTCGGCCCCCTGGAACTTTTCAACCTTTTGCCACATGTCAGGCTTCAAACAAAAAGATATAACATTTTAAATTTTTGGTGAAGAATCAACAACAAGTGGGTCACAATTGTGAAGTGGAACGAAATTTATTGGATCATTTTAAACTTTTTTTGTAATAAAACTGAAAAGTGGGGCGTGCAAAATTATTCGGCCCCCTTGCATTAATACTTTGTTGCGCCACCTTTTGCTGCGATTACAGCTGCAAGTCGCTTGGGGTATGTCTCTATCAGTTTTGCACATCTAGAGACTGAAATTCTTGCCCATTCTTCCTTGCAAAACAGCTCAAGCTCTTTGAGGTTGGATGGAGAGCGTTTGTGAACAGCAGTTTTCAGCTCTTTCCACATATTCTCAATTGGATTCAGGTCTGGACTTTGACTTGGCCATTCTAAGACCTGGATACGTTTATTTTTGAACCATTCTATTGTAGATTTTGCTTTATGTTTGGGATCATTGTCTTGTTGGAAGATAAATCTCCGTCCTAGTCTCAGGTCTTTTGCAGACTCCAACATTTTCATTCAGAATGGTCCTGTATTTGGCTTCATCCATCTTCCCATCAATTTTAACCATCTTCCCTGTCCCTGCTGATGAAAAGAGGGCCCAAACCATGATGCTGCCACCACCATGTTTGACAGTAGGGATGGTGTTCAGGGTGATGAGCTGTGTTGCTTTTACGCCAAACATCGTTTTGCATTGTTTCCCAAAAGTTCGATTTTGGTTTCATCTGACCAGAGCAGAAATGGCTTTCTTCTTGCCACTCTTCCATAAAGGCCAGATTTGTGAAGTGTTCGACTGATTTGTTATCCTATGGACAGACTCTCCCACCTCAGCTGTAGATCGCTGCAGTTCATCCAGAGTGATCATGGGCCTCTTGGCTGCATCTCTGATCAGTCTTCTCCTTGTTTGAGATGAAAATTTAGAGGGACGGCCGGATCTTAGTAGATTTGCAGTGGTCTGATACTCCTTCCATTTCAATATGATCGCTTGCACAGTGCTCCTTGGGATGTTTAAAGCTTGGGAAATCTTTTGGTATCCAAATCCGGCTTTAAACTTCTCCACAACAGTATCACGGACCTGCCTGGCGTGTTCCTTGGTCTTCATGATGCAGAACCCTGAGACTATCACAGAGCAGGTGCATTTATACGGAGACTTGATTACACACAGGTGGATTCTATTTATCTTCATCAGTCATTTAGGATAACATTGGATCATTCAGAGATCCTCAATGAACTTCTGGAGTGAGTTTTCTGAACTGAAAATAAATGGGCCGAATAATTTTGCACGCCCAACTTTTCAGTTTTATTATTACAAAAAAAAGTTTAAATGATCCAATAAATTTCGTTCCACTTCACTTCACAATTGTGACCCACTTGTTGTTGATTCTTCACCAAAAATGTAAGATGTTATATTTTTTTGTTTGAAGCCTGAAATGTGGCAAAAGGTTATAAAGTTCCAGCGGGCCGAATACTTTCGCAAGGCACTGTATTAGTGGGTTTCTCTGGAAGTGCCTTCAATTGAGCCTACAAGAGTAAATTGGAGATGTCCTGCATGTACCTTGCCCAATTGTATCAGGAGGAGGTATGTGAGACTCCACATGCTGATGTAGAAAAGTAAAAGAAGAGGTATCGCCAACTTCCAATTACTCACATCATAGCTTTATTGCATTACAAAGTAGGAGCACTCATGGTTCTGATGCTCCCTTGGTCAGTGCAATGATAGAGATGGGTGCACCTTTCTTCCCTTTGAGGCACACTCCAGTTCTGGGTATCTCCTGCCTGATTAAAGTTGAGGTACCCTTGGTGTTGAAAGTTTTGAGGTGGAGGTCCAGGTTGTCTTGACACCAACACTTTTCATTGTAGCTGTGTAGGGGACAATGAGGGGGCAATTGTGCAGCAGAGAAGTTCTTTAAAAAAAGAACTCCAATGCAAACAGATCGGGTGTATTCTCACCTCATTACCATGAGATGTGGGTTACTTGGGTGGGCATACAATATATGTGCAGTTGTACAGGGGTCTTTAAGGGCTGTTTCAGAGGAGTGAGTCCATTGCGAGAATCATGCTCTGTGTGTGAGCGTGATCCTCTGTTCTGGACTTGCAGGATCGCAGGGCATTATCATGATTTATAATGCTGTGTGCCTCTGCTTGACCTTACTTCTACAGAATCGCAATTACCTAAAGGTGTCAGTATAATTCTGTAGAAGTAAGGTAAGCAGAGAAGTGCTTCCTCGCATGGACCTACTGCTGGATAATTTAAGTGATTAGAAAAATCAATTGCATACTATCCAGCCACAATAATTGGGGGTGGTTGGGGTTCCTTTGTGACAAATTTTCTTTAAATTGCTTGGCCCCCCTTCCCTCAGCACCAATTTGTCTGGGTGAGGCAATTGCTTCAGGCAGTGGCACCAGGACCCTGGGCAATGATAACCTCCATTGTGGAAGCACTCGTTTCTGTATATCCTCAGGATAGTGATACAGTTGAATGCCGCAACTTCGTATACAATTAGACAGCACTAAGCCCAGTTGAATAAAACTCATGCTTTCACCATAATTACTGGAGTGCTGTCTAATTGTATACGAAGTCGAAGATATTGATCCAGAGTTGGCGCTAGGACCAGAACCAGGCGTGCACCCAGATAATGGCCAGTTAACGGATGAGTTCTTTGACCCTCTAGATTGCACTATTAAACGATACAGTTGAATGCACAGGATTAATATCTCCGTGCCTCACATCATGCCTGAAGCCTATCGGAGGCCAGTCCAGGTGGCGCAATGACATCATTGTGCTGCCTCAGCCAGGCAGTGTACAGCTCAGGGGACAGACTGAAAGAGGCCTGTGTCCTGCACCATATTCTCATAGAGAAAAGAGATAACTGCATACGGATGTAGATTGCCAATAAATGTAATATTTTATTCCATCCAATTATGTCAACTGCAAAGATGGCAAATGTTTCGGTCAGTCCCGGACCTTGTTCACAGCCTAGAGTGTAGCAGAGTAATGGAGATGGATTTCCAGCAAAAGAATTGCAATAAGACTTTATGGACATTAACAATACCAGAGAAAGTGTTCTGTTACATGGACCAAAAATGAGCATCAATCAATGATTCAAATTGATTGGCGCATGTTTGAAGGACCGTTCAGATGGCCTGATGCAAAGTGAATGTGAAACAAACGATTGTTATTAGGATTGTTCATCCCCACACAGGGCTATGTGCTGCAAACAAGTTACTATTTTAGGTGTTGCATGAAAGTGGCGATATCCCTTTCAATGTGCAATTTTTGGGTTTAATTACCAGGATAGCAGCCATAGCAACACCTATGGGGGCTTGGATATATTTGCTACCATTAGTCTCATTATACCAATTTAAAAAAAACATCAAAGCAGAAGTGTTCAGTGTGCCGTGCAGGAAATGACCTACACCTGTATTTACTAACTACGTCCAAAAATTTTCAATAACACTGCCTGACTTGCACAATTAAGAGGTTTCCAACTTTTTAGAAATATTGCCTTCTGGCAAATATATGGATAGTAAAGCTTGTCACTGCCCCTCTGAATCTGATATATGGGGGACCAGTATATGGGGGCCCTCCCCCTACCTGGTCACCCCCACAATAATCAAAGCTGCAACAATCACACCTAGACCCCACCCACCCACACACACACAGACTAATAACATTCCGACATCCCCACTGCAGCCCCCAAAGTAGTCAAAGAGCTTGTTCCCCATCTGCCCCAGCAATCATTTTCAGGCTCACCACTCCTTCCTCCAAAGTAGTCATAAAGCTGGTTTTCCACCATAACCAGCCTCCCCTATCCCCTCAGCAATCACATTCAGGTTCACCATGCTCCCCCCACCCCCAAACTAGTCACATGCTCGTTCCCCCATCTCCCAAAGCTCACCTTACCCTCCACCCCTAATCACAATGCGTGTCCTCACATCCTCCCAAGCACACCTTCCTTCCCCCACCCCAATCTGGTCACAATGATCGTTTCCCCATCCCTCCAAGCTTGCCTTCCTTTGCGCACCCCCAATCTGGTCACAGTGCTGGTTTCCCCCTCCTCTCAAGCTCACCATCCTCCCAGCACCCCCAATCTGGTCACAGTGCTCGTTTCCCCTTCCTCCCAAGGTCACCATCCTCCTTCCAACTCCACCACTACATTCAAATACCTTTCTTCATTTGTGGTAGTCCTGAGGAGGAGATGCGCAGTAGCAGAAAGGTAGCATCTGGTCTACATGCCACCGGTTGATGAGCCCTCTTTTATACTGACATCACTGTGTGCATTATCATTGTGTACTGGGGAGACAAAAAAAATCATGTTCTGAACTTACTGCTCAGGTTGATCATGGTAGATTAGGGCCCATTCCAACTTTTGCTATGGGACCCCAAGGTTGCTGGTTATGACACTGGAACAATCGCTTGTCGGTGAATCAGTGGTACTTTTGCACTGGCCAATTATTGGGTATGAGAGTTGTACGATTGTTTGTTCCTGATAATTGGCCCTATCCTATGTCCACAGAAAAGAGCCCTAAAGAATTTCTGATGTACTCATGGTTTTAAAAAAGTCAGTATCTTCTTAAAGAGGACCTTTCACCACTCCTGACATGCCTGTTTTCATAGCTTCATGGATTCCCCATGTAATAACAATTCTGGAACATCTATTCTTGTGTCTCTATGTTGTGCTATTCCTTTATTATTTGCACTAGAAGTTATGAATGAATTGCTATTTGTCTTCAGTAAGGGAACAGAGGGGAGGTAACAAGTTGGGGGTGTGTATCTGCACAGTCTGAACATGGCAGCACTGATTGGCTAGAGTAAGTGTGTGCAGGTACACACCCCCAACTGGTCACCTCCCCTCTGTTCCTTTTACTGCAGGCAAATAGTAATTCATTCATAACTTCTAGTGCAAATAATAAAGGAATGGCACAACATAGAGACATAAGAATAGATGTTCCAGAATTGTTATTACATGGGGAATGCATGGAGCTATTAAAACAGGCATGTCAGGAGCGGTGAAAGGTCCTCTTTAAGATTCATTCTTCCTCTGGTCATATCCGTCATGACAACTGAAAAAGCTAGGTGTGGTAAATGTGTGACGGTAGCTGTACTTAAACCGCATTTTTTTTTTCTCATCTGTTTAGTTATGAACGTAATATCTTCTCATGAATATGAACAAGTGATGGTGCCAAACAGAATTTTGCTTTTATTTGATTATGAAGTTCCTAGTAAAACGACTTAATGTGTCTCTATTGAAAGAGAGAGAGTTCATGCATGTGACATTATCGCTCTGCTGAATCAGAAACTCGAGCGGCGGCTTTTGTTATGATGTCAATAAATGAAACAGACCTTAGATCTCTTTTCTAGAATATCCACTTAGGATCTGATTTGCTTTACGCTGCATTCAGATTGAAGCCCGTATCTGCAGTCGTGCCAGGCGATATGTAATATATTACGATGATGGGTGTAATATCAGGTGAAATGAGACCACCAACACACCTAATGCATGTTAATAAATGACTTTGTGCAGGAGAATGACTTTCTGTCTGTATTCATTGAAATTCAATATTCTGCACTGACTGAATTATCATCTTATTGGAGCGGTTAGCTATTCATACTGGTAAATCATTAACTTGGGGTATTTTATGGAGGCATAGGAATATTATTTCACTCTAGCCGTATCTCAGCCAACAAATAATAAGGGACATTCATATTCTGAGCTAGGTGACTTGCAAATAAGAGATTGTAGATCCCCATTTACCTCAGTCATCCACATCTTCTATATTCAGCATGGTCTGTTCAGCAGTTTGCGTTGACATTTGTATAAATGTATTTTTAAGTCCTGCCGCAGCTTGTGCCCTCTACGTCCACGAGATGACATGTCCCCCTAAGGCTCCGTCTGCCTTTGTATTGATTTACTTCTGCAATAACTAGATTTGGCAGCGACTGTGGATAAAAGGCACCTGCACAATACTGATAATCATGTAAGATTATTGCTGGGTTATAAACGCTAAATCAGGCAAATGTAGCACAAGAATATCTGGTTCGTGATCAAATTTTTAAATTTTTTTGTGTTGTGCTTTACGTCACAATAGATGTTTGCCGTATGCCTCTTTGTACATAAATTGTTAAATTCAAGCGTTGATTTCATTGATTCTGTGGCTAGCTCGCGCTACACGGTCTGGTTTTAATGAACTGAGTTTATTGACAGAATCATTTTTCTGTTTTAATTGGGAACAAAGCTTTTCGTCTGATTTAGCTCCTTTTCTGTGCCTCCATATGTAGACCTATTAATTTTTACTAGTGGGAATCTATATTGTAGACAAAAAGCGGAGCAACAAATGTTGTAATAAGGCTACCTGCACACGGGTATGGGTGAACGCACAAAAGATCCACATGAATTTCTGTGTGGATTTTTGTAGGTTTCTACAGCATATCCACACCAAAATTTCTAACGGTAGTTTTTGGCACAGATTTGATGCGGTTTTGCCACAGATCTCACCCTTCCATTGAAAGGGATGAAACCACAGCTAAAACTGCAAATATAATTGATGTGATATTTATTTTGAAATCCATGCGGCAGGTCAATTTCCACATGGAAAAACATTCGCAAAATGGTCATGAGATTTGTGTAATCTTGTACAATTTGCTGGTATTCTAATACACTGTTTTTTTCCACACAGGAATCCATGCAGAAAAACCATGTGTATTCCGCAATGTGTGCAGGTGGTCTAATTAAAATTAACCCCTTCCCGACCAGCGCCGTACATGTACGGCGCTGCGGGACGCGACTTTGGTACGGTACAGTATTAGAATGTATTGGCTCCAATGAGCCGAAGTTATTACTACGTGAAGTTCTGCAAGACTTTGTGTAATAAAGTTGTGAAGTTAGTGGTAGCTTGGAACCGAACCAGAGTTTGGTACCAAGGTTTTTTTACACTAATAACTTTGGCTCATCGAGTGGGATTTCTGTACAGTATTAGAGCAAAGTTTTTAGTGAATCTACTTCGGATGTACCATCCAAAGTCGATTCGCTCATCTCTACTTGTGACCACTGAGGCCAATCTGTGGCCTCAGTAGTGCCATACGTATAGGCATCAAAAAAAGCTTATCATATGCAAATTCCCAGTGCATGAGCTGAACATATCCATAGGGCCCTGTTTAACCATCAGACGCTAAAATTATGTCCTTTTGCTATACACAGCCAAATATACATCTGCTGCCGGGTCATACACTGATCTCTTAGGGGCCATAGCAAGACCCTATGCCCTCAGTCTCCTGGTCCACCCAGGTTCCCAATATCCATCAATTGCCCCCAGACAATACAGAAAGTTTAACTCCCCAAGAAATTTTAATTAAAAAGTCGCCTTTGTCCTCATTTGCTTTATCTGACTTAAGTCGGAAAAAGCAGAACAGGTGCTTCAGAGATATGGCACTCATTCTGAGCAGCATATTGCTAATTGGTATAATGAAATGAATAAATCTGCATCCCTACTATTGCAAAACTGGCTTCCTATAGTCACCACTAGAGGGAGCTCCGTGCATAGGAATTTATTCAGTTACCATGGAAGCTGTAATAATCTCTTTGCATTGGGCTTCTCCTAGTGTTTTTGGGAATAGAAGAAGCAGGGCACCCCCTACTCCTAGGGCCTGTAGCACTTGTGTTGCTTCCCTCCATAGAAGATGTGCCACCAAATTCTGTATTGTTTGAACTGCCGTCCTTAAAGCATAAAGATTCCAGAAGTTTTTACTAGGCATAAACCAGTACAGCCACATTTGCACAAGAACGTGTGTTTAGCGCTAAAAACATCTATGAGCAGTAATGGGCCATGATAATGAGAAAGACAGAGGTTTGTTTGAAATGGATGAAATCCTGCCTAATTATTAGTCTGATAAAAATTACACTTTGCATCAATGGCCATTTATTCGCTATTTTACCTTTAAAACATTGCTTTAATATTTTATATGTATGGTAAAGCCGACATGTGCATAATGAGCACCAATGATGTGTGCCACCTGCTGCTGTCTGCTTGCCAGGTCCATCAGGCTGTAATTTTTTTTTTTTTTTTTTTATCGCTGATGGTTTTAATTGTATTTATTCCATAACCATAGTTTAATGGTTCCACATTTCCAGCATAATAAGGTTAATACAGTAGAAGTCCTCTAGTGTGAGAGACCAGACAGCTGCCAGGTTCTTCAATTCCAGGCTGAGATTTCAGCAGTCCTATTACCGGTTTACTATGTAGTGCAGTGTTATTCAGTGCCAGAGTAAAGGAATTTTACAGTGTAGATGATTAGCTGGAAAGTCGGATTTCCAAAAGTCTAGCATTTACTCTTTATAAATCTTACAAGGCTAGAGGCATAGATATTAGCTATACTGTATGTCTGTATTTAGAGCTCATCCGTAAAATTGCCTTTTAGACACTATCAGCAGTGTCTGCTTTAAAGGTTCAAAGGGGTTATCCAATTTCTGAAACGGCCCCCACATGTGCCTGGCCCCTCACATGTAATATACTTACCCTGTTCCCTGTGCTGCTCCTGGTCCCCGCACTGCTGCTCCTGCTTCTCCCTGCACACGGATGAAAACATCCAGTTTTGGGGGGGTGGGGGGGATGTTTTCATCCGTGTGCAGGGAGAAGCAGCAGCGGCGGTGCGGGGAGCGGGGCAAGTATATTACCTATGAAGGGCCCGGCACATGTGGGGGATGTTTCAGAAATTGGATAACCCATTTAAGTAAATTCAGCTTATTTATTAGATAATTTTCGAGATCTACGCTTGCGGTCAGTGAATTAAAACATTGTTTACTATTGGCAAATGAATTACAGCCATAATCACCTCCTAACACAGTACTGCTCAACCCAGCGGTTGGGCTTCTTATGTTTTAGGGCTGTGATGGCGAACCTATGTCACAGGTTCTAGAGGCGGCACTCGGACCCCTCTCTGTGGACACCCGCATCCTGAAAAAAGTCTATGATGTACTAATATGGCTTAGACTTTTCCTGCCATTCATCAGCGCAGGGCGCACTATGAATGGCACAGGCAGCGTTTAAATGATAAAGTACATGGGAGATATACTTTATTGGTATTCAGGTTAAATTGCCGTGTTGGCACTTTGCGATAAATAAGTGGGTTTTGGGTTGCAGTTTGGGCACTCTGCCTCTAAACGGTTCCCCATCACTGTTTTAGGGTATACAGTATTCACACTTGGCCATTAAGTTGTGATTTCAACTGTATGAAAACCAACTTTCAAAAAAACGTGTAAAATGTTCCACCTGGAAAAAAGCCGTCTGGCCAATTACAAAACTGCATGTGTGTTATTTTTTCAGATGCAGTTTCGACGCTGCTGAATGCTACATGTGAATGTACACTTCGTGTGGGGAAGGACTTAACAGCCTTAAAGGGGTTGTCCATATTATTCTTTTATATTTCTGGAAGCTTGCAGATATGGTGCAGAAAGGTATATAAATCCGCATGGAAATTCGTAAAGATCTTATGTTTGTTCACCTGCACTCATGTGCAAGCAGCCTTACTCCTCTCTACCCACCTGTGGTACTACTATCCGACAATTAGGCAGACTGTATAGAGCATGTCCTACCATAAATCTGCTGAATTAAGTTATAGTTCCCATCTATGAACTGAAAATTGCTAAAGAATGCAGCTTTTGGGAGAAATTGATAAAGTTGATATAAAACAAGATTCTCAGTAGGCTTGAGCGGATCAAAGTATCTGAAGTGGACTTCGATCTGAATTTCAGGGGAAAATTCGATTCACCACAAAGCTGAATTTCTTTGCGCCTCGTGGTAACAAATTTTCTCTGAAATCTCGTGCGCTGTGATGTATGACGTGATGTATGGTATACCACATGCAATCTTCAATTAAGATGGCCGTGACAGCCTCTTTGTGCTCAAATGGATAAGATGTGTATTTTTTAAGTGATTAACCCCTGAAAAGCACTCCTTTTTAATATTAGATGCCGCAATCTGAGGGGTTCAATGACTGGGAGAAGGGTCAATCGCCGTTTGCCCCGTCATAGTGCCTGCTACTTACAAAGAAATGCGCTTCATGACTAAATAATTCCTCACAAAGCAATTTTCTTTGTGAAATTCAGCAAAGCAGCCGAATATAATTTTTGTAAACTTGTCTTAACACTAATTTTGAGCCTGCCATTCAAACTCTACGGATTCTGTGGGCCTTCTCCGTCGTCAGTAGGTGTTACTTGGAGAACGTTGGGGAAAAAGGCTAGTCTGGAGACCAGGTACAGACCACTCCAATATAATGAAATGAGCTCCAGCCTACACTTCAGACATTCATTAAAAAAATCTCCTTTATTTCTGTCCTAACATGGTCTTTACTCGTAGCCATACCTAAGGGCATTTATGTCTGAATGCAGGAGATCTCACATGGAGGTGATTTGCCTGGTCACGTGATCCTCCATCAGCATCCATTTTATGGACAGGACCTCTGTGTGGATGGCACAAAAGACTTTGTAAACAAGGGAGCATACTTGGCACAAGAGACAATTCAGTATATTCCAGTGCATGCTGCCACCTGTGATAGGCAAAAGAGCCTCCTGCTCACAAAATGCAGAAGGGATGTATCAGTATAGGTACATGACCACTGCAATCAATCACTGTCCTCAGCATCCAATACTGATGACAGTGATTGGCTGCAGTGGTGTTGAGTCATACAGCTGTGTGTCCGTTAGACCTCTGAGGACAGTGATTGACTCACCACTGCTGCAGCCAATCACTGTCTTCAGTATTGGACGCTGAGGACAGTGATTGTGCAGTGATATATGTGCTTATACTGACACATTCCCTCTGCATTTTGTAGACCAGTCTAGGCAAGAGGACTGGAGCAGCATTGTAAAGAATGGAAAGGGGTGTTTAAACTGTAGTATAATCTTTTATTTTAGGCAGTTGTAGAGTTTAATGATCTGACAACCCCTTTAAGCTGCCACATCAGTGTAAAGCTCATGGAGAAGGAGTCCTCTGTCAGAATTGTGTAAAATCTAATTTCGTAAGATACTACATAATCACTATAAATGGTTGGTCCATCATGTGTCTTGGATAATGTTATATAACAGTCTCTCTTCCCCATATACACCGTTCTTAATGCTGCCTGTGATAACTTGACAGACGAGCAAAGACGTTTCTAAAATGAGCTCGCAGTTATTTCTGGTAGCTATGGCTGCCAAAAACGAGGTTGCCATGGTGACAAGGCTGAGAGCGTCTCCTCTTTCGCATTGAGCACTTATAGAACCATCTTTATGCCATATGGCAGTTCTGGGAGGGTGTTTTATGGAATCCACAGAGATCTGGAATTATGCTGTTAATATCCTTCCCATATTAACAATAATTAAAGTTTAATTTTTATTGAACCATAAAAGTGTGTATATGTATAGTGTGTGGGAACGTGGACAGCACCCAGAGGCAGACCAAATGAAAGCTTCAACATTTCAATTATTTGTCATCTTGGCATTAAAAAGGGAGTTAAATACTGATGAATTTAGATTATAGTAATACATGCCTTGTATGCTTAGAGAGATTTCTTCACAGTATCTAAAGGCGACATTTGGTGACCACAATGAAGCTGAAGGCCACTATGCATTTTAAATTCATTGTTTACATGGCCCATTATTTTTTTCAGAAAACGTTTTGTGGGTGAAACAGTTCTTTTCTGGTAAAATCATGGGCCATTTAAACAAGGAATTAAAAAAACAAACAAACAAAAAAAAAAACCTGTGTCCGTACCATACCCATGTGGCTTTGCCCAGCTAATTTGTGCTCCCCCATATAAATGAAGTGGCGGTAGCGCATGCGCAGCCCCTCCATTCGGCTCTATGGGGCTGCTGTAGATCACCGCGGGATTGTTCTACCAAACTCTCTGTCCCATAGAGCTGAATAGAGTAGTGGACAAGCATGAGTTTCTGCTGCTCAATTCCAACTGGGAGCAGGGGTATCCATCCTAGTGATCAGCAGGTGGACCGCCACCGATCAGACACTTATATCCTGTCCTGTGTATAGGGGATAAGTTGTCCTAATGTATATTTGCTTTAGCTCCACCTACCACCAATGGGATTACAGTTGACAGTTTGCTGACCCTGCCTACTTGCGTTGGCCCCACCTTCCTTCAGTTTAGATCCACCTACAATATGAGACCAGTCTTTCCCTTAATTGTTGTTTGTGACCAGAGAGCCTCTCAGTATTTAATCCTGCATGAAACACCTGACCAGTTACCTTTAATGTTACTCAAACCTAGCATATAATTTGAATTTGTCTGTCAAGCTGAAATAGAAGAAAGAAATTTGAGGGATCTGTCAGGTCATGGTATCTGTGTTGGGGGCACAAAGTTAACTGATCAGGAAATGTAATCTATAAATGGGTAATGGAAATTCCTGTCCTTTCCACTAGCAGTGTAGAAGCCATACAAGACATGTAAGACAGTAATTTAATTTTGTTATAAAATAAATGAAATAATCTGAATGTGATGTTTGAGCTGCCTTCAGTCAGTTACCTTCCTCCTCCATTCCTAAACCACTACCGTTAAGCCTATGAAGCATATCCTGTACATGACAATTAGTGTAATGGAAGGACTGTGAGACAACTGAATTACATGTAAGTGTATTAAAGGAAACCTGAGGATGTGAGACTAAAGTGACAGTGAGTTTCTATAGAATCTTCCATCGAAAGTAAATCCTATAGAAAAACTGTTTGTATTTTAAAATTAAGAATGCATTAACCTGTTCAGGCATTTTTCTCTAACTTTACAACTGAACTGTAATAACACTTAAAACAAGTGCTTGTTCAAAATCTCTCAAAAGAAAAAATGGCCTCAAAATGCATGTAAAAGAAAATATAAAAGCAATTATAAGTGGTGGCCATAAATGATGACTTGATGAAACTGATGACCACAGGATTTAAAGATTTTATACTTGCTATGCTTTTGATCACTCCAGTCCTACACGTTGGCTCCTGTGTGTCTATCTACTGTCCCCAACTTGTTTACTTCCCACTAGGCATGGTCACCTGCTCTGCTACAGCATCACATTACAGAGACATGTTACAGCTGAAGCCAGTGGTTGGCTGCAGTGGAGCAGGTGACCCAGCCTTGGAGGAAGTAAACCAGCTGGGGATCGGAAGATGGACACACCACTCAGATGCCAACACACGGGACCAGAGAGGCAGGGAGCAGGTGTGAATCTTTCAATGTTTGAGACAGGCTGTGGGAATAAGTTAAAAAATGCATTTCCAGGCAACACCTTTAAAGGGGTTCTCTGGTTCTGTACCTAAAATGGCTATTTCAGCTAACTTGTAGAGAGAACAGGAAGTCAGAGGAGCACATCTGGTCACAACGTCAGAGCAACAGCCCAAAACCAGTCAGGCAGTCACATGATCAGAGCCAGGATTGCGTAATCAGCAGAAGGGTAAGTACTACTGAAAGTATTCTTTTGGATGAACACAGTAGTGGTCCCTTCTGCATACAAGTCTAAGACCAATATTGAAAGCCAAGTGAGTTGGGGTTCTCAATAGGTAGACATGGTGCATTTAAAAAAAAAATGGTAGAGATGTACATATTTCAATAGGAAACTGTTCTTGAAACATTCTTAAAAGGGTTTGCACATCTGGCACAACTTCCAGGAACTGGGTGGGAAACAGAATAAAATAATACACAGTACTTGCCTGGTAAATCCTCCACTGTTAAAGGGTTTCTGTCACCAGAAATCACCCTATTAAACCTATTTTTTGTCTAAACCGCTGGACAGAGAAATATTTGCAAATGACACTTGATGACAGTAATGTTAGTCTCCTATTTCTCTGTCCAGCGGTTTAGACAAAAAATAGGTTTTTATAATATGCAAATGACCTCCCCTAGGTGCAGTAGGCGTGAACCTGCACCTAGGAGAGGCCATAATAACGCCTCTTAATAACGATCCCGAAATCCCGCGCCTGCGCACTGCCGTAGTGCATCCGCGCACGAAGGACCCGGGCGGCCGCCGGCTCTCAGCGCGCGTGCGCGGATGTAGTACCGCAGTGCGCAGGCGCGGGATTTCGGGATCGTACAGGGCCGGGAGCCGAAAGAGCTGGCTGCCCGGCCCTGTCAATCAGCGCTACGGAGGCGTGGTAAGAGGCGTTATTACGGCCTTTCCTAGGTGCAGGTTCACGCCTACTGCACCTAGGGGAGGTCATTTGCATATTATAAAAACCTATTTTTTGTCTAAACTGCTGGACAGAGAAATAGGAGACTAACATTACTGTCATCAAGTGTCATTTGCTCATTGCAAATGACACTTGGTTTAATAGGGTGATTTCTGGTGACAGAAACCCTTTAAATCCATTACTGCTTTGTCAAATTGGCTACAAAGATGACCTCTGTTGAGGCCAGTGATTGACAACATGTGACCACTGCTGCCAATGTGATACAGCCAAGTAAAGCACTGCAACGGCAGGGGTATTTTATTACTTTATCCCATTACCCCCCTTATTTTGACAAATTTTGCACAATCCCATAAAATTCGTTTTAATTTTTAAATTGCCACGAGACAAATGCTGCATTATTTGGCACAACTACATTTACATACACAAAATGCATCTTTCCTATGTTTTCACGGAGAGAGGCTAGTAATATAAAACAGCTTTTCCTATGAGCAGCGTCAATCTAATTGTTTTTGTCAGAAAAGGTTAATTGTCGTTATGAAGAATATTTTTTGTTCCCTGCGCTGTAATATTGTGTAAGCGCTCCAGGTTCAGAATTTATTATATTCATCCCTTTGTGGCGTTGCTTTCTGCGTGGTGGCAGGCGCACTCTGATAATCTGTGTGAAATGTTGTGATATCACAAAACTCCTGGAGGTGTTCTCCTAACCAGTGTAATTTACAAAAGACTTCCCCAGGGATATAAATTAGTCTCAGACTAGGACTTTACTAGTAATTGCATTTGTAACCATTTGCTACCCTATCCATCTCCCTCAAAATTCCCCAATTATGTGGTTTCGGTATTTTCCAGTCCATTGGGTTGGCTAAAATGTAATTCTAATTTCAGACAGTTTCTTGAATGCTCTCAGCATTAAGTATGCAATGGAGTATACGGCGGACAGAAAGCATTTTGTTCTGTTTATCTCTTGAGGGAAGACTAGAGTTCCTTATTGTTCCTCTTGCATTTCTGGAGCTTTGCAGCTGGGGATTGTTCTGTGTGATTCGGTCAGTTGGCGTGGCTTATGATACAAATGGCTGATTAATACAATTGCTATAGTCACTTGTGCATGGATTGTTTGTCATACATTATACAGAAGGGCGCAACTGCATATCTATTAATTACCCGGCTGTTCTACGGAGCGTCATAGAGAAGAAGTGATTGTACAATGAAGCAATGCACAATACAGCAATCAAGGCTTTTCTCTTTTCACCTTTCATAAGAATAACTAGAAAATGATCTTCACGCTGCAATTTCTTGTATTGTAAATTTTCGTATTCTTAAAGGAACACTACAGGAAAACTGATAAGCCATGCCTAGTGCATGTGCAGTACTGCAGACCAGGGTACTTGCAAACTACCTAAGGGATCCTGGGCTATAATGCAGAGCACAGCCAATCTACAAAGTATGGTGCTGTAATTGGTAAGCTGTGAAGATGCCACAGCGCTCAGTAGTGTGCCACAGCCTAATTAAACAGCTGATTGTGACAGTGCCGGGAGTCAAACCGCAACAATCAATTACTGATGATGTCTTATCCTGACAACCATATTCTACTCCTGGAAAGTCCCTTTAAGGCCTCATGCACACGGCCATGTGTAGTTTGAAGACCGCAAAAAACGGATGACTTCCATGTGCATAATTTGTGGAACGGAACAGCCGGCCCTTAATCGAACAGTACTATCCTTGTCCGTAATGCGGGCAATAATAGGGCATGTTCTATTATTAAATTTTATTTTTTTTTTTGTGGAACGGACACGCGGAAACGGAATGCACACTTAGTAACTTCCGTATTTTTTTGCGGACCCATTGAAATGAATGGTTCAGCATACGGCCCACGGAACGGACACCGAAAGTAAATAAGTTCGTGTGCATGAGCCCTACGGCATACTTTATTCTGACCCCCTTATATTAAGCAGTTGTGCTACCAGCATTACCAAGTGCAGATTAAAAGGCCATTTACATTGAAGATGAATATTTAATATATTATATATTTTATTAGCATCCTGCTAAAACAACATACTATACAAACTATACTGTTTATTTGCAATTGGAACCTCTGGGTGATGGACTCCACTATATGGCTATGCAATGGAATCCATCTGTTAGCTCTCCCCACAGAAGTCAATGGGAGCAGCTCTATAGTAAAGAACTCCCTCCACTACAAGGTGAATAGCGCTGTGTAGTTCTGGCACCAGAGTTGGTGCGGGGTGTAGGAAAGTAGAAACAATTTCTTTAGTTGCCTAAATTCACGAAAATTGAGATGATTAGTTAGGTTTCTCCAAAGGTCCACGCTGATGTTTTTGGAGGAAAAGGAAACCATAACCTTATAAAGAGTCATTTCCACAATTTTGTCTTTGGGAATGAAAGACCTATAAGCTGCTGAGTTTTCCATTGGATGTGATATGCAGGGTCTTTACTGTGCACCTGTCTGCGCCATAAATGTTTTATGTTGTACGGGTAGCATTGTTCTTCAGTACCAACAGTAGTGCACTGTTAGAACTGGCATCTGCCTCCTTGGAACAGGCTCATCACTACACCAGCTGCCTATTTAATATTATGGCAACAAAATGCTAATGTAGGTTTGCTTATTGGCCAGTAATTATTTAAAACCTTTTTTAATTACATTTTTAATTGCAACAAAATATGGAGTCCCCCAGTCTTGCTGTAAGTGATGTCAGAATCTGCCAGAACGCTAAATTATCTCATATTTCCAGAAAACGTTTTTCCACATGGAAAACCAAGCTTGCTTTCATATGTCTCCTTCTAGACAATTATTATTTTTAGTCAATTTACCATAATGATCATTTAGGGAAATTAGAAAAGAAAGTATGAGACAATATGGGTACATAAATTCATTGGATTTTCAAACTGTTGCTTAAAGGGGTTGCCCTGTCCCTAAAAAGGTATTGGGTTTGGGCGAGCATGGTAAAAAAAAAAAAAAAAAACATACACTCCCCTGCTCTGGTCATCCTAGTTTGCATGGCATGTCTTCAAATCTTAAAGCCCCCACGTGGCCAGATATGTGATGACTTCCCACATGTCACTGATGCCAGCCAATCAGCCAAGACACAAGACCTCTGAGGCTTTTTTTTTTTCTTGCACCCCATACCCAGCCACCCCCAAATTTTCAGGGCCCAGACAACCCCATTTAAAGTATTTTTGTAATATATGTCAATATTTTTGGCCTTTTATGGTTGGTAACATTATGGGAGTTTGAGTATTGTTGGAAAAGCCTTATAAGAGAATCAAAATAGACTTGACATCAAAGTCTCATATACAGTACTTTCTTTTAAGGGAACTTTTTCTTGTGTAGAGAATCATGTAAAGGGTGGGAAGTAGTGTAATGTCCTTATCTCTGCTGATGGTCAGGCAATTATGAGTGTTCGGTTCTTCCTGATATCTGAATAGGACCCTTATTTTGTAGGTCTGCTAATTTCTATAACCATTAGTAAGAATTCCAGGGAAAGCTTGTGCAAAGATATATTATGTGCCACTCTCTCTTTTCCACCAACCATGTCCATAGCACCATGATAAAGCCAACCATGATAAAGCCATTTGGGCAGACATGGTGTTGTGGACAAAAAAGTATGATAAAGAAGATATTAGATATACAGAGCAATTTTTTCTGCATTCATTTCAATGGGGCAGCAAAAAATCATTCATGTGTCTGTATTCATCCATGTGTATGCTTGTCCGCTTTGCGTCCGTCACATTTTTACAACTGTGAAGTGTTCGATTAGCTTGACTACATCAGTGTGTTCACAAGTAACAGAATGGTATAAGCCCATATTTCAATCTAAGTTGTTCGTGGTGTTGGAAGTTTGGTTTGGTTGGTGAATTGACTATATTAGTTCTATATTTTTTTTCCCATGGGCTACTGAACTAGGCCAACCACATCTAGAGGTCCTACAGCTTGATGGAAATTATTGTATACTAGCAGAAGGACCTGGCTTTGCCTGGGTATATTTCATCTATTTCATTTAATGTTTGTGTGTCGTTGCAGAGAGAAAGTCAATGCAGCTGACAGAAGTTGATTTCTACCTTTATTTTTTTCAATCCCCATTGGCTGCAGAGTGGGAGGGGGCGTGGTTTAGCGGGACCTTGGGGGGGTTGCTTTTAAGTCCTTTTTTTTTTTTTTTTTTTTTTACTACTGAACGGCCTTAGTCTAAAACATAAGTTTTACATATTTATGATAACCCGAATACCCTTTTAAGTCCTCCACAACGCTCTGCCCCTTTAAAGCAGTAAAGAGAAATGGGTGAGGGGGGCGTGTCTGGTCGCCAACTAAGATGGCCGCCTAACCTCTCTGCTCCCACCAGCGCTGTGCAATATAGGCCGGCTATACCTGACAGACGACTGATGGGGAAGAAAACTGGTCAAAGAGGCTCCCCTCGGCCCCCTCGTTCACCCTCACCGGCCAGGACCCTAGAAGATTGCTGGCATTGTGGACCCTGGCCCGGCACCACCGGACGGCGCACGGCTGCAGCAGGAGCGTCCCGCCATTCCTCCTTGCCGCCCACTAGAAGCAGCACGGGCCCCAGGGAAAATACTGATCTGGCCACATCACCTGCCTCACCTTCGCCCAGCCAGCAGAGCACAGCTGTCCCGTCCCCCGATCCTCCTGTGGGGACAAAGGGACTTGGTCCGGTGGATTCTCCATCTCCTGCTGGATCCAAGATGGCGCCTGCTCACCACGAGGCGGAAGCACCCCGCAGCGCTCAGGTACTGTCTCCTCGCCTCTGCTCTCCTGGGTCATACAGCTCCTCTGAGGCCACAGGCAGGTCTCCTCTTGCCCCTTTCTGGCACAAAGACCCTGGAAGCAGCCCCTGCCTCAATAAGGAAGGCCCTGGGGTTCCCTCTGTGGCCTCTCTAAGGGGGGATCCCCCATCCCCCTCAAGTGCTTCTGCCCCTGGAGCCTCTGCACCACTGTCTCTCCCAACATCCCACTGGGAGTCCAACTTCAATCAATTCCCCACTAAGGAGGACTTTAAAGTGTTAATATCTGAGGCCACAGGAGCCTGTAGGGCTGAAGTTGCTCTGGTCCGAGCTGACATCAAACATATTGCGGACCGAGTAGAATCCCTGGAAGAGGCACACGACAACACCAGGAATTACGTTTCTAAATTACATGCTTCCTTATCCTCCCAAGATTCTGCATCTGGAGGATTTGGATAACAGAGGCCGTAGAAATAATATTCGGGTCAGGGGCCTGCCTGAAGCTACGGGAGACGAGGATCTCTTTGTCACCCTAGAAGCCATCTTTAACCTTATTCTTGGGGAGTCACAAGCTCACAAGATTAAACTGGATTGCGCTCATCGAGCCCTCAAACCGAAGGGATGTAATATGCCTCGTCCATGACTTTTCTCTTAAAGGGGTTGTCAGAGTTATTTTTTTTTTCTTTATATGTTTCTAACTTGTCAGGTATAACAACTTTCCCATATACTTTGTGTTTCTAAAGCTGCTGGTTTCTCAGAGTTGACTGAGGGTCACATGACCTATGATGTCACCTTATCTCTCTGCTCTGTGATGTTTCGTTCACAAGCCTCAGAGTTCAGATAACAGTCTGTACACGAGACGTCACTGGCCACGCCCCCTTCCCTTGCCGGGCTGCTATCTGCTCTCCCTGGTTTCCTTCAGATAAAACATTAACCCCTTCAGCCAGAACACACTGAGGGCTCAAGGCTTTACTTTACAACAAACAGTAGCTGCAGCAGTGAGAGGAGACAAATGGGCAATGGGCAAGGAGCTATAGAGGGATTGTATTGTACAAGAACAGGTAGGGAGAATTTCCTGTGTGTATCAGCAGTGTCATTGTACAGCTGGGACTTGTAGTCCTACACATACAACATGCTGCTGAGTATTCCAGCAGACATGACATGTACTCAGCACTTGTATTCATTCCCTTTGCAGAGAGGGGGGGGAGAAGGGGGAGGGGCTGAGATTGTTGTTATTGCATGTAAACAAAGGCCAGAAGAGAACCAGGGAAATTAGGAAATATGGATTTTTTTTTGCCTAAAACTTGCTTAACTTAGTTATATATTGCTGCCCATCAGATTTACAGTGCTATATTTTTTTTTTCATAACTCGGACAACCCCTTTAAGGCGGCAAAAATGGCTAAGGCGCGGAATCTTCGCAACTTTGAATTTGATGGAGCCCCGGTCCAACTTTTCCTAGACCTATCGTGGATAACGCTGCAAAAGCGGAGGCATTTACAACCACTTCTCACAGCATTGCGGGACCGGCAAATCCGATATCGTTGAGGCTTTCCGTTCTCCCTATCTGCCCGACATCAAGGTAGAACGGCAATTCTCCGGTCATTCGCTGACCTTCAGCCCTTTTGTGAAGCATTGGACATTCCACCCCCTAACCTGGAGGACTGGGAACTGGAATCACCTGTACCTTCGCCCTTGCGTGTCTGGTCTCCTGTTACCTGCAAAAGGCGCGTGGGTCAGTCCGATGGGTTATCTAGGAGGCCTCCGTCACCCCGGCAGACCCCACCTTCCTCAAGTCAGCGACTGATGGGCTGAGCTGACTCATCCATCCTCCCTTTAAATGGAAGGATTTGTTATAGTTATTTGTTTACTTGCATGATCGAGGCTCCGTTTCTGTACGGTTTAGTTTTATTTGGGTCCTTGAGCTTTAAGGGGATCGCAGGTCCCTTTCAGGTTTCTCTCGTTTCAGATATATGCTAATGTGCCACCAACTGGGTTTAACCCGTATGGTTTGTTTGTAGCTGTTTATCAGTGCTGGTTCTATTGCACTTTATGAAGATTGTTTTGCTCTTATTAGGTATTGAGTTGTTCATCTCTGTCTACCTCTGACACTGTCTCCACTCGGGAGGCTCTCTTCTTTGTCTCCAGCAGGGTTTTGATTCCCTGGAATAACGTTTTTTGCTGTGCTTTTACTGTGGATGTTTGGGTATTTTTGATGTCTTGTCTCCCCCTAGCTCCTGTTTTTTTTCCTTCTGTACGACCCTGCGGCTGTTTGGGATCCTGGCTCTCCTGATCAACGGGTCTTCCTGCATATGTCTGAGATCCAGATCTTCCAACTTGGTGCTCTCCATGGTGCATCTCAGCTACTTCACCCTCAGAGGGTTGGTGAGTTTGGTATATTGCTTGTGCTCACATCTCTTCCTTTACCATGGCAAGTTGCGTAACCCTAAATGTCAAGGAACTTAATTCCAACGCAAAAAGGAAACTCCGATTGCTGGAATTGAAATCCCTCAATGCAGATGTGGTTTTCCTACAAGTGACCCATCTCGAGGATAGCTCCTCTTTTAAGTTCCTTTCTCATTTGTACCCCGGGATCTATACAGCATGCCACTCACGTCGAAAAGCGGGGGTTGCAGTTCTCATATCTGCACAATGCCCGCTTAGAGTGGACTCGTCTGTTCTGGATCCTCAAGGTAGATACATAATATTGAGAGGTACGCTCCGAGGCCTTCCGATTACCCTTTATAATTTATATGCCCCCAATACCTCACAGATAAATTTTTTGAACAGGACTTTAGCCAAAGTTTTCAAAAGCTCAGACCCTCTTAAACTAATAGGGGGAGACTTTAATGTTCTTTTCTCCGAGAATATGGATAGGCTAGCATTACCCGGGAAACCAGTGCACCCATCTCAGCAGAGGTTAGCTAGGGATTTTCGCCGCTTGGTTAGACGATACTCATTATACGACCTCTGGAGAATAGCAAACCCAACTGATGGGTCCTTCTCTTTCTACTCGGCACCACATGGGACACACACACACGCATAGATTATTTCTTGGGGACTATCTCCACATTATGGATACTAAAAGGGGAGACTATGGGGACCATTACATGGTCTGATCATGCCCCAGTGAGGATTTCCCTTGACATGGGGAATGGACATGCCCGTGACTGTCATTGGCGCCTCAACGATTCTCTTCTCGAAAACACCCTGTCCCGTACTGAGCTTCGTGAATGTCTCAGACAATATTTTGATCTTAATGAGGGATCTGTTGAGAATCCCGGCTCTCTATGGGAGGCGCATAAAGCGGTCATGAGAGGTCATTGCATTGCTTTAGGCTCCAGAATAAAGAGATTCCCAGGAGACTGCTCGAGCCCTTAGGTCCCGTTTAAGCAGGTTGGAAGAACGTATGTATGCCCATCCCTCAATTCCAACTCTCAAGCAGATTGTAGATGTTAGGGCCCATTTGAGCAAGATTGCACATGCTAAGGTGGACAAAATCTTATTGTTAACCCATCAGCGTTATTACGTGTGGGGAAATAAACCCCATTCATTATTGGCTAAGCAACTTAGACAGTCCTCTTTACAATCTGGCCCTGGGGCTATTAAGAGAGCTTATGGCTCAGTGACATACGACCCTAGAGAGATAGCAGAACGATTCTCCTCCTATTATTTGGACCTGTATAACCTGACCAATGACTTGCCTAAGAATCCCCAGGATAGAGACCGTCTCCTGGACTCGTACCTGAATTCCTGTAACCTTCCTACCCTTTCGCCCTCGGACAAAATAGCCCTTGGTGAGCCGATTGCCACTGAGGAAATATTGGAGGTGATTAAACATCTCCCTGAAGCAAAATCCCCAGGACCTGATGGGTTCACATATAAATACTATAAAACATTTCAAGACTTGTTGCTCCCTCATATGCGGTCCCTCTTTAATGCCTTTTTGTCCGGGAAGGCTATCCCTCCGCTTGTGACTCAATCTTTCCTGACCTTGATCCCGAAACCGGGAAAGGATCACCTTGAACGGCAGAATTATAGGCTGATTGCCCTTCTCAACTCTGACCTTAAAATTTATTCTAAGGTCTTGGCTAACCGCTTGAACAATTTTCTCCCCTCCCTAATACACAAGGATCAGGTTTTTCCTTTGCCGCCAGGGGAGTGACAATACGAGGCGCACAATAGACCTTTTAGAGGTGGTCACTCGCTTGGGGGAGGAGTCAATGCTCCTTAGCCAAGATGCAGAAAAGGCGTTTGATAGTCTCGGCTGGCCTTTCCGATTTGCCACTCTACGTGCCTTTGGCATTGATGGAGCATTCCTGCAGGCCATAGAGGGCCTCTACTCCTCCCCTACAGCGACAGTCAAACTGCCTCATTCAAATTCGGGATTGCTTCGCATTTCTAATGGTACACGACAGGGTTGCCCCCTGTCCCCACTCCTGTTTGCGCTCTGTGTTGAACCGATTTAAATCTCGATATTCTTATGTCAGTAAAAATATAAAAAAATTAAAAAAGCCTACTGTGGCCCCACCAGACCTCAGATCAGCCCACTGTGGCCCCATCAGACCCCACATCAGCCCAGTGTACCCCCTTCAGACCTCAGATCATCCCACTGTGCCCCCTCCAGACCTCAGATCATCCCACTGTGCCCCCTCCAGACCTCAGAGCAGCCCAAAGTGCCCCCTCCAGACCTCAGAGCAGCCCCCATCATCATAAAAAAAAAAAAATCTCTCACCTGTCCTGCGCCGCGGCTCCGCTCCACGTCCGGCGCCCCTCTTCTCCCGGCGCTGCACTGTCAGGCAAAAATTCGCAGTCACCCAGATATCAGGAGCATCAGGGTGAGAGATAGAGAGTTTAAGCTGTCTCTCTATGCAGATGATGTACTTCTAACCCTCACGGGTTTGCATGTGTCTCTCCCCAACCTCCAGACCGTTTTACGGGAATATGGCCATTTGTCGGGTTATAAGGTGAATACTAATAAAACGGAGGCGCTGCCAATTAACGTCCCAGAAGCCCACCTCGCACTTTATTATCACTTCCACTGGAAGAAAGATGCCCTTCGCTATCTGGGAATCAACATCACCCCAAGATATGCGGACCTTTATAAGCATAACTTCCCTCCTATTTATAATGAGATTAAATTGCTTCTATCTAAATGGCAGTCGTTACCACTTTCCCTACTAGGGCGTATAGCAGCTATAAAAATGACCATATTGCCGAAGATTCTGTATCTCTTTGAGACCTTGCCCATTCCTGTCCCCTTGGGGGATCTTCGTTCCTTTCAATCCCACATTATCAAATTTATCTGGGCACACAAGAGACACAGGATTTCTAAGTCAGTCCTTTTAGCCAATCGGAGTCAGGGTCGACTGGGAGTACCAGATTTGATTAAATACTATTGGGAAGCCCAATCACGTTTTGTGCCGGCCTCCTTGCACCCTTTCTCTATCTGGATGCAGATTGAGTGGTTATGGCTGGCTCCAGTCCATCCTAACTCCCTACTGTGGTCGGGTTCCTGCACAACTATTCAGGATAGAGATCTTTTGGGTCCTATGAGATGTACCAAAATGATATGGTGTGCTTGTAGTGCTAAGTTTCCCTTGGCCTCCCGTAACTCAGCAATGACCTCCTTCCTATATCACCCTTCGCTCCCATCTAGTCTCACGGGTGTGGCCACAAAGGTGTGGTTTCGGGCTGAGGTCTTCCAGTTTGCGGATATTGTGGACCCATACACTAAGGAGCTACTATCCTTCTCCGCTATTCAGTCAAAATATGACTTGCCATTGGATGCTGCTGTCTTTTACTCGCAGCTTAGACACTTTGCACAAACCACTTTTTTGGGACTTTGTTTCTGCACCCACAGCCTTTGAGCGTATATGTAGAGTAGGGGTTCACACTAAGGGTTTAATCTCTGGGATATATTCCATATTGATCAACCCTTATCAGGATAGAATAATGCGACACTCGTACATGATAAAATGGGAAGAATATCTGGGCAGAGTGCTCCCAGACTCGACTTGGAGTCTCATATGGAGAAGAGCTGCTAAATCCTCCATGTCTGTACTAGCTCAGGAGAATCAATATAAAATCCTGATGCACTGGTACCACACTCCAGCTCTTCTGCATAGGTTACATCCCTTAGCGTCGGATAAATGTTGGAGGTGTCACTTCCGGGTAGGGACACTATTTCACATTTTTTGGGAATGTCCTAATATACATCCGTTTTGGGTAACTGTTAATACTTTACTTAAGGACATCTTCGATTGTGACTTTCCTACGGACCCTATTCTGTTTCTCTTGAACATTTTCCCCAGTACTCTTAGGACTCATACTTGGAAGCTAATAACCCAGATTCTTATAGCAGCATGTTGCCTTATCCCTAGGTTTTGGAAACAGACTAGTTCACCGGTGCTTTCTGATCTATATGCTAGGGTGGTGGAGATTCGCACCATGGAGTACTCTACTGCACTTTACCAGGACAAAGTTGATCAGTTTTACGCTATTTGGGATGTGTGGGATGACTATTGGCTCGCGCACCAGCCCTGATTCATTCAAACTGCCCCCCCCCCCCCAATTCTTCCCCTTCTCGCCTACTGTCCTTGTCTTCGCGTCTTGTGTTTCTACTTTTATGTAACTGCTTTACTAGATGTTATGCGATGCCTGAGATAGTTATTGTTATGGTTAACCTATCATATACGAAAAATGACTCCACAACGAGATTACATTTTCCATTCGCTCAGGCATACTTTATTTAGTTTTGACATGATGGTACTACTTTGCATTATACTGTATTTGTCTTGATTTGTACTTTTTTCTTGATTTGAACGTCATTTTGCTTGTGAAATATCTTCTGATCATTTTGTGGATATTCAATAAATATACAATTATAAAAAAAAAAAAAAAATGGCTGGGTTATTTACATGAGCTCCTCAGCTGGCTGCGAATTACCTGGCTGGGTTGTTTGGCTCCCGTGACCTTGTCGCCATTTTGTTGGTTATCTTTCCTTCTACCACTTTTGGCAGGTACTAACCACTGCCTACCAGGAATACCTCACAAGATCTGCCATTTGTAACATAGTTTATAAGGCCGAAAAAAGACATCTGTCCACCCAGTTCGGCCTGTTATCCTACAAGATAATCCAGAGGAAGGCAAAAAACCCCTGTTGGGTAGAAGCCAATTTTCCCCACTTTAGGGGAAAAAATTTCTTCCCGACTCCAATCAGGCAATCAGAATTACTCCCTGGATCAATGACCCATCTAGTAGCTATAACCTGTAATATTGTTAGCCTCCAGAAATACATCCAGGCCTCTCTTGAACTCTTTTAGTGAACTCGCCATCACCACCTCCTCAGGCAGCGAATTCCATAGTCTCACTGCTCTTACAGTAAAGAATCCTCTTCTATGTTTGTGTACAAACCTTCTTTCCTCCAGACGCAGAGGATGTCCCCTCGTCACAGTCACAGACCTCGGGATAAATAGATCATGGGAGAAATAAATAACCCTAATTTTGATCTTTCTGGGTACTGTAGTCCACTCATTCCAGTTATTACTTTAGTTGCCCTCCTCTGAACCCTCTCCAGCTCTATGTCTGCCTTGTTCACAGGAGCCCAGAACTGTACACAGTACTCAATGTGTGGTCTGACTAGTGATTTGTAAAGTGGCAGGACTAAGTTCTCATCGCGGGCATCTATGTCCCTTTTGATGCAACCCATTATCTTATTGGCCTTGGCAGCAGCTGTCTGACACTGGTTTCTGCAGCTTAATTTGTTCACTAAAATTCCTAGGACCTTTTCCATGTCCGTGTTACCCAGTGTTTTACCATTTAGTATGTACTGGCGACTTGCATTATTCCTTTCCATGTGCATAACCTTACATTTGTCAGTGTTAAACCTCATCTGCCACTTCTCTGCCCAAGCCTCCAGTCTATCCAGATCCATCTGTAGCAGTGTACTGTCCTGTTCTGTGTTAATTACTTTACACAGTTTAGTGTCATCTGCAAAAATTTATATTTTACTGTGCAAGCCTTCTACAAGATCATTAATATATTGAAGAGAATAGGGCCCAGTACTGACCCCTGTGGTACCCTACTAGTGACAGTGACCCAATCTGTGTACCGTTAATAACCACCCTCTCTTTTTTTTTTTTTTTTTTTTTATCACTGAGCTAGTTACTTACCCACATAAAGACATTTTCTCCCAGTCCAAGCATTCTCATTTTATATACTAACCTTTTATGTGGTACAGTGTCAAATGCTTTGGAGAAGTCCAGATATACGACATCCATTGATTCGCCGCGGTCAAGTATAGAACTTACCTCCTCATAGAAACTGATTAAATTGGTTTGACATGACAGATCCCTCATGAAGCCATGCTGATATGGAGTTATTTGCTATCTTCGAGTACCTCAATGAAAATAAGCATCTCTTAGAAAACCTTCAAACAGTTTACCCACGACAGATGTTAAACTTACCGGCCTATAGTTCCCGGGCTCTGTTTTTGGACCCTTTTTGTCTATATCCCAATCCTGTGGAACACTCCCTGTCAGTATGGAGTCCTTAAATATTAGAAATAAGGGTCTGGCTATGACATTACTTAATTCTCTTAGGATACGGGGGTGTATGCCATCCGGTCCTGGTGATTTGTCTATTTTTAATCTTTTTAAGACGTCGCTGTACTTCTTCCTGGGTCAGAGATGACACTTTTAATGGGGAATTTACTTTTATATTCTTCATTTCATCTGACAGTTTATTTTCCTCAGTGAATACAGTGGAGAAAAAAATATTTAGTAGCTTTGCTTTCTCCTCATTGCTCTCTGCAACTCCCCTCTCATTACTCAGTAAGGGGCCGACACCTTCAGATTTATACTTTTTACTATTTATGTAATTGAAGAACATTTTAGGGTTAGTTTTACTTTCTTTGGTGATTAATCTCTCAGTCTCTAGTTTGGCTGCTTTTATTTGTCTTTTACATATTGTATTTTTTTCCTTATAGTTTTTCAATGCTTCCTCACTCCCCTCCTGTTTTAGTGATTTAAATGCTTTCTCTTTGTCATTTATTGCTTTCTTTACAGTTCTATTTATCCACATTGGTTTTTTTCTTGTTCCTTAACCTTTTATTCCCATAAAGTATGTACCTCTCACAATTAGATATTAGGATGTTTTTAAAAATATCCCATTTTGTGGCTGTATTTTTATTTTTGAGGACTTTGTCCCAGTTAGTTAGGCCTATGGCCTCTCTTAGTTGGCAAAATTTTGCTTTTTTTGCAGTTTGGTATTTTTGTTCCTCCCTGAAGAAACGTTCTTTTGAATGACAATTGGAAGGTTATTATTTTATGGTCACTATTTCCCAGGTGTCTCCCAACCTGCACATCTGTTGTTCTGTCAGGTCTATTGGTTAATACGAAGTCCAGTATGGCTGTCCCTCTAGTCATGAATGTACTGATCCAGTCATCTAGCCACAACAATTTGGTCCTTGTCAAAGTCGCTCAGATGTGTGCCCTTTTTTCTGTTTACAGCAATTCAACTTCAACAGCTGACTGTTTAGGGTGCCCTCACATATTGCAGAATTTTCCACAACAAAATCTGCAACATCAAGACATCCCCTGTATTAGTTTATGGGGATGAAAATAGTTTAAATCTGCGTTCTGTTCTGCTTCAGAATATTAATTCTGCAGCAAAACAGAACGCAAGTAATGATTTGTGACGAATTTCCTGTAGCTGAATGTCTCCATTCATTTTAATGGATATGTAATCTGCACAGAAATCTGCAACATAACTCATACATACCCACTCTATTCCGTGGTTAAAAAAAAAAAAGAGCAAAAAATATTTTGCATAATTCACAACAAACACTGCAGCTTTTTTGTTGCAGAAAATTCTGCAAGATGTGAGGCCACCCTTATGTGCTACCTAATATATCCCAGCCCTTGACAGGTTATATTATTCACTTTCCCGGTCGGTCATTTGGCTGATATGTATAGTATGTTGTGCAAAGTGCATGCATGTGTATATACATATGTATTTCACCTCAGTAACCAGCACCACGTGTAAATTCTCAGGTTTTCCTCTTCTTTTATTATATCTCGCCCGTTTCCTAGTTTCTATATCTGTATGTATCTTATTACAGTTCCCAGAAGGTGTCACAAAGCATTCCTTCTATATGCAAGGGTGCCCTCCATCGTGAGAATGTTGCTTCAAGAGAACCTTTCACCACTCCTGACATGCCTGTTTTAATAGCTTCATGCATTCCCCATATATAACAATTCTGGAACATCTGCTCTTATGGCTCTATGTTGTGCCATTCCTTTATTTCTACTAGAAGTTATGAATGAATTGCCATTAGCCCTCAGTAAGGGTACAGAGGGGAGGTAACCAGTTGGAAGTGTGTATCTGCACAGTCTGAACATGGCAGCACTGATTGGATAGAGTGAGTGTGTGCAGGGACACACCCCCAACTTGTTACCTCCCCTCTGTACCCTTACTGAAGGCTAATAGCAATTCATTCATAACTTCTAGTAGAAATAATAAAGGAATGGCATAACACAGAGCCATAAGAATAGATGTTCCAGAATTGTTAAACATGGGGAATGCATGAAGCTATAAAAACTGGCATGTCAGGAGTGGCGAAAGGTTCTCTTTAAGTTGGCATATTAGTCATTCTGAACTCTTGAAAAGCTAGTGCTATATTGGTGGCCATTTGTGGTTATTACTCCAGAGGTATAGCACAGGGGTTGTCCTGGTTCAGAGGTGAACTCCGACATATCCCCATTTTTCACCAATGCAGCCCCTTTGACATGTATTGCGCAGGGCAAGGGCTGTTTGTATATATTTTTGAAAGTGCTAGGCAGAGCCTTCCGCCTAGCACTGTTCCTGGTGAAGTCACCGGCACTGATGGGTGGGCTTTGGTGCTGCCTTAGCCGTTTTACAGGCTAGGGCAGCACCAAAGCCCGCCCATTAGTTATGGTGGCGTCACCAGGCTCACTGCTAGGTGGAAGCCTCCGCCTAGCAGTCCCACTGGAGAGCCCGGTACGTCACTGGATCTCCCAAAAAACCCTTTGCCCTGCGCAATTCAGTGAAAATGAAATGCTCCGATGCTCATGTCAAAAGGGCTGCCTGAGTAAAAATCAGGATATGTTTGGTTCAGCTCTGAACCCGGACAACCACTTTAATAAATTGCGGAATCGAATTCAAAACTTGACAGAAGAGATGGCACAATTTTACTGGTGACTTTTTACTTTACCAATGTATTGGAAATGTTAATATAGAATAATTTGTATTTAGTTAGATTTTTCGGCAATTGCTTTAGGATGAGAGGCTTTTTGTATTAACAAAATTGCCAAATCCTTATTACAAGATTAGACCCATATAATAGAAGAATAAAGTCTTATGCACATGACCATATTTTGGGTCTGCATCAGATATCTGCACTTTTTGTGAATCGCATATGGACTCAGTAATTTCTATGGGGTCAGCAAAAAATGCAGACAACACACACACATTGGTATCCGTATTTTGTGGATCCGCAGTTTGCGGACCACAAAACGGCAATGGTCATGTGCTTGAGACCCAACACTGTAGGAATATAACAGATTTTGAGCCTTCAGGACCTTATTTTGTTTTTTTTGTCACAGCTTACCAAGCAATGTGCCCTCCATTGCATAGCGCCTATGCGTAGTATTGCAGCTCAGGCCCATTCACTTGAATAGGACTGAGCTGCATCTATGCCATGTGAACCATGAATGTGATGTCACTGGCCTAGGAAGAGGACAAAGGCTAGTTTCACATCTCCACTTAGCTAATTCTGCAGGCTGTTCTAGCACAGGAACAGCCTTCTGGAGTTTACATGATATGGCCTAGCCAGATACTGCTATTCACCATTGACTATAATGGGATCCAGCCAGTTTCCGGTATGAGTGCCAGGTTTCAGCAAGACACAAATGGAAACTGGAAGGATCCCAGCCTGTTCCTATTTTAGTCAATGTTGTCCAGCGGTGAACAGCAATATCTGGCTAGGCAGGTTCCGGTGAACTCCAGCAGGCTGTTCCTCTACTAGAACAGCCAGTCAGATGTGTTAAACTCTGATGTGAAACTAGCCTTAGGAAACATGGAGCGCCATTGCCTCTTTGAACAGCTAATTGGCAGGGGTGCCGAGAGTTGGACTGCTGCTGATCTGCTATTCGTATCCTCAAGAGAGGCCATCAATATGACAATCCTGAAAATCCCTTTAAAAGGGTATCCTGTTGTGACCGGTATGTGTATAGGGGATAACTGTTATTGTCTTAGTGGTAGGGCCCCCACCGTCTAATAATAAGAATGGGGACCCTGTACCCCTCAAGTGACCCCTCTGAAATGAACTGAGCAGCAGACAGCCAAGTACAGCACTCAGCTATTTCCAGTACTCCCATAGAGATGAATGGAGCGGTAGTATGCATGCCCGACCTGCTGCTTCATTTTAGGCAGCCGTGAAGATCGTGGGGTTCCTGTTCTTGTACCACTGGGACCCCCACTGACCACAGATCCTGTAACTTGTCACAAATGAAATATCCCTTTTAATTATTCCTTTACTTATGCATCATACAGTGTCTTTATAGTGGTTGGAACTCCTTTTTTTGTGCACCCCCAAATCCTCCTTCTTACAGTTCCATGAAAAAACAAAACTTTTTGCTTCCACCATTAACAGTGACTTGAATAACAAGACTGTATGCACTAAAGTACTATTCTACGTCTATTGTGGGCTGCAAGCAGTCAGGGCATTGCTATCTATGCAGAGTATTTGGATCTCAAAGCAATAAATGTATAAAGATCTATTAAAGGGGTTTTCCAGGATTTTACTACGGAAGACACCCGGGACCCCCACCGATCAGCTGTTTGAGAAGGTACCGGCGCTCCTGTGAGCACCGCTACCTTCTCACAGCTTTCCAAGCACAGCGCCGTACACTGTACAGCGGCGGTGCTTGGTATCGTGCTCAGCCCCGTTCACTTGAATGGGGCTGAGCTGCTCCTAGGCCACATGACTGATGAACGTAACGTCACTGGCCTAGGAAAAGTGGGAGTGCCGGTGCCTTCTCAAACAGCTGATCGGCGGGGGTCCCGGGTGTCGGACCCCCACCGATCAGATACTGATGACCTATCCTGAGGAAAGGTCACCAGTAGTAAAATTCCGGAAAACCCCTTTGAGAAATTAACGAAGATTGTTGGATCTAACTGCAACATGAAGTTGAGGACATTTGCTTTAAAAGGGTATAGTTTTCTCAGACCTTTGTGGTGTATGCAAAAGATGATAGATGTGGTCACCCCCAAGTTTACAGATGGTGACGCACAGAGATAGGACCTGCTTCTATTAGATATTTATGGCATATCAGGTCTCCAATGACAATACCCCTTTCTTTAATGTTTGATAGAAAATAGCTGGCATTCAGTTGAGACCGTTAACGGTGCCCACTGGTATTCCAGCATGTTGTATATAAGAAATATTCATGCTGAACCTACGGCTGGTTCTCCTGTGTGTGGTATCGGACAGAAACGTTGTGTGGGATGAGATGCGTGGAGCACGGAGAGTGTGAAATTTGGTAGATAAGAGATGTCTGGAAGTGGGGTCACTGAGCTTACAGGCTGTATTGGGAAGATATCTCCAATATGTCAGCTGATCAAAAGGATCAATCTTTTTCATTACAATTTTCTTTCATTACATCTGAACGGCAGTCATTGATTTTTCATTGGAATGTCATGGCTACAGAAAGCTTGTGTGGGGAACTTGAGACCTTGTCTGACACACAAAATATAACCGGGTCTGTTCATTGTGTAGAAAAACATTGTTGCTTCAGCTGTTCAGTAGTCTGTTCAGTATTTCTGTCACAGTAATGGGCACTTCTTCCATATGCCACAAGTATTTGCCAATATTTAAATTTGTGTTATACGTATATAACACTTACATTAAATTATTAAATTAAAACACCTTAAAATAAAATATATAGATTATTTTTTATTTATTCACAGGTTTACGTAACATGGGTCACATATGGTTAGATTACATTTCATAATGAATAATTTTCAAGATATGTTTGGACTGTTAGACAACAGAAGCCACTTGTGGAAGGCGACACCAATTTACCTATCTGTATATGAATGTCATTTAAGTGGAAGGGGGTTAAAGGTATAACAATGCAGTGTAGTGCCTATCTTGTGGAAGACAGCAGAAATGTATAGGTTATAATTGGGGATGAGCAAATAGACTTCGGATGAAACACCCAAAGTTGATACACATAAAATTTCATTTGAATACTGTACGGAGCCGAAGTTATTACTTAGGGAAGTCTCGCAAGACTTCGGGTAATAACTTCAAAAATTAATTTCTGCTGTTAAAAACCTTTTCCCGAACTCTGTAGTACCAAGCAGTACCTTGGAACCGAACCTGAGTTCGGGAAAAGGTTTTTAACAGTAGAAATTAATTTCGGCTCATCTGAGCCAATACATTCTAATTCTGTACAGATCGCTCTCTCCGTACAGTATTCAAATGAAGTTTTATGGGATTCACTCATCCCTAGCTATAAAATAAATAAATAAATAAATTAAATAAATAAATAAATAAATGAATAACTATATATAAAGCCAGTTTTCCTTTTGCCCAGTTTTGATCTGTCTCCCCCACTCTGTGGCTCCTCCATATTGACCTCGTCACCAGTGTTCAGTTAGATTACTAGTACAGAATGTGACATCTGTCCTGCTAGAAGAGATCAGACCTGGCAGACTCTTAATGTAGACTTGGCACAGGAACAGAGAAGCGAATTCTAGTGCCAGTCAGTTGGCTGCTAAAATGTAAGGCAATGAAGGTAACACATTGAATGGGCACTCTGGTGGCAGTAACTGGTGTGTGAGCTCTGTACTTATTTTATGGTCCCTCACTACCTCTGATATATAAACCATATATTATTCAGTTTACAGCATGCTTTCAACTTGTTTTATACTTTGCTGTACACAGGGGCGCAGGTAGAGCTGACAGGGCTCCACAGCAAATTTTTGTATGCCCCCCCCCCCCCCCCCCCCCACACACACACAATTCTTTGAAAACCCCAATTATACAACTTATTTTACTAAGGTGTTTGGAACCAGGGGCAGCCCCCCCCCCCCCCCCGAATACTTTAGAAAATGGTGTACCCTCACAGTAGTATTGCCCTCGTTGTACAAACTTCACAGTAGTTATGTCCACATTGTGCCCCCTCACGTTAGTAATGCATACACTGTGCCCCCTCACATTAGTAATGCCCACACTGTGCCCCCTCACAGTATTTATGCCCTCATTGTACAACCTTCACAGTAGTTATGCCTACATTGTGCCCTCCTTAAAGTACTTATCTCTTCATTGTGCCCCCTTCAGAGTAGTTATGCCCTCACTGTGCCACCATAAGTTATGTCCCTTGATGGGAGCAATGCCCTCTGTGGCCCCTTCACAGTGGCAATGCCCTCTGTGGCCCCTTCACAGTGGCAATGCCCTCTGTGGCCCCTTCACAGTGGCAATGCCCTCTGTGGCCCCTCTGTGTTAATAAAACAAAAATAACAGTAACTACTCACCTTGTCCCGTTCCTGAAGCTCAGATCCAGCTCTCCCCTGCAGACAGATTGCTCTGCAGCTTATGCAGATTCCCAAGCTGAAGGCTCCTCCCACACAGGCCGGCAGTGCGATCTGTGCCTGCAGGCTGAATGGTGGAGCAGAGAGCAGAAGGTTCTTGCTTCACCATTCAGTGCATCGGTCTGAAGAAGAGAAGGAGCTCTGGAAGCTGAGCAGTCCGTGACTGCAGTTCACCAGCAGTGAGCACTTCCATATGTATTGATGGAAGCGCTCATTGCTTCTGGAACCCCCCCCGACAGCGGGCACCCAGGACGGAACAGCATCCCCCCACCACCACCTTGGCACGCCACTGTTTTACTGTCATTTTTACCATGTTATTGTTTTTTTTTTTTTTTTTTAACAATTACAGCAGCTGACGGAGTTTATATTTAACCCCTTTAAACCTGCTCTGTAATTGTAATAGACATGTCTGTTTTACCTCTACATAACCACAGGTATTTTAGCCTCTGTACCTTTCATACTGCAGCCACAGATGCCCTATACAGTTCTGTCATGGACACACTCATACATGCAGTCACCACATACATGAACAGACGCATACATGTGCTTACCACATACATAGATGCACTTGTACATGCACTCGCCACATACATGGACGCGCTCATACACACAGTCACCACATACATGGACGCTCTCGTGCACACAGTCACTACATACATGGACACACTCGTACACACAGTCACCACATACATAAGTGCACACAGTCACCACATACATGGACGCACTCGTATATGCACTCACCACATACACTAACAAAAAGTTAGGGATATTTGGCTTTCACCTGGTGACAACAGTGGCAAAAAAAAAGTCTTGTCCATTTTGCAGACAAGGATAAGAATAGGACATGTTCAATTATTATTTTTTACCAGCATGCTCCATATCACTATATACAAGATGATATATAAATTATACCAGCTGTACATATATAATTATATACAGGAGATACCCAGGTTATACCAGCATGCTCCTTATCACTATATACAAGATGATGTATAACTTATAGCAGCTGTACATATATAATTATATATAGGACAGTGGCGTAACTACAACTAACTGGGCCCCACAGCAAATTTTTGAATGGGGCCCCCTCAGAAACTTCCTCGCAACCCCGAACTCACATGCAACCCTCACTCTTGTGGCTAGTCAAGATTGAGCTCTCCTAGACAAGGCCTGACAGCCGCTCCATCCGCTTTCTATAGTATCACTGTATATAATGTCATTGTATAATACTGTTGAGGGGGCCTGACAATAAAATCTTTTAGTCTCCCTCCTGAGGGGGCCCCTTGTGGGTCTGGGCCCCAAAGCAGCTGCTTCCCCTGCTTCCCCTATTGCTACGCCCCTGATATAGGAGATACGCGGGTTATAGCATGCTCCATATTACGATATACAAGAAGATGTATAACTTATACCAGCTGTACATATATAATTATATACAGGAGATACCCAGGTTATACCAGCATGGTCCGTATCACTGTAACTTACACATCTTTTTGTATATAGTGATATGGACCATGCTGGTATAACCTGGGTATCTCCTGTATATAATTATATATGTACAGCTGGTATAAGTTATACATCTTTTTGTGTATAGTGATATGGACCATGCCGGTATAACCTGGGCATGTAGTATGTAATACTATTGTGCACTACAGTCCCCGGTACAATGTCCTCCTTTTCGGGGTGTGATGTCCTCCTTTTTGGGGCCCCGCAAGTGGCCACCCTAAGTGTGGCCTAGGGCAGAAAATTTGCATCAGGGGGCCTCACAATGTGTCCCCTTTTGTTTACAAAGTTGGGTGGTATGTATATGTATTATTGTACTTTACAGGGCGGCTTGCTGGAGGTGACATTCCCTTTAAAAATGAAATGAATTAAACTTTTAACCCCCTTCAGGCTTTGGAATTTGAGTTCTGTGGCCATTTTACAGAGTTGTGTAACAGACATGAACCTCCTGGTGGTATTAATCACCCCCATCTCCACCAGATGCCACTCACAGCACTGCGGAATAGGGCTGATGCTGTCTCCCTGGAGTCTCCCATCTTCTAGTGGTACTGTGGATGAAGCAGTGCTGTGGGTGCAGATCCACTGATCGGCAGCAGGATGATTGTAGTGTGCTGGATGTGTCAGCAGCCCCCACACTGCAGCAGTGCTGGAGATGGGGGAGAGAGGAGCAGCCTGTGCTGACGCAGAGGACAAGCTGTAGAGGAGGAGCCTGAGCCCAATGCAGCATCTGACTGTATCCAGGCAGCAGCAGCATCAGCCAGGTGCAGAGCAGGCGCTGGGCATCTCACCCCATCTCAGCAGTCACCACCCCCTCAGACCTGTAGGTGCCTGTGGGAGGGAGGCTCAGCATGTGCTAGAAGTGCCGGCAGTACCCCCTGGCATCTTCCCCGCTCCGCTCCCCTCTCTAGCGCATTCTAGCCGTCTACATTGGTGTTGGGCATGGCGTGCCCGGGGCAGCTCCCTCTCCTCCTCTGCTAGAGGCTGCTGGAAGGATCATGGATACTGGTGTCATTCTGTCTGCCGCTCAGAGAAGTAAACAGGCTGTAAATGGAGGAGGACATTGATACCCGCAAGATTAACAACAGTTTCCTGCGAGATCACAGCTATGCCACAGAAGGTGAGTGGGTTCCGGAGCGGGAGCCACCCCTCTCTCCACACCTGCACCGGCCCCATTTTATTACTCCACATCCCCATCGTGAGATGCTCCAAGAGCCTAGAGGAACTTGGTATTGCATCTTCTTCCTATATAACTCCCTAGGTGTGCTCATTCTTTATGATACAAGCCATGCAAAGGTGTCAGGGGGCCTGATCCTGGAAAGGATCCTGAGTCACTAAGAAGATACACCAGTCTTAAAAAAAAAAACCCTTGCCTTTTACTAATCACCAAGAGCCATAAGGAGCACTTTATGGCTTCTCATATGTATCTCACTATATCACACCATAACCCTCCATCATAATGGGGACAGTAGGGGGGGGGGGGTCGTCTATCGGTCTCATTGGTCCCTTGCTGTAGGAACTTGAATTATTTGGGCAGAAGGCCACAGCCATAAGAGGCTTTAACCTGCACACTCCTATTCATCTAGTAGGATTAACAGAACATGTTTGGATGAGACTTTATAATTGACAGTATAACTACTCTCACCGTTCTTGAATGTTGTTTCAAGGGTTATATCAAGTGATATGACTTGTATCAAAAATTACTTGCATCAAGTCAGGCTTGTACTTGTCTAGAGGTTTGACTACTAGTCAGTTGTCTGGATGTTCTACTACTGCCATCTCTTGTGAAGGCTTCGTCACTATATCCTACATCCTAAACACATGGGGTCAATCCTATTTATGCTAGTGATGACTTGCACATCTTCAGACGTATTAAGCTTATGTGTGTTTAATGCCTTGAGAATCATTATGTAGAATGATGGTGAAAAGTGGTGATATGTGAGATTGACATAACCTCAGCTGTTGATATGATATTCTCTGGATGCAATTATACAAAAGGTTTTGAAGGGTTGCACGTTTTATACAGCTGATGACTTCCTTTAAGGTTTGTGGGTGGTGTCTTGCGTCTGGTAATGGGCTTTGTTCATGGAGTGAGTATAGAAGGAGTTAATGGTAAGCAGTGATGACTTACAAATCACAAGTATGTTGAGGTATGTTGAAGATGGTTTGGGAGTGGGGAACTATACAGTTACCATGGGAAACCTAAAGGATTCTGCATATTGCTGATATAACCATTTCCATCAGGGTTACATTAAGGTTGTACTGGGGTTTCAGGCCTGGTGTATATAGGTTGTGCATGGTTTGACTACTTGGTAAGAGGAGGTGCCATGTGGGCATGGGTGGGGATTCCAGCTTTGTTTGAGAGGTTGGGTGGGGTACCAAGGCCTTTTGCATTTAAGAGCAGGTGATGGTATTTCCTAAATACAGTAAAGCCCAAAATACTTGGTGCGTCTACCAACCTGTAGGAGGAGATATCTGCAGTTAATGATAACCACCATCTATATTGACCCTTATGTAGCCTCCATGGAAACTTCATGTTTTCAGCATCCAGTTAATATCGGCTTACAAGAAGGGTCTGCGTTAATAAGCTAAACCCCTAATAACAAGACACATTATTGTAATGATGGCAGCAATTGTCCCTTTCATTAGCCTTTGCCCTGGGTGCCATTCACTGGAGAGAATAATTTCCAGTCTAGGCCTTTCACAGGGTGTGGTGAACAAATGGAAGCCAGGGCGAGGGTGAGCAGTTGCCAGATTCAACCCCTAAGCTTTTTATACATGCCGTGCCGAATATTGTGCTTTATTCAGGATTTTCCTTATTTCATGGAAGATTTGCATGGATATATTGCAGGGATAAACTACCGTATATCCCAGTTTGATAAAACCTCTTTTACTTCAGTAGGAACTGCAGCCAAGTGATAAGAATTCATGGACAATTCAACTGTCTTTGTTGTTTCTAGCAACCTATCTCACTACTGCTTTCATTTCATACTCAGCTCTTGAAAAATGAAAGCTGCTCCATAATTGGTTGCTATGGGCAGCAAAGACATCTGCCCCAATTCATACTGCATATTGTAACAATCTATTTCCATTGGTAAAGTCGCAGTGTTCTGTGGGTTACATCAGGTGGTGGTCCACCTCATAACTGCTGTCTGTCAAGGTGGTCACGTGTCATTGGGCTGAGTTTATCCCTCAGAGATTATTCAGCTGCAGTTCTAAGATTGATCCTTCAGGCCTTTTCCACAACCAGTAAAACTTAGTCAGAAAGGAGGTCTATCTTTATTATTGCCACATATTTAATGTTTTAATGTGTAAACCCAATGAAAGGTCTGTGGAGCTTCTATTTCTGAAGCATGGAGTCTTTAAATTACACACATCCCTCACCACTACCACACCCATCAAGTGTTAATTTTTCAGCTAGCGCTCTCGTGTATTACATAGCGATGCTTGGCTGATGATTATAAATCTGTTAGTTTTATGCTCTCCTTAGAGGTTGAACACGTCGGTAACCACTGCAGCATGCCTTGACTACATTGATGGCAGCCCAGGGACCAGAGTGTGTTCTATACTTAGCCATGGCATCCAGTGCGAGGAATTCTGCTGTCTTCATCATACTGGCATCCATTTGTCTTGTCCGTGTGTGAGACAACAGTGTCTTGCTAATTTGCTCGTCAGTAATATATCTGCCTGTATGTCTGTATGTACTGCAGTCATTTCTACAGGGAGGTGAAGGCAAGCAGCAAGCTGCTAATGCAAGCAGGCGTTCTACATAGACTATCAGTCATGACATTGCCTCATGTTTCATATAATCAGCAGGAAGGTGACATTTCCTTCTCAGTCATGAGGAATAGACTAAATGATGCCGTCTGTGGTCCCTATATTATATACGTCTGTGTATTACTAGATTTCTTTGTGTGGAGAAGTCAGCAGGGAGCCACGTGTTGGCACGATAAATCAGAATAATGCAGATTCACACCCATGCCGTTGGTACGAACACTTCTCCTGCCTCCATTTTACTAGAGCTAGCTAGTGCTCCTGTAGCATCTTACATGTATGTGAATTACAACCGACACATACCTCATAGTGGTCACCTGTAGTGCAGCACAGTCTAATTGTGGTATACTGCATAATGTGACATTATGGGAGGTACAATGTACTGGCATGTTCTGTGCCTTCAATTTCTACTGGTTCCAGCTGAACTAGTATTTGCCCTTTTCAGGACCAACTAGAGGATATACAGGGATGCTTAACCTGTGGCTCTCCAGCTGTTGCAAAACAACTTCCCACCTGCCCTAATAATAGCTGTAGGTAGTGCAGGCATGCTGGCAGTTGTAGTTTTGCGACAGTTGGAGGGCCTCAGTTGGGCATCACTGGTCTAATAGATGATTATTTTGGTATTGACCAATTTTGTTAACAGACAACTTGGTATTTTATGAAACGGGGATGTGACGGTCATTGGTCTCTCAAGTATAAAGAGAACCTGTCCTTAGTTGGCATTGTCTCCCCTGGAGCATCCCGTTGTATTAGTGAGGAAGATTTAGGAGACTGTCGAAAAGGGAAACTCTGTCGCCTATAGCAACCAATTACGACACAGCTCTTCAAAAATGAAAGCTACTTTGTGATTGGTGACCATGAACAATAGACAGCTGTTTTTTTCTTTTTTTCTTTTCCATTTTTTTAATTTTTTTACTAGCCACTGAGAGTGCTTTAAAAAATTAAGAAATGCCTAGCACTCCCCTGACCCATCTCGGGTCCCTTTATGATCCCTACTTTCTCGTTCAGTTTTCCTGTGGCCAGTATTTGGCTATGGCATCAGTAAATATTGACCGCCTGACGCCCTAGGATCAGTAACAGGATCAGTAAGGTGACTACATCTGGATTATTTTTTTTATTTTTTTTTTAACTAAAGCGTTCTCAGTGTTTACAAGAAATAACTTTATCAATTCATGTTTGAGCTGCCAGACTACCAGATCATCAATCTTCTAATTTGACGTCTGTATGGCGCTCGTTTTACACCGGATTAGCAGGTTTTCATTCACATTGAAAAGTCGCTTCCTCTAGAATCAATCAGAAAATCACTTGAGCTATCTCTTCATTCTGTCTTATTTTTAAAGCTACTTGACCACCAGAATGGCTACATGACTGCTTTCACGTGGTTTGTCGTTCACATTACTTTTGGATGGCAAATGAATAGCTGCATGATTAGGCAACTTGGCATTCTGGAGTCTAGAGAGTTGGATGATGAACCCTTTAGAAGGGTTTGTTCATATGTTGCATTTTTTGCAGCGTATTTGGAAAAATTACAGCAAAAACTCTGACATGAGCACAACATGTGACCAAACTAACGGCAGCCATATTGGTTGTCACTGTGCTTCTGTATGAGTATAAAACCGCTACCAAGGAGGAAGGTGATGCACTGCTCAAAGAGCTGCATCTCCGTCCTATTAAAGTGAACTTGTTCTTGCCTAGCGCTGCTCTGAAGCGCCTCTGTGCAGGGAAAAAATAAAGGGATGGCTGGCCTTCACTTGAATAGGACTGAGCTGCACATAGGCCAAGTAATACCGAGCACAGCCACTATACAGTGTGCGGCGCTGTGCCTGTATGCAATGAGGAGGCAGCAGCACTGTGGCCCTTTCCAACAGCAGACTGCTGGGAATCGGACTCCTGCCAATCAGGTATTGATGACCTGTCCTAAGCAAAGGTAATCAATATTGTACTCCTGGAAATCCGATTTAAGCCCTAGAAACCCCCTGGAAAGCAGGAAAGTAGATTGTGTTGCCTAGCTGACCGTTTTGTTTACTTACAGGCGTGTTCTCTGATATAACGTTTTATTATGATGGCTTTGTGTGTGATTTGTTCTTCATTGCAAAGTTCCTGTTCCATTATTGGAACTTATTTGGTAAAAAGTCATTTCCGCCAACCACAAACTGGCAGCAAAATGATAGGTAGTTACTGTATCTACTTGACATAGATCTCTAGTAATAGGCCTGATGGACACGACTGTGTCCGTTTTGCAGTCCGAAACCCGCGGATCTGCAAAATACGAATGCGGTCTGTGTGCATTTTTACTGCTGACCCATTGCCTTCAGTGAGTCAGTAGTCTGCATTTTGCGGACATATTCTATCTTTTTGCAGAAATCGGACAGATAATCCATATGCTTTACACATCCGCAAAAAGAACATGTCCTATACTTGTCTGCAAAGTGCAAACCACAAAGCAATTTAAGTCAATGGGTCTGCAAAAAATGTGAATGCAACACGGACAGTATCCTTATTTTGTGGACCGCAAAATATACAGTATGCGGTCATACTAGAAGGAAGTATGTACTAAGGGAAATTGCTTTTGTAATTTCCCCCGTTCTGAAGCCCTGATTGTGAGGGATTCTTCAGACAGTGGACACGCTGGTGCAGCAGCTTGTGGCATCACGCGGAGCTGAAGGCTTTTTACATGTAAATATGGCAGACCTGTAGTGTTTATATGGTCTCATGATGGGGCGTCCATGTACTATGCCAGGCTGCTGGTACACTGGTTTCTAATTGCAGTGCAGAACTTTGTCCTCTGCGGGTAGGAAGTGCCAGCTGTAGGAGTCCAACAACTTGTTGGCCTAGAGGCTTATTGTAATGTAATGCAAATTCCCCTATTGATCCACAGTCCTTCATTTTGGCTACAATGGAATTTTCATTAATGAACATCCCCTCGCCGGTCACATTGGATCAAAACAATTATCCTAGGCCAGGAACTAATTACTCTTGCCTTTCGCTGACACTCAGGGCTTATTGGAATAATAGATTTGGTGCAGGATTTTGCTTATGCATTAAATGCTATGGACAGTAATCACGGACGCCTATAAAATCAGCTTGGCATGTGGAACATTCCATTGTCACAAGGCTAATTTAGAAGTATCACCTAAACCATTTAAAGCGTAGCCATCATTCTACTTTTTCAATAAATGAATCCGCCATGGTGTACTCATTAATTACAATTGACCTTGTAATCATGGTTGGAGCACTAATTCTACAGCTTCTCCTGCATGCCATGGGTTCCTAGATATTGGTAAAGGTAGCACATGTTGGGTAAACATAGATTTAGTAAAGATAAATGGGGCCATTTATCAAACCATTGTAATTTAGAACTGGCTTAGTTGCTCATAGTAACCAGATTCCACCTTCTGATTGGTTGCTATGGGCAACTAAGTCAGTTCTACTTTGCACCAGTTTCATAAATCTCCCCCAAAGATTGTTTTATATAGACTCATTTAAAGGTTTGTCCGGTGGGGAAAATTTCTTAGAGATCAATTTGGGTTTAAAAAAAATAGAGGGAATATTCACCCTCACCAATTCCCTGGTGTTCCCACTCTGAAGCTACCGGGTTCCTGTTGGTTTGTACTTTCTGGTCCCATCTTGTTATTGGCAGAATAGGTATCTCCAAGCATTTCTTGTGTCTTAAGATGTGACCAGGAAGTAGAGCCCATCAGGGACCTGGTAAACATCAGAATGAGAGCGGAAGGGAATCGTTGAAGATGAGGAATATCCCTTTTTTTGTAAGCCCACTTTGAGTGCTTTCTAAAGAAATCGCTCAACCATACAACCCCTTTAAACTCCGTGGAGGAGAGGTATATAACTAGTATAAAACATGGATTAGTTGTCCATAGCAAATAGTTTGGTCACTTTAAGAAAAAAAAATGACAGGTGGAACTTTTCCTTTACACCAGTTTTGATACAACCCCAAACAAGCATAGTAATCTTCATTCTTAAGTTAAAGGGGTTGTCCCACAAAAAATAGTCAACAGTTTTCAAACCAGCACCCAGATCTAAATACATATGCAATTGCATGTAATTAAAAAATTAGCATAGCCACTGAGTTATTAAATAAAATGTATATTTGTATAGTGCTACCTACTGGGTCCTCTTTTTCTCATTTCTTTCTCCTGATCACTGAGAAGGCCACACATGCTCAGTTTCATCCTTCATCTGCCTCCTGAGCTGTGATAGGGAGAACTGAGACACGCCCCCTGAGCTGCAGCAGAAAAGACACTCCCCTTGAGCTGCCAGCTTGATATAAATCAGAGCAATGAATGTGAAGATCTCTGGACACGTGAGGTACAGGGCTGTTTCTAGCTTTGCGAGAAAAAGGTTTTCATGTACTATATGATGTCGGATTTTCGTTTTTTACATTAGTCATAGGATAACCCCTTTAAGTAAACATTGAGAAGTAACTTCTCACTGATTGTTTCAGTGGCTTTCAATTGCATTTGTGATGTGATAACAACCCTTATATGATATCACACTTAAAGGGGTTGTCTCACCTCAGCACTCCGGGGGTGGTGCCTGTTAGTGCGACTGGCAGATCAGGCAATCGGCGTTGGAACGCAGTAATCCCTCCCCTTGTCTTGGTGTGTGCACTCCTGAGGATGCAAATGAGTCAATAGCATCCTCGGTCTGCTGAAGAAAACAGCAGCCTGAGCAAAGCACTCTGGTGGCTTCACTTGCTTGGTGCCTCTTTTTATTCCTTTGAACTGCTCCCAGGTTCCTGCAATTGCCAGGAGCAGCTCACAGTATATGAGGTATCCGGGACGATAGGGAGCTACTGAGCATGAGCAGCTATGTGTGCTTGCTCCCACGATCCCGGCCACCACAGAAGCCGGTGCTTTACAGCTAACTGAGCAGATGCGGCCACTGCTGCTGGATTGCAGTGGTGGCCATAACCCCTGACAACGAGCAGTCTATAAATGACTACAAAATGACACTTTACCAAGAGAGGAGACAATATTGTATGAAGAAGTATATTAATAATTCTTTATCACAGAGTTCTATTTAACATATACATTAATGTTCTAAGTGAGACACCCCTTTAAGTTTAGAACCACTACATCTGTAATTTATTTTTTTCCAGAATTCTTTGGAGTTCCCTTTTCGTTCAATTACTATGTTGTGCCCCTGACAGTGAAGTTGTGTACAGTATATAGAGTTTCACTGTTGCTGTAGAAATGAAGTTCCCCATTTCAGCTTTACACTGCATCCTTTGTTCTTCGAGGTTTTTATGTTGTATTTCAAACCTGACCCTCTCTGCTTCCACTCATTCAATGATCCTTGTGACAGAGTAACTTTCAGTAACTTACATACTGTGTAGTGGCTGAACCGGGTTCTTTTTATTCATTGGTGTTTATCTACATGTTTTAACTGTTTTTTGCTGCAGATTTGTTACGGTTTTGCCTCAGGTCTCACCCTTCCATTGGAAAGGGTAGAATGCGCACAAACAATTGAAATGCTGTGGATTTCAAAATATGCATGGCAGGTCAGTTTCTGCATAACATGAAGAGAAAAGTGTACATGAGATTTCTCTCATCTTCTTCACTTTGTTGGTACTGTGATACACTGCAGTTTTTCCACACAAGAATCCATGCATAAACCAAAAAAAAAGCACGTGTGCAAGTAATCGAAAGGTGGTTTCACTCATTGTATTTTTGGACAACACAACTGCAATATTTGTCAAAGCGAGGACAGGATTCAACCGGAAGGGGAAATATAATGGAAGGAGTTAGGGCTCTTTCACACGAGCGGATGCCCTGCGTGGAATCCACAGCGTGTAGGAGAGCCAAGCCCCGTGCAGGACAGCAGAGGCACGGAGCATTAACATGACTGATAATGCTCCGTGCCTCTCTGCGATCTTTTTACTGCAAAATCGCAGTGAGATAAAGTTGTCACTGTGATTTTGTAGTATAAAGATCACAGAGAGGCACAGAGCATTATTAATCATGTTACTGCTCCGTGTCTCTGCTGTCTGTTATGGGTCTTGGTTCTCTTTCAGGCAGCAGATTCCTCACAGTGCATCCGCTTGTGTGAAAGAGCCCCTATGCTGCTTCATGCTGGATCCATTTCCGGCAGTTGTGCTTTTCGAAAAAAAAATCAGTCAACAAATAGGTGGTGTCAAGTTAGACTGCACCAGATTTATCATCCAGCATCAGACACTGTTGAGTTTACACGGTCTTACTTTTAGCAAATATGCCCCAGTTTGTGTGAAACAACCCTATCAGGGCATGTGACAGGTTGTAATAATGAGACACAACCCCTTTAACCACTTCCCGACCGCCCATCGACTATAAATGTCTTGGCAGTCGGAATATAACTGTCAATGGACATTTTAGAACATCCATTCAGAGATGGCAGCTGCACGCTAATTGTACAGCGTGCCCGCTATCTGTGACACCCCAGAGAGAAGGCAGGGTCCATTCCTCCGTGTCCCTGCCTTCTAGATCGCTGTATATACAGTACTGAATGAGCACTATGTATATTGCTAAGGACACGATGTGCCACCTCCTTCTCCAGCCCGAGCAGTCGTGTGACCGCAAGAGCTGTCTGGTCTTCCTGAGACAGCGGTCAGCCCTGCACTGAGGCTGTACAGAGCTGTATACTGCAGTACAGCCTTCTCTGAGGGTTGTATTATCCCTGCTACAGGAGAAATCAATAGTAAAAAAATAAAAATTAAAAAATGTTACATGTACCCCCAGAGGTCTTGTATGACCTGATGGGGGACCAAAAGTGTAAAATAAAGGAGGAGATTTATCAAATTGGTGTAAAGTAGAACTGGCTTAGTTGCCCAGAGCAACCAATCAGATTGCACCTTTCATTTTTCACAGCTCCTTTGGAAAATGAAAGGTGGAATCTCATTGGTTGCTATGGGTAACTAAGCCAGTTCTACTTTACACCAGATAAATCCCCCCAAGGTGTTTTATTAAAGGGGTATTCCGGTTACTATAAATGTAACTTATGTTTTAGATCAATTCATCAATAATTACCTAATATAATGTCAATTTCACATTTACCGTAGTTTTCTTCCTCTGCTATTCAATGTGTTTCCCTCCTACATTACCATGGCATTTACCTGTAGTTTTGAGCCTTTGTTAGGTCGAGCATGCTCAGTGTGTTGCTATCAGTTCTCTAGCTAACTGTTAGTGTGCTGCTGATTACTGAGTAGAGGGGGCGTGACCACACTAATATCAGGCAGCCAATCAGTAATCAACACTCATGAACAAGCAGAAACTCACAGCAGGAAAGCTAGCCATTGTGGGGATTGTAGTTTTGTGATGGAAGATCAGTAGCCATGATACTCTCAACGTGTTGCAGGCTCACACAGGAGCTAGAAAAAATGGATTGCAAGGTAAAATAAAGCTCTGGTTACATACCTCCCAACCGTCCCAGATCCAGCGGGACAGTCCCGGATTGCAATGGCTGTCCTGGTACGGGGGAGCTATGTCCCGGTCTCTGGCAGCTGTCTCTGCATCCATAGGATGCAGAGACAGTTGCCTGTTGCAAGAAGCAGCAGACAGCCGGAATCGGCTGCCTGCTTCTTCCATCCAACCCCCGTCCCCTCCCCTGCAGCTCTCTCCGTACCTTATGCCTAATGTTTGGGGGGGGGGGCGGGGCGGGGCAGTCAGTCAGCATGGGCTCTGCTCCCTCTAGACAAGAGCAGAAGAACTCCTGCTGGTGATTCTTCTGCTTGGAAAAAGGTAAGTATAAGGTTTTTATTTTTTTTTTAACTTTCTGTGAGGGGACATCACTGTGTTTATTATCCCTGTACGGTGACATCACTGTTTATTATCCCTGTACGGTGACATCACTGTGTTTATTATCCCTCTGTATCATCTGTAGTGGGTAAACTGTTTGAAGGTTTTCTAAGAGATGCTATCTTGGAGTACCTCAATGAAAATAAGCAAATAACTCCATATCAGCATGGCTTCATGAGGGATCGGTCGTGTCAAATCAATTTAATCAGTTTCTATGAGGAGGTAAGTTCTAGACTGGACCGCGGGGAATCAATGGATGTCGTATATCTGGACTTCTCCAAAGCATTTGACACTGTACCACATAAAAGGTTAGTATATAAAATGAGAATGCTTGGCCTTGGAGAAAATGTCTGTATGTGGGTAAGTAAATGGCTCAGTGATAGAAAACAGAGGGTGGTTATTAATGGTACATACTCAGATTGGGTCACTGTAACTAGTGGGGTACCACAGGGGTCAGTATTGGGCCCTATTCTCTTCAGTATATTTATTAATGATCTTGTAGAAGGCTTGCACAGTAAAATATTAATTTTTGCAGATGACACTAAACTGTGTAAAGTAATTAACACAGAAGAGGACAGTACACTGCTACAGATGGATCTGGATAGACTGGAGGCTTGGGCAGAGAAGTGGCAGATGAGGTTCAACACTGACAAATGTAAGGTTATACATATGGGAAGGAATAATGCAAGTCACCAGTACATACTACATGGTAAAATATTGGGTAACTCTGACATGGAAAAGGACCTAGGAATTTTAGTGAACAGCAAACTAAGCTGCAGAAACCAGTGTCAGACAGCTGCTGCCAAGGCCAATAAGATAATGGGTTGCATCAAAAGGGGCATAGATGCCCGTGATGAGAACATAGTCCTGCCACTTTACAAATCACTAGTCAGACCGCACATGGAGTACTGTGTACAGTTCTGGGCTCCTGTGAACAAGGCAGACATAGCAGAGCTGGAGAGGGTTCAGAGGAGGGCAACTAAAGTCATAGCTGGAATGGGTGGACTACAGTACCCAGAAAGATTATCAAAATTAGGGTTATTCACTTTAGAAAAAAGACGACTGAGGGGAGATCTAATAACTATGTATAAATATATCAGAGGTCAGTACAGAGATCTCTGCCATGATCTATTTATCCCCAGGACTGTGACGAGGGGACATCCTCTGCGCCTGGAGGAAAGAAGGTTTGTTCACAAAAATAGAAGAGGATTCTTTACGGTAAGAGCAGTAAGACAATGGAACTGTCTGAGGAGGTGGTGATGGTAAGTTCACTAAAAAAGTTCAAGAGGGGCCTGGATGTATTTCTGGAGGGTAATATTACAGGTTATAGTAACTAGATATGGGTTGTTGTTGATCCAGGGAGTAATTCTGATTGCCTGATTGGAGTCAGGAAGGTATTTTTTCTCCTAAAGTGAGGAAAATTGGCTTCTACTGCACAGGGGTTTTTTGCCTTCCTCTGGATCAACTTGTAGGAAAACAGGTCGAACTGGATGGACAGGTATCTTTTTTTTTTTTTTTTTTTTTTCAGCCTTATAAACTATGTTATATCCCTGTACGGTGACATCACTGTGTTTATTATCCCTGTACGGTGACATCACTGTGTTTATTATCCCTGTACGGTGACATCACTGTGTTTATTATCCCTGTACGGTGACATCACTGTGTTTATTATCCCTGTACGGTGACATCACTGTGTTTATTATCCCTGTACGGTCACATCACTGTGTTTATTATCCCTGTACGGTCACATCACTGTGTTTATTATCCCTGTACGGTCACATCACTGTGTTTATTATCCCTGTATGGTGACATCGCTGTGTTTGTTATCCCTGTACTGTGACATCACTGTTTATTATCCCTGTACTGTGACATCACTGTGTTTATTATCCCTGTACGGTCACATCACTGTGTTTATTATCCCTGTACGGTCTCATCACTGTGTTTATTATCCCTGTACGGTCACATCACTGTGTTTATTATCCCTGTACTGTGACATTGCTGTGTTTGTTATCCCTGTACTGTGACATCGCTGTGTTTGTTATCCCTGTACTGTGACATCACTGTTTATTATCCCTGTACTGTGACATCACTGTTTATTATCCCTGTACGGTGACATCGCTGTGTTTATTATCCCCGTGCAGTAAGTGGACTGGGTGAGAGGGGGCGTGGCCTAGTGCTGAAAAAATTTGCGGCGCACAATATGTCCCTCTTTGCAAAGTTGGGAGGTATGTGGTTATATGTGTAGGTATGGGTTCTGGTTGGGTCAGAGCTTGCAGCCTTAATGCAGTGTTTCAAAAATTGTTACTTTACCGTAATACCCCTTTAACATGAGTTTTACCCATAAAAAAGGACCCTTTTAAACAATTGTCAATTTAAAAATTATAAAAAATATTAAGATATATTTGGTATCGCCCACAGGCTTGTTCAGGAAGGGGGTAAATGCCCTGATCTTGAATTGGTTAAAGTAGCCTTTATCCTATAAGTTATTTAGATACAGCTAGTCTACATAGTGCAGGATCTAGATATCGGATGGATGGATACATATCTTATCTCATATCTATCTCCTATCTATCATCTATTTATCTATCTTACATCCTATCTATCTCTGGTATTGCAGATACCGCATGGTACGTTTTCACACCAAATCCATTTGTGGGAAGTGGGAGCACCATCAGTGAAGGAATTACATCTGATTAGTCACACAACCTGATGCGGTGCTCTGTATATGTTTAGGGCTAAAGGAAAATGAGAAATTTTGATAGCTGAACATGATGGCTCCCCAGTGAGAATGGAATAAGAAAGCATTAAAGAGAGGCGCTTCGGGGAGAATAAACATAAAGAAGTGGCTGTTGGCTTTTAACTGTATTTTAATGAAGGTGTCTTATGCATATTGAGCATGTGCGTGCAAGTTGGATTTATAGGCTGATATTTTTAGCTCCATTGTGCTATCAAGTCATAGTGTAATTGCTTTGATAATGGTAAGCGATAATGGCTGTCTAAGAGCGGACTTTCTAAAGCATAATCTACCCTTGTTTCATTTTAATAAGTCTGATGTAATAACCATTGTTTCCTTATAGCTTGCAATCTGATAGCTGGAAGTAATAAGACTATTATTCTAGCAAGAGGAACATAATTTGTATAGTAAATGACCACGTCCTTTCATCTTTAAAGGATGGTTAGAGATTAAAAAAAAATTTTAAGGTATGCAAAAGTATTATAATGATACTGTTCTGAACCAATCCTCCTTGGTGGGCATTGTTGTCACGACTATAGTGCTAATGTGCCCTACGCCAGACTTGACCGCTGCAACCATTGACTGGCCCCAGCAGTCTAGTGCCATATACCTCTGAGGACAGTAATCTGGTGCAGCACTCCTTTGCAGAAGCAATGCTGAAATGATGATTAACACTGCGGCACTTGAGTCAGGAGGAACAGTGGGCATGCTTATTTTATATCATAACTTTTATTCAACCTTTTTAATGGCTATCTACACCCGGGGTGGACTGGTAGCTTAAAGTCCCTGGAAAAAAACAAAAGGCACCATGTTGTAGGTAGGTCTGTGTTGACAGAAGACAGGGCAACACAAGTAGGCAGGGCCAGCAATAACATAGAGCTGCACAAAATTCCACTCCAGCAGAACCATATACCACAGTGCAGCACAAAACACTGCCATCTCCCCCACTGTGGTATCCAACTATATCCCGAGGTGATATAGTTCAATTTAGGAGGACACCTGCAGCCACCAGCCAGGCACATACGTACCTGTTGCCCCTAGAATTAATTACTATTACGAGCATCAAGCCGTTATCTGGTTACCAACCATGAGGAGGGCTTGGGTTGACCCCTGGGAAATTTCCCTGTAGTGTCTATGGCCAGTCTGTCCCTGATCTACACCTTTTGCACCCAGTTAACTAACTTTACAATTATATTCTTTATAAAATAAAATCTTACTGTTTTGTATCTACAGTTACTAGTGTAGACGTATGTGATTGTATGGTTACAGATAAAAACAACCCTTTCCCAATCTGATCCTGGAATCATGTGTTTTGTCTGACTTCCCACCACCTATTTTGGTGTATTATCAAGAATTAAGGAACAGATAGAGAAAATTAGGTCTGCAGTGAGCTTGTTTGAACCCATAGGAGTTGTAGACACAAACCGGTTGGTCATTTTTAATCAACACTTTTTTTTTGGTAGTTGCAAAGGAGGACCTTCAAAGTAAACTATTTAAGTACAGCAAAGTGGTACTCAGTATTCACGTGTGGCTCATAAGAGACACAATCATTCTCCATTCAGCGTGCTGCTTTCTGCCATATTGCTGTGGACTAGCTAAAGAAGGTTGTCTAGCCATTTAAAAAATGCTTTCTAAAACGGTTCCACGTTGTTTAAAAGAATACAAGAAGTCATGCTCACTTCACCCATCCCCACTTCGCTCCTGTTCAGACACTTTGTTGTCCCCTCTTGGTCCTGCAGCAGTGACCCACCTCAGTCAGTGCATGTCAAGAAAGATTAGGAATGAAAGACAGAAACGGGGGGGGGGGGCACAAAAACATCAAACAGGGGGGCCTAGAGATTGGTTAGTTGAATACGACTTTTTATTACTCTGCAAAAACTCAACCGGCCAGACAATATTTATCCTCGGGATAAATAGATGATGGGAGAGATCTCTGTACTGACCTCTGATATATTTATACATAGTTATTAGATCTCCCCTCAGTCGTCTTTTTTCTAAAGCGAATAACCCTAATTTTGGTAATCTTTCTGGGTACTGTAGTCCACCCATTCCAGTTATTACTTTAGTTGCCCTCCTCTGAACCCTCTCCAGCTCTGCTATGTCTGCCTTGTTCACAGGAGCCCAGAACTGTACACAGTACTCCATGTGTGGTCTGACTAGTGATTTGTAATGTGGCAGTGATTGGTAATGTTCTCATCACGGGCATCTATATCTCTTTTGATACAACTAGAGATGAGTGAACGTGCTCGTAACGAGCACTGTACCGCTCGGCTCCCCTGCGCTCGCATGGGCGCAGGCAGCCGCTTCCGTCCTCCTCACCCGACGGAAGCGGCTGCCTGCGCCCATGCGAGCGCAGGGGAGCCGAGCGGTACAGTGCTCGTTACGAGCACGTTCGCTCATCTCTAGATACAACCCATTATATTATTGGCCTTGGCAGCAACTGTCTGACTTGCAAACTAAGCTGGTTTCTACAGCTTAGTTTGCTGTTCACTACAATTCCTAGGTCCTTTTCCATGTCAGTGTTACCCAGTGTTTTACCATTTAGTATGTACTGGTGACTTGCATTATTCCTTCCCATGTGCATAACCTTACATTTGTCAGTGTTAAACCTCATCTGCCACTTCTCTGCCCAAGCCTCCAGTCTATCCAGATCCATCTGTAGCAGTGTACTGTCCTCTTCTGTGTTAATTACTTTACACAATTTAGTGTCATCTGCAAAAATTGATATTTTACTGTGCAAACCTTCTACAATATCATTAATAAATATATTGAAGAGAATAGGACCCAATACTGACCCCTGTGGTACCCCACTAGTGACAGTGACCCAATCTGAGTGTGTACCATTAATAACCACCCTCTGTTTTCTATCACTGAGCCAGTTACTTACCCACATACAGACATTTTCTTCACATATTCTACTCAAGCCATCAATGGTAACGTGAACCCCATTGAGATGTACTGCAACTCTCAGGACCATGGACAGCAGCATTGTTTTGCAGTTGGCTCACATTATCTATGGTCCCTTTCATGTTTTGTTCTCATGCACTAATGATGATCAGGAAATGGGGCTATCACTGCACTGTATGGAACCATACAATCCGCTTATCAAGTCTCATGTTAGTTTTCACTGCTGAATTAAATATCTGCTCCAGAAAATTAAACCCGTGTCCTTTTTACCCTCTTTATTACAATAATAGTCAAACGGGATGTGAACCAGCCTGTGCATTGTAGTTTTCTGTTGGTACAACTATCAGATCTCATACTCTATGAATGTATTGAGACATTCAGTAAAACAACCAGCACATCTTGTATTTCTAGCTTCCAAAAAATGTATACATATTTAATAATGTTCACTGAGGCAGAGACAATGAGAGGACTGCTGTGTCCGGGACTGGTGGGCTCTGCTATATAAATATTTCAGTCGCTGCGACTGTACGGTTCATAACGTAGGCCTCGATATTCGTCTGCTAGTCTAATGTGTCTGATTCTCTGTCCTTGGGGCACAGGCCTTTGATTCATTCTATGCAATTTCAGTTCAGTGTTGCCCTCACCCAGTTTAGGGAACCGTGTTGGCAGCGGTTGTTTTTCTACACAATTGTGGAATGAAAATGAAGTCAAGTCAGCCTCTTGCCTTAGGCCACAATGTAAGTGTTTCCTAAGCTATTTCAAGGTGGTTAACTGCTGTGCCAATAAATTTTTCAGCAAGGCCTTGCGATTCTTCTGCAGAAGAGAAAATCATAAAACAGGGTATGTGACATTCTGACTTAATCTTTCACGTTATTTTTCATCTGAAATTTTAACACTTTGTGCTTGACTTTACAGTGGCCTTTTAAATGCAATTGGATTTTTTGGGGTGCAGTCATAGTTGGGTTATGAATTAGTATTTAAGCACTGAAACCTTTATCCTCTTTCACAAAGAAAGGTTTCTTACTGACACCCTATGCTAGAGACCTACCGTCAATGTCTGAGATGGGAATACCTCTTTAACGATTATTATTCAAATATATGTAAATCTAAATTTGCTGAGCTCCCCCTAGTGGCAGCTGCAGGCAGATGGAATTTTATCACTAAATGTGATAAAATTCCTCTACAGTCTTTAAAGTTATTTTTCAGTAAGAAATACCTTTAGCCAATACATGGGAAAATAATTTACTAGGGAGAAACTTAAAAAGATTTATGACCTATCCCTAGGATTAGAAGTGAAAGGCTCTTGCTCCTGGCACCCCCTCCGATCAGGTGTTTGTAGTAGCTCAGGGTAAGCACTGCAGCCTTTTTATTGTTTGCTTGGCCCAATGCTGTACATTTTGTAGAGGCTGATGTAGTACTGTAGCTCATTAACATTCCGGTAAAAGGGACAGCGCTATACATAGTACGACACATAGCTGCTACAGAATATATGGCAATGTGCCGGACGGTGACACAGCGCATACAAGAGTGCTGAGGCCCCTACCAACAGCTGGGAATTGGGCTAAAGCAATGGGTCATCAGTACTAAAATCATGGATAGCCTTATTAACGTGGTTTTCTGCGGATGTCCTTTTTCATATGCATCATGACATGGGTGCTTGAGTGACACTCCACTTATTGTTCAGATTGTCTTCAAACAGACTTTAGCCTTTTAGAGCTTTGTACCCATTTACTATTAAGAGGCAGTGTTTGTGGGTTATGTAGTTTATGTACTATACACAAACCGTACTTTGTCCTTGGCTCTTTCCCTTTAAAGTATTTGTTTGCAGCACTGTATAACATAAGAGGAATATTGTCCTGTGCACTTATCAGTTGACATGATGTGTAACCAGCTGTCCCGATAAGCATCTCAGTGCTGTTTTACATCCAGGGCATTGCTTCCATAGACATTAATTCCCCCTCACCCACCACCACCCATGTGTATTTTATGCTTGTGTTGCCTTTTTTTTCCTCTTACAGTCCTGCCATGGTTGACAGGATTGGCTGTATTTGATGTGGTCAGAAAGCAAAGCTGTGAAAATAGAAAGTTTTCTGTCTGATGCTAGGAGTAGCAAATTTTCACCTCCAGTACACTGTGCATATCATTTCAGAACCACAGCGGGCAGGCGTGGAGAGTAAATCTGATTTACCAGTCTGCATTTCAGTTATGTGGTTGCCACTGTCACTTTTTTCATCCGGAGTCTGTGATATTAGAGCACTTTGCAATCAAAAAAAAAAAAAAATCCTTTGGTACCTCAGTTCTGAAATCTACAGTAAGTCATATAGATTTAGAGAGCTTTCTTTAGTGTATTCTTTAACCACCAAGCTATTATTTATTGTGGGAAGTTTAATGTTTAGGGTCCATTTGGCAATTTTGAGTAACGAATGTGGACCCATTAATTTCAGTGGGGTCACAAAAGATGTGGACAGCACAGTGTGCTGTCTGCATCCGTACTTCCATTCCACCGCCCGACAGAAAAGATAGAATATGTCCTATTCTTGTCCGCAATTGAGGACAAGAAAAAGCATTTCTATCATAGGGCTGGCTGTGTAATCCGTGTTTTGCAGATCCGCAATTCGTGTACTGCAAAATACTTGCGGTCGTGTAAATGGACCCTTAATCGTGACCTTTTTTTTTTTTTTCATTTTAAAGTTTATCTTTTTAATAGACCGCCTCTTACCATATGCTGGAAATGAAAATGGTCTGCAAGGTACTCATTGAAACAGGTGCACAATGGGGACCCAATTTTATTTGAAGGGGTTGTCCAGACTACAGATATTGATCTATCGTCAGGATAAGCTGTGTAATTACATTGCACCACTGCTACAAGTGCACACAAAACTGCTGACAACACTATATAGGTGACAGGAGTCGTGTGGACTGTTCCTGGAGGGATCAGGTAGGTTGCATGGCTGAGGAATCAAAGTTTTCACGTGCTGTGACCACAAGTGCCCAGGAGCCTGTCTCCCTTAGGCTTCATTCACAAATCCGTGGACCACGGCCCGTGAAAACCCAGCCTGCCGTCCTTCTGAGTGCACAGCATCATTGGTTGCTATGATGCTGTGCGCTTCGTGCCGCCGCTGTACAGTAATAAACTGGTATAGATCATACGAGTGTATTACTGTACAGAAGCGGTTGCATAAAGTGCACGGCATCATAGCAACCAATGACGCTGTGCACTCAGCAGGACGGCCGGCCGGGTTTTCATGGACCGTCGTTCATGGATGTGTGAATGAGGCCTTATGTTCAGTGCTCTGGGCTCTCTGCATTGAATGCTTCCCAAACTCTCCCCTGTACTGATTGACAGCTGTAGTGTCCAATCAGGAGGCTGCTTGAGTGGTCCCTCATCACTTGGGCACTAAACATGAACGGAGAGCCACCTGGGTTCTTGTGGTCATAGCACTTGATGAAAAAGTAATCTTCGGTCACAGATTGAGTTCTAACATAACATCCATATAAATGTAAGGTCCCAAGGTTTGCCACTAGAACATTGCCTAGACCGCAGTGATGGCTAACCTCCTGCACTCCAGCTGTGGAGAATTTACCACTCCCAGCATGCGCCATTCATTTCTTTAGAGTTCTGAGAACAGTCAAGCAAGTGTACATCTTAGGAGTTATAGTTTTACCACAGCTGGAGTGACGAAGGTTGGCCATCACAGGCCTAGAGTATTGCACTGTATCTGCAGGCTTGTCGTCTTCCCATAGTGTATACTGGTGCCATGTCTTCCCAGCCATCCATGTGATGTAAAAGAAAGCATGATTCATCAAACCAGACCACCTTCATTGCACCACCATATAGTTCTGAGGCTCATGTCTGTTCTAGGCACTTTTGGGAATGGGCAGAGGTCCACATGAGCATGCAGCCCCATAAATCTCAAGCTGTGCTGCACTGTATGTTCTGAAACCTACCAGCAGTAGCTTTTAGCAGTAATTTGTAATATATGTGTATATAATATTTAGTCCGATCTCTTAGCATCAATTTGATATATAATTTTTATTCCCATCTGTTTTGGCTAGCTGAATTTAGGAGTAATCCTTTTATTTGCATCATTTTAAGGTAGCAGAGCCGTTCTCCAAAACAGCCTTAAGCCTTTTCACTTTAAGCAGAAAAATATTGGTTGCTGTTTTTGCTCATATTGTTCCAGTACTCGGGGGTTTTTTTTCATTAGGCCCATCTTGGCACTGTACATATATTAAGAAAGTCCTTTGCAGTCTGTCGCCTTAAGGACTTATCAAGGTTCATCAAAATTCATAGAACACCAGCTTTAAATGACTCCGCTGGATAGCCTTTCCAATTCCCCTAGCATTTGCCAGGAGATGTAAAATGCACCAATAGGCAAGTATAATATGCAGCTGGTCATTTTTTTTAATACGGACTTAGAAAGTCCTTCCTTCATGTGCACTGTGGAATTTTTGAATAACACACAAGTAGGCATAGAAGTGCTCAACGCGGTGCCTATACTGCTTAATGTTTGCTATAGAAACATTAGAGCCATTAAACAAGTATACTAGATTTTTGTATAAAGTTGCATCGGAAAGTGCAGATGACTACTGTTTTCAGTACAGTTATAGCTGCAGTATCTTGACAAAGCATTTGGGAATGATGGCATGGAGTTTTTCTGGTATAATGGCTGAAAGTACACCACCTATGTGTGTGTCCCCTTACTTTCCACACCCCCCCCCCCCCAAGTAAATTATCCCCATAACATTTGAGCCTAGTATAATGTCCCATAATACAGTTTCCTCTAATACAGTGTGTCGGCACTCATCAGCAGATCCCCTCCCTAAATGCGTCCGCAGCAGGTCCCTCCCATAACAGTGTGTCAGCAGTAGATTCCTCTCCATAAGAGCATCAGCAGCAGAACCTAGGTGTCATATGGTATGAAAAAAAAAAAAATTTTTATCTTTATTTTTTCCATAGAAAATTGAACATATATTTAATAACCCAGAAAGTTTTACCTTGTACATTGCTTGCCCAGATGTTGAATGATATGCACCTGATGGTAACATCTGGTCTTCCGGCTGCTCTTGGGATAAGGCATCACTTTTATGTTATTCTGTAAACCTGACAGTGTTCCCAAGTGATGTGTATTTGCTTATATCTGGAAGAGTAGAATCTTTGACTTGCAAGGTATTTGACGGTGTGAATTGTGACTGTTGTCTCGGAGTAATCAAAATCTACAGGGCATGCTGTATTAAATAACTGCTTCATTCCTAACTGACTCAAATAATATGAAACATCCCTGAGTTTCTCTGTTCTGTATATTTATTAAGTCTGTTCTACTGGCTGGCAGCCAGCATGGCAAGGGGTTATACACCAGAAAGTAGGAATGAGCCTTTCATCCATGCTGCTACCTAACAGATATGACTTTCACGTATCTGCAAATGCTAGATGATGAGCCTTTTGTGACTTGATTTCACCCAGAAACAATATAGCTAACAGCAAAATAGACTTATTAACAACTTGATATGAGTGCAGTGCTTCAGTATACTGTCCCTGATATTGGGCAAAAGCTGCTGTTTTTAGTTCTAGGAATCTGCTGGCAATGGATATGACAGAGCGTTTACTTGGCGTCTGCAGAAAATGGAGCAATTGGTGTGCCAACTGGCCTCTTAATGGGCAGCAATTGCATTGCCAAGCCAACTGTCCCTCGAATAGTCTTCCAACTGTTCCCAATATGTAGCAATGCATTGTGTCCTCAAAACATCCTTGAAGATCATGTCCAAACAAACTGGAGATAACTGTGGTATGGTTGTAATCTTCTGTTAAATAGTTTTTGACAATGGACTAAATGCAGCAGTGAAGCATTCATCTGAGACTAGGCCTACAGGTGCACAAATGGCAGATGCTCCTGAGGCATGGCAGGGAATCCATAAAGGGGCACTTTCTTGCTTTTATAAATCTATAAAATGGAGAGGGTGCCATTAGTGTTGGTTTGTAGGTCTGTATTTTTGTTGGTTAGGTGGGAGATTCAAGTTCAGAAATATTTCTTGCCACATACAGAAATACAATGTGGGGAAGATAGTTAGAAGATGTGTCTGGACTCCACCTGACACTTAATTTTTTATAACCATTCACAAGAAATTTACTGAGACTTTCATTTCATTACATCGTAATCCAAAGTAAGCTGAAGTAAAATGTGCCATACTTCAGTGGAGCAGTGCCAGAATAGCAAATCTATACCTTCATGAGTAGGTGTAAATTTTCACAATAATTTATGCCAACTTCTGACACATAGTAAATCTGTAGGTCCTCGCTCTAAGTCATGACCACTTTTCGCTTCACTTGTAGAATAGCAAATTGCACACTTTTGTACAAATTGGGGCATGCACACAGGGGCGGACTGGGAACTTAAACTGGCCCTGGAAAATATATCAAAAGTGGCCCCGTTTTGTAGTTGGGTCCAAATTGATGGAAGGCAGGGCCAGCAATACCATATTGTGGCACATTATACCACCCCAACAGAGCCAAATACCACAGTCCATCATAAAATACTGCTGCTAGCACAAAATGCATCCCAAAAAACTTCAATTGGCAGGCTGTGAGGAGGGCTCAGGTGGCCCCCTGGACCGGGAAATTTCCCTGTAAGGTCTATAGCCAATCCGCCCCTGCATGCACAAAATATACAATTTTTTTTTTATATACCAAAAACCTGATGTAAAAGGGATCATACATTCCCTCCTATTATCGTATTTTTCGGACTATAAGATGTACTTTCCCCCCAAAAGTGAGGTAAAAGTGTCAGTGTGTCTTATAGTCCGTGTGCAAATAACCACTTCCATTATGAAAGCAGTCATCAGCATGAGGGAGGCTGGCTCTACTCACCCTCCCTGGTCTTTTTCCGGGCCCTGCTCTGCACTCTGTCCGGACTACATGAAGGTAGCAGTGCGAGCCGGAAGAAGACCAGGGAGCAGTGAATGAGTGGCAGCGCTGTCTGGAGGAAGTTTTTTTTTTTTTTTTTTAACGTCTGATCTGAGGCTTGGGGGACTGATGAGAGTCTGAATTAAGGTCTGATTTAAAACAAAAATTCTTATTTTCCTTCTCCAGTGAGCCTTATAGTCCAAAAAATACAATATGTTTTCTTGCTTATTAGTACTGTATTCGCAGTCTGCAAAAAGCTGGGAGACGTTGTCACGCTCTGTCTGTAATCTCTCTGGTTGAAATCTATAACCTAGAAATGTGGAAACGAGGAATGAAATTTGTCCTTTTTCCAACCAATAGTGATGTACAGTGAATTACCATTAAAGGCATTGATAGCATTATATATATATATATATATATATATATATATATATATATATATAAATATATATATATATATATATATATATATATAAATAATATAGCATCAATGTCAGATAGGTGCGGGTCCATGTCTGGGACCTTCTCCTATCTCCATAATGGGACCCCTGAAGTGAACAGAGAGCAGCAATGCATGCTTGTCCACCCTCCATTTGCTGCTATGGCAGTTCCAAAAATAACCAAGCACGTTTGCTCAGATATTTTTGGATCGCCCATAGTGATGAATGGAGAACACTCTGCATGTACCTGATGTTCTCTCCTTCACGTCAGGGTCCCTATTCTCTAGATAGAAGCAGCTCCCACCTCTGACATTGATGGCAAATCCTAGCGATATGCCATCAATGTCCCAGATGGACCAATCACACTGTCAGCTCACATACTGTCTCAGTTACATAGGTGGCATTATACTGAATAAGAAGCTTATGATAAGCAAATTATGGAGTAAAGCCAGCAAGAAATGTGCCTTTTAAATTCTGGAGAAGGAACACTTCCTTTTTGAGATTCTCTTAGAAGGTTTAGACAAAGCAAGTGGCTTAATAGTGATTAGACTGTGATGTTGGAATACATTAATCTTGTATGGGAATTGAAGAAGTGTGTTTTATAGGAATGTATTTGTTTTTCTTGCTCTCTAGCTTCCAGAGGTAGTTTATAGGCTTTTCTTTATTTGATGTCGCCTTTGATCTTACACCAATGTAAACTGTAGTAATTAACACCGAACTTCCAAAATTCTAATGAATTCATAAAATAGATGTACTGTATCCGCTGTTTTGTCTTTAAAACAAGCGTTTTTCCACCCAAGAAGTACAGTAAGTGAAAGTGAATGCTGGGGCTTGGTCCCATTGAGTTTAAAGTTTATGTTTGGTGTATGTTTACCAAAAAGCTAAAAATTTAGATTAAGGTATACAGTAAATGTATAGGCATGTATTTTTAGACAATTAAAAATGTGTTTTCGGGCTAAATTTTTTTTTTTCTCAAAGTAATTAAAAACCTGTTAAATGTATGCGAACGTAAAGCGTTACGCTTCAATATATCACCCATTGACTATAATGTAAACAACATAATTATAAAGTATACATTTTCATTGGAGGACCAAATAAGTAGACTCACGTACAGAAGATCTGAAATGGTCAAAAGTATACATGTCAATGTTTCTATATGCCGGCTGTATGTTAAAGTGGTTATCCAGGAAATGATAATATTGACCTATCCCCAGGATGTGCGAGACCCCGGCCGATCAGCTTTTCCAGGGAGCAGCTGCATTAGCATAGTACTGTATATAGTACAGCGGCTGTGCTTGGTATTGCAGCTCAGCCCCAGTCACTTCAATAGGGCTGGGATGCAACTAGGCCATTTGACCAATGTACGGTGATGTCGCATGTCCTAGGAAGAGACTAATGGAGCGCCCAGCCTCTCCTAACAGCTGAGGATATCCAGAGGATAGGTCATCCAGTATTTCCAGGATAACCCCTTTAATCAACTGTAGTGTAGGCTACAGGAAGACCAAGTATAAATACTGACCATGGTAGTGCTTTATGGAACTGCTCTACTATACTATACTTGACGCTTACTAAAATGCATTCCAATGTGTGCCTTTTATGGAATTTTTGGAAAGTTAAGGTATGTATAGATCTTCTGCAAGAACTTTTGTAAAATGGAGAAGAAAAAACTCCATCCGATTCTCTACGGTTATGTGTGAATGGGAGTTTCAGTGCTCCTTCATTTGCTGCAGCTATAATTTTCACAAGAGAAGAAACAGTAAAGTACAGTATTGCTCTCTATGAACCTGAGCTAATGCTCCTTGATCTACTCTCCGCTCATACAACATAAGTTATCCTTTTAATGTCTTGGCTATAAGGGGAAGTGTTAGAGCTGGTGAAATCAGTTATCTGCATCTTTTATCTCTTTAACCGATTGCTGAATGGCTCTTACCCTTCAACGTGTACTTCATCCCATAGTTCAGAGCAGCTTACATTACAGCTATATTTTCTGCTTCACAATTTTTATGTTTGCAGAGTAATAACGAGATGAAACGAGTACTTGAGAACGTTCATTTAAATTGAGATAAATTGTATAAGCTGGTGTTATAATTTGCTGATTGGGAGGTGCTGTAATGTACGAGGGGTGTACTGACACTGGGGACATCTTACGGACTTATTTTACCTTGGCTATCAATAGGAACTTGTTATGGGGTCACCTTGTTCTTTCATGCTTCGTTTTCCAGCATGTGATTGTTGACCTAAGATGGGTTGTCTTTGTACAGTGACATTAGGGTTAACTGCAACTGGTGTAAGTAGATTAGCGCCTAGATAAAGGAGAGATGGCGAGTAGCAGCCAAGACAACCCCATCTACAAAGCCAGGTGAGCTACCATTTTACCTCTCCTACACTGTCTTTATCTAGCGGTCCTACCTTTTGTGCTCTCCCCTTGAAATAACCTCTAGAGAAGGCTAGGTATAGATACATTACTCAGTCTTTAGTCAGTGTACACTGATTTATTCACCGAACCACTGAATATTAGGAAAATCCCACGAGTTCCCCAAGAGTTCCCCTTTGTGATGGATAGACAACCTGGACAGAGCATTTCCAGAGTTGGCCTTTGTCCAAGTTTCTCAGATGTTTGTCCATTTTTTTTTCTGCTTCCTATGCATTAAATTCAAAGTCTGCACCCTTTATATGGTCTTTAAGGGAATATCAGTTTTAAACATTGTTTCATTGCTTCAGCACGATCAGTTGTGGTACTGTATGTGAATACATACCAAGAGACATAATAGTAACAATTGTATCTACAAAAAAAATCCTTTCACTACAGCATTAATTTTTTGGGAAGAGCATAACACCTACTAGTACATTTTTATGTGGCCCTTTTATGCATGCTTTTATGTATGCTTGAATTAATTCTAAAATCGTTTTTCCTAAAATGAGGAAAATCCCTGTAAATAGAAGTCATTGGGGGAGATTTGTCAAACTGGTGTAAAAACTGGTTTAGTTGCCCATAGCAACCAACCAGATTCCACCTTTCATTTTCCAAAGGAGCTTTGAAAAATGTAAGGTGGAATCTTATTGGTTGCTATTGGCAACTAAGCCAATTTTCCTTAACACAATTACCATACGTTTATCATAACTGGTGTAAAGTTGTAGCCGGTCAAACTAGCAAAGCCTACTTCCCCAGAAAAAATAAAAATATTACTGCATTAAAATTGTGTGTAAACCTGGGTTTTCTGATATTGAGGCAACTTTCTGATGTTTGTAGGTGAGGAAATGTACATATAAATACCATGAAACCTATATAGACAAGTAGCTAGTGTGCTACTTTTTAGTATCTATAAGATATTCTGTCCCGAACATATCTTTAGTAGAAACACAGTGACATGGTAATGTTTAAATGAGTCCATTAAGGTCGGCAAGCTAATGAAGAAATGTCTGTGATTTTTCTAGGTCACCAAAATAAAATGGAGAACAAATTGTGTGTGTGAACGTAACAATAACATCATGAAAGGGACATGGGGCCTGGGGTATGGATGGCCATTCCTTCAGTGTTCATTTCATTTCCCTTGGAAACCATAACAGTGAGTGGGGAGAGGTCTTTACATATGCTCTGCTTGTAGACACATTCACCGATTATTCATGGCGTGTATGTTTTTGTTTTTTAGAAATGATCCTTAAATGTTTTCGTGTCTGCATGTCTATGGACAGTGGGCTTGTATTCATCTAGCACCAATAGTAAAACCAAATATACTGGTATATGAGTGAATTAGGACGTAGGATCCGTATGCAGATGTATAGTATCAGGAGGGGAACAATTAGGTATGGTTCATAGGAGGACAAAGCCAGAGGTACAGTATAGAGAGATCTGTACACTAAATTATTTTCAGTGCCCAAAGCTGCTAAATGTATTACTTCTAAAGAAACGCCATAGAAGCATTTAATTTGTAAATTATGTAATGGGTTGTTAATTTTTAGGATCAACATGTTTTTCCCTGTCTGGTACCAAACATACTACAATGCCTGGGAGCTGTAAAAACACAAGCAAAGAACAAACTTTTTTTTTTTCCCCTAAGATAAGGCCCCATTCACACGACCGTATGTACATTTCCGCATCTTATCCGCATTTTTGCGGATAAGATGCGGAACCATACGGATCCATTCATTTTTCCATAGGAGAAAAAAAAAATGCGGAATGCACACCGTGTGCATTCCGCATCCGTATATTACGGAAGTTCTCCCGCAAAAAAATGAAACATGTCCTATACTTGTCCGCAAAATCACGTCCGTAGCCCCATTAAAATCAATGGGTCGGCAAAAATGCGGAACACTACGGAAGACTTTCCGTATGTCTTCCGTTCCGTTTTTATACGGATCACGGAATACATACGGTTGTGTGAATGGGGCCTAATTCTCATTATTTATAGTTTTTCTATCTTGTCATTGGATCCAAAAGTTAATGGGGTGTTCTGGTTTTGCAATTTTCAGTATCAATTGACCTGACATGAAACATGTTACCATTTCAAAAAACTGTTTTTAAAAATATAAAACAAAAACAAATTCAAATCGCCCCCTTTCTCCCAAAATACAAATAAGAACTAAAAAAAAAAAAACATAATGTCAAGTATTGCCATGTCCCAAAACGCCTGTACCATATAAAATGGAAAAATATCCCGAATATTGTAACTAAATCATAATGGCCAATTTTCCTTTTTTTTTTTTTTTTCACTTCCCCAAAAAAAGTTAAAAGAAAAAATAATGATTAAAAAGTTAGTCACACCTCAAAATGTGGGAGGTTAGAATTCACCATGTACTCAAGGGGTTAATTATGTCTTTAAACGGACTGTCCAGTATTTAAATTAAAAAAAAAAAATACAAGCAGGAAATCTTATAGAAAACACTTGAAACCCCCCTTCCTCCACGCCCCAGTGGTCCTCTAGTGATGTCACGTACATCATTCATGGAACTGCTACAGCCAATCACTGGCCTCACTTGTTGATGTTTGCGTATACAGGAAATGGCTGCAGCAGTCATGAGATTGTTGTATGTGACCTCAACTGTGTGGCATATAATTTAATAGGTAGTGGTTATTTTTTGTTAAAATCTCGAACAACCCCTCTACAGTCACCTCTTCTTACCTACGTACAAATTTAGGTAATAAAATATATTGTAGTGATTAAGGATACAAATGTTTGCACGCTTATGGAAAAAGGTTCATAGATATTAATTAGTGTTGCTGGTTCTAGCTACCCCTTTTAATTTTCTTGCAGGAATCTGTGCTTTCAGTGATTGATATTATTAAGCGATGTTTACTAGGCTCATAAATGAATATATTTGTCACATGTATATTGTTGCTGAGTGTGGCCATGGCCAGCTGATTTTCTGTTCAGGTGTGCTCTCCAGTGGACGCCTCCTTGTCTTGCTCTCACATTCTTACCCTCTATCATGGATGTAAGCATACAGTGTGTAGAGTGCTCCGCGTCTTCTGCCTCTTTGTATGTTTTTCATTAATATATATACTTACCATTATACTCAGATATACACATACTATATATACAGATAGTGATTAGCCTGGTTACTTATCAGGCTCATTTTCTATTGGTTAATGAGCCTTCATTTGAAGAAGAAAATGAGTACGGTCTCTGAACCGTTCTTGAATGGCTAATGACAAGTGCCACGGTGAAATGAAGCGTTAATGTTGATGGGACCGAGCGAATCATTGAATACGGATCATTGAATTCCTCCTTTTTAGATTTAATGGCCTATGGTCAGTTAATCCTACATAGAAATTATTTGGGGTTCCCCTGATACACCATGCTTGCAGTAAAATTCAGGGCTTACAGAGGAGCAGGTATAAAATTCATGAGTCACCTTTTTGTTTAATGAAGATTCCTTTTGTACTGGCTTTGCTCCACTTGGGAAGCTAATTGCCTGTAATATTACTTTTTCCTTTTCTTTAGAAGACTTTACCTTGACATATACAATTTCAGACATTAAAATCTGGAAATTAAAACCAAACGATTTATGGCTTATTAAAATGTTTCCGTCAAAGTTTTACTCCCAATGTTGGTAAAGCTGCTGAAACCTAGTCTGAATTCCCCCGAATTTCTGGCCTTGCTATGACTTCAGAGTAGGTCCTCGACAGACATGCTCTTGGTCATCTGCCCGATCACTCTTCTATGGATCAGAACTCTTTAGCTAGCTGTTCACTGAATATTTATTCCCTTCACCCTCCCCCCTGTTGCAGCGTTATTCTGTCCGCGATAGGAGCGCAGTCTAACGGAATGGAATGCATGCTGGTGTTTCGTTCAGTTTTGTCCTCATTGACATTGAATGGAGACAAAACTGAAGTGTTTTCCTCCGCTATTGATCCTATGACGCATCTCAATAGCGGAATTGAAAACACTAATGTGAAAGTAGCCTAAATGTGTGGCAGGAGAGAGACTCTAGTGCTGTCCACAGCCTGTAGGTGCTGAATCACCTTCTGCATCTGTTATATAATTGCTCGAGGTACGTAGAATGTTCCATCACATTGATGAAGGCTATATGATTCAGGATTGTAAGTAGAAGATGTAAAAGATGCAAATGAGCCTAATACACTAATGCGATACACACAGAGGATATTGAACCTTTGCATAATTTCCTCCTACCTGCAGGACGCTCCCCGCTCATATTATGCACATCTTAATGAAGTCTTACATTCTGCCACATCATAGCTCTCGCTAATCACTTTAATTCCCCAGTGTGTCATGGCACATTTTTCTGATTTTTGACCCTCTATAAACCATGATTTCTTTAGCGTGAGGAATGAGGTTAATAACCAGTTTCCAGTTTAACTCGAGTATATGTGAGATGTTTGCAATGATAGGTAATATGGGAGAAGGCACTGTATAGTTATTCTTATTTGCAAGTCAGTATAGTATATATGTTTATATACATTTATATTTTGTGTGTATAGAGAGAGAGCATTTCCATTGCAATGACCATGGCAGTTGTAATGTAGTATTACATGAATGACCCTCAATGTAGTTCATGAGTGTTCTGCTGGGAAACCCACTATATGATGTCAATGACCTAATAGGGTATAATGGACAATCCCTTTTAAAGAACCTGATGCCCTGACCATAGGATGATTCGGTAGAACCTCTGGAGGCTGACCCTTTTCACCTGTACAGCTGGGCAAATTTATGAAAATGCTAAACTATCTTTGTTGCCCAAAGCAACAAATCACAATGCAGCTTTCTTTTCTAATAGTGCCCTTGAGAAATGAAAGCTGTGCAGGAACTGGTTGCTGTGGACAACAGACCGTTTTTCCTCTAGTCAGTCTTCATAATTCTTCTGTGACAGTTAAAGTGGTTGTCCCACAAATAATCTTCGACCTGACCTGAATACTTTTGTAATAGCATGTAATTAAAAATGTAGTCATTGAGGTATTCTACCTGCTGTTACTTCATTTGCTTATTTCTCTGTCCACCTTGCTGAGGTGGATGCACATGCGAAGTTCCATCCTTCACCTGCCAATAGCCTTATCTTCTGTTAGAGGCTGCGACAGTCATAGGGTGATTGTTGCAGCAGAAGGGACGCACTCCTTTAGGTCACTTACCGTGAGCTGCCAGCTGGAAATAAATTTAGCAGGAATGAATGTGGAGATCTATGGATCCATGTGAGGTACAGGGTGGCATCAGAGCTTGTACTATATGATCTGATTTTCAGTTTTTCTGTTAATCATGTGATACAAGATCTGGCACTAAATGTGCACATGATGGTTACATTCACATGTGCCAGTTGGGTGGTCGGAGGCTGTGCCATTATTGCATTGTAAAAATGTGGCGAAACCAAGTGGCTTTTTCCAGAAGATAACACCTTCATTTTAGAAAGCTGCCCTTAAAGTGATAGCAGGAGGACTGGTTCCTGAAACCGTATCACTGGGCAAAGGTTTGGCAGTATCCTGCAGAGGACGGGCAGCACATTGACTTACATTTACAATTATCAATTGCCAGCTATCTGGAATAAACCACACTATAATGAATGGTGTATTGCTTTCAGTAAAGCAGATGTATAAAGTATATACGTGTTATGGTTGCTTGCCCGCATTGTGGCTTTTGATGTGATTGTGTCCGAGGGGCTGAAAACATTGGCTGCCACATTGGCGTTTCCCCTGCCTGTTCTGTATTTCTCAGACCGAAACACCCATTTGTGTCATCTCTACAATGATCTATTTTTTTACCTAGTACCAGAAGGTCAGCCTCATCCTCGTCATCCAGCATATAATGTGCAGTTGAGTCACTAATCTTCACTTCATGCCTTGCAGACTGAGACTTGCTATTTGATGCCTGTCTCCTCCTGCCACATTGAATTTGTCTTAACGTCTCCTAAAATATATGCTTGGCTGTCTTATTCATCCTCCATGGAAATGTACCGTTATAAGAAGTGGAATGTGTATGAGTGGTCTAATAATATCTGTATTTTTTATGCTCTCGAGGAGCCAACATTTTGAAGTATCTCCTATCTGTCTCCTATCTGTCTATCTAATATCTATCTATTGCAGAATTTAAGACTGTATTTTTTAGGTCTTTGCAACTGCAATTTTTTATACCCTATTAGAGCATATGGACATCATGGAGGGGAGTCCTCTGCTCAGGCATCTCTCATTAGACCAGAGCGGAGAGCTATTAGCAAGTGTCTCTTGCTGTAGTGACTCGTCCATTCGTTTGTTTGTTTTTTTTTAAATAGTGGTTTTCTCCAATCCTCCAGTTTATACCATACAACTAAGGCTACTTTCACACTAGCGTTTTAAAATTCCAGTATTGAGTTCCGTTATAGGGGCTCAATACCGGAATAAAACGCTTCAGTTTTGTCCCCATTCATTGTCAATGGGGACAAAACTGAACTGAAGACAACGGAATGCTCCTGAAAGCATTCCGTTCCGTCTTCAGGCCGGAGAACAAACCGCAGCATGCTGCGGTTTGCTCTCCGGTCCAGGCATCCGCACCAAGACGGATCCGGAATGACCCCCAATGCAAGTCAATGGGGGTGGATCCGTCTGGTGTGACCATAATGGTAACCGGATCCGCCCTCCATTGACTTTCAATGGAGTCCATTACGAATCCGGCTACACAGACACATACAGACACAGACATACACATACACATAAACATAAACATACACACACATATAGACGGGCGCTGTGGGGAATCGTGACCTGTGTGAGCCGTCCTGTCCCTCTGACGCTCCGAAGACCTGCCGGGAGCATGTAAGTATGTATGTGTGTTTGTTTGTCTATATGTGTGTGTATGTTTATGTGTATGTATGTACTGTGTGACATGTGTGGGGCCGGAGCGCAGTTCCGGCTCCACACATGTCACTGCGGCAGGCCTGATCCGGCAGCACCCTTCACCTGCCGGATCAGGCCTGCCGCCAGTGTGAAAGTAGCCTAAATACAGCACCGAGTAGACGTGTGAAGGACATTAGCAAACATATGAAAGTGCCCAATGGGTGGTCCCCATCACGACAAGTGCTCAAGCTCTTATCCATTATGCCTTCCCCACACCTCCCCTCAGCCATAATGCCTTCTCCATGTCTTGATTGACCACTCCTTTGCCGTCCAGTGTCACTAATTCCAGTGCTGAAATGTTGGATGTGTGTGATGAAATAGTGGGACTCTACTGGGCAGTCCTTTCAGCACTGAAAGCCATCAGATGGCAGAGGACCTGTCAAAACTGTGGGGAGGCGCAAGAGTGTGAATTATGGCTGAAATCCTGAGCAGTTCTCACAATAGAGACCACCCACTGGACCCTTGTGAACTAATTTGCATATCAATTAAAACTTTGATTTATGTATAGTTAGACCGTGGTACACATCAATAAAGGTATGTTTGCTACTGTCCTTCACAACCTACCTGGAATAGACTCCCTTTAAAATGGGACATTTATTAAGACCGGCATTTTCCTTGCCAGTCTTAAGTCCCTCTGGGCTCCTGGAGGAAGTGCCAAAGTTATGGTGCTTCCTCTACACCAGCCCCTTACTGGTGTAGAGCCACCAAAAACCTTGCATATTTGTATGCAAACTGGTAACTGGCTGACATGGCTCCTTGTGGCTGGCTATGGTGGCAGCTTCTTGCCCCTAGTTCTAGTTGTAGACCTGGAACACACACTACTGATCTGACGAGGGACATACTGTATCGGGTAACTTGCATGTTCTCATTTTTATTCCCATTGAGATGACCCTCCACTCTTTGCCAGTGCCTCCATGCATATTACTTTGATGTAAGAGTGGCACAGAAAGGCTGCTTTGTAATATGTAAGAATCACCCACAAGTGATGGCTGAAGACAGTTTATTATTTGACTATGTTGCTAAACTATGCGACTCCATTAAGGACAATATAAATCATCATGACTGGCATCTATGAGAAGGTGGATAAGTGGCTTGTACTCAAAGTGCATATCTTTTAATACAATTTGTGCATGTGGGGCAGTCTGAAGTTTGTCTTACAGTAGAGACCATGCACAAGTTTCACATTGTTTTCAAATTTTGGAAAATACAAGCGCTTACTAATGTATTGTGATTATCCGTATTGCCTACTTTGCTGGCTGGATTCATTTTTCCATCACATTATACACTGCTTGTTTCCATGGTTAGCACGGCCACTTCTGGCTTGCAGGGTGGTTGTAACCACGGAAACAAGGAACATATGGTGTGATGGATAAATGAATCCAGCCAGCAAAGGAGACAATATGGACAATCAGAATAAATTAGTAAGTGGTTTGTATTCACTTTAAGTATATGATAAATGCCGTTTGCAGAAGTGAGACAACCCCTTTAAGAAATGTGGGCCAATGTATCAATTATAGCCAAGCATTAGCAACATTATATTGTATTATATATAATATTAAAACATTGAGAATCTCATTTGGCTAGTAAATTGAATGGGTTTCGTACTAATCTTATTTTAGGCCCATTCCTTTTTATTTGCCATAGAACACAGCAGTTTATTGCTGGACATTATAGAGTATTATAATGACTAATAAATGAGTGCTGATCACACATTTCTTTACCAGATCACAGCAAAACTAAACTCACCCCCCAGTCCTATAGCTGCATCCATTATTTATGTGTAAATGTTATTGATGTGGCTGTCAGGATCCTATACATGTTACTAGCTGGAAGATGTATAACTTGGAGCTGGAGATTTATGCTTTATTATCTAGAGAAGCCAGTATTTCTTTCTTTGGACAGTGCTTGGAAAATTAGTAGAGTTTTTATTGTGTTTTTAATGTCCATCCTTTCAAATACGGTGCCAGTATTTTTTTACCTCAATTTAAAAGACAAATGGCACTGAATGTACCGTATTTTTCACCCTATTAGACACACCCATAAGACAAACCTAGGTTTTAGAGGAGGACAATAAGAAAAAAAATATTTTTCATCAGACCTCAGCTAACAGCCCCAATCAGATCCCAACAAGACCTCAGATCAGACCCCAATGTGGGACACCCAATAAGACCTCAGCTAAGAGCCCCATGCCTCTCATCAGCCCCCATATGCCGCTCAAATCGGCCCCCGTTTGCCCCATGTTTAATAAAATTACACTACACAACACAGCCGAGGACCAGGAAGTGGTGAGTACAGAGCCTTCACCGCTTTCTGGTCTTCCTGTACTAATGAGAGCTTCCATAATGGAAGCGCTTATTAGTATTCGCCCCATAAGACGCCAGCTGCATTTTCCCCCGTCTTAGGGGGCAAAAAATATGGCATATACTGTCCCTGCTGTGGCCATGTAACGACTATAAAGGTAGAAAGTTGCATGTGTTGTATAACAACCTCTCCGCTCTGCTTACATTATATCAAATGTTAGTTTTTGGAAAACTGCAATCCCAATATTTTTTTCTGATTAGAAAAACATTTTTTTTTTCTTAATTTTTTTTATTTCACCTACAGAAGCCAATTCAAGAAGAAATCTTATTAACTCTACTCTCATTCTGCTGTTAGCATCTGCTGTACCATAAATTGTGTTTATTGCCCCTGGTACATAAAAATCATTGCGAGTAATCACACAGAACATAATCTCCAGAGAACACATGTAGCGACTTATATACACAAGGAGGGGAAGGGAAAAGGTCTTTCCCAAGCTGACATTTAAGTAGGTTGCTGTGGCATCTGGTAATTATCAGTACTGATGGCATGTAGTGCTGCCCGATATATATTGGTTAGGAGGCTCGGGTTTATATGCTGTGCTACAATTTATAGCTGCCCCCTCTTTCCAATAAATTGCCACATAATTTACTGCAGTGGGTAAATCCGCATGTATAACAATTTTATTACTAGTCCTGGCCATTCATTTAAACATTCTGCTTATTTTATGCCTTTTATTGTATTTTTTACTATGTATTTTGTATAACGCTAATATAATTCCACCACCTTCGTACATCTTACCTGTTATTGTATAGTCTTTCAGATAGATTTAGATTAGATGGGTTCTAATCTGTATCGCAGTGATGTATTCTTGTGTGTATACTATGAACTGATATTGTGCAGTGTATGGATATTATATGATGATCATATTTCCATATTTTATAGCTAGTTCTAGTATGCATGCAGTGAAGACGTCAATCAAAAACCTATCTTGATTGTTATTCACAAACGACTGGTGTAGTGCCCTACAGTGCAAACATTAAGCACTTTTATTCTGCAGGAAAACGGCTCCCAAGTGCCCGGCTCTGCTGCTGCAAGTGCTCAAAGCAAACCAGACTGAAGAGGGGAGGGCTGCTTTAGCTTCTCGTATCTTGGGATTGGTAGCTGGAATTCCAAGCTTTGAGGCCTCTTTCACACGAACGTTGTGTTTTGCGGTCCGCAAATTGCGGATCTGCAAAAAAAACGGATGGCGTCCGTATGGCATCCGTATTTTTTGCGGATCCACTGTAACATTGCCTATCCTTGTCCGCAAAACGGACAAGAATAGGACATGCTCTATTTTTTTTTTTGCGGGCCACGGAACGGAGCAACGGATGACCCCTGTGCTGCCGGAGAACCTGCCTAACTTATGGCGAGGCACAGGGCTGATCAGCAATTGGGCACCTCCTCTGCCCGTGCTTGTCTGGAGTAGATTTTAAGTGTCATTTACGTCTTTTTCTTGGTTTTTCTCCACTCCCCCGTGTCGAGGGCAGCGTGAAAACAGAGTGCAACAAAATTTAGTCAAGTCACGGTGGCTCATTGGTTAGCACTGGGATCTTAGATTCGAATCTGACCAAAGACAACATCTGTATGGAGTTCGTATGTTCTCCCCATGTTTGTGTGGGTTTCCTCAGGGTACTCCGGTTTCCTTCCACACTCCAAAGACATACTGATAGGGAACTTAGATTGTGACCTCCACTGGGGACAGAAAGCAATGATAATGTCTGTAAAGCACTGCGGAATATGTCAGCAATATATAATTGAGTAAAGTAAAGAGGCCTTTTAACTTTTTTTTTTTTTACACCGAACTGCCGTTAGTAAATGATCCCCTTTGTGTGAGTTTCTCATCTGAATCTGTTCAAGCAATGTAGAATGGATGGTATTCAACACAACTCCACATCTTGAAGGGGGATCTTTTTATATAACACTATCTTGTACCGTATAACACTGTGTTGTACCATATAACACTATGTTGTTCCGCTATTATTCCTACTACAAGTTTAGAAATGAATTGTGAGCAGTTTGCAATGAAGGTTCAACTGGGACTTTTTGTTTGTTTTTTTTTGGTGGGGTTAGGGTTAACTTTATCTCGCAGGAACTAAACGTGACATACAGAAGTATACCTCTCTAGAAGCATTGCTTCTAGGGGAAGACCTCTTCATAATACAGTCCATACAAAGGCACCATATTGGAAAAGCACTGAGATGTATGGATTATGTGCTGTTGTTCTAGGACCTTCTGGATATTACTATTTTTGCAGAATATAACAATGGTCGGGACTCGGGAGCTTTCCCTTTGATCCCCAGCATATGTGTATTAGTGATGTTAAAATATCAGATCTTCTCCGGAAGGGACAAATTTGCACCTCTGTCCAGCTTCATTCTGTATATAGAGTATACATTGGCATAAATCCATTAGAATGTTTAGTAAGAAGATTAAAAGGCTAGTTAAATTCCTAGTTGACTCATTCATCACCTTCTATAAAAAGGGAGCGGCCATATATTTCTCTGACCACATGATGAAGTGACCTGACATCTTCTGGAAGAAGTGATTAAGTATTTGTATTGCTAACAGCACCCAGCTATGTTCTCCTGAGCAGCTTTATGGGCCCTAAATGGCAAGTCTTAAACCAGTATGACATTGCCTGTGTTTGTATTAATAATGGTTTTCCTACAGGCAACAATCCAGATGAAATTTTTCACAACCCATATCGGCCTCAGGGTAAGATATATTTTATTCTATGGACAGGCGATGAGCAAGCATTGTTACTTGCTATTAGGAAGTCATGTCCATTATGACTGATGAAAAGTAGAACAATCTTGGGTAATTTAAAAAATCATGCATAAAACATATATATGAAATGAATTAATATGTGATACAATGACTGGCTTTCTTTTGCTAGCCTTTTGTGCCGTAACATTTTTATTTTTCCATCAACATAGCCGTACAAGGGCTTGTTTTATGTGGAACAAGTTGTATTTTTATTGGTGCCATTTAATACACCATATGATGCATTGAAAAAAAGCTCCCGTGCATTTTTTTCCAGATTGTTTTCTGGTTTTCATTTGGGTTATACCATTTCAATCAAAGTGTGGTTAAAAAAAAAAAAAAAAGAGAAGTCCAATTACAGCAATGCCAAATTTATAGTTTTTAGGGGAATTTATTTATTCCCCCACGGTTTTCGGGTGAAAAAAAGTTGCAAACCCTGGGGGAGATTTATCAAACTGGAGTAAAGCGGGACTTGCTTAGTTGCCCATAGCAACCAATCAGATTCCACCTTTCATTTTTAACCACTCCTTTGGAAAGTGAAAGGTGGAATCTGGTTGGTTGCTTTGAGCATCTAAGCCAATTCTACTTTACACCAGTTTGATAAATCTCCCTTGTACTGGAAAAACAGGAGAGCAATATAGCAGTAAGGAGTGTGTAACCTGCGTGTCTTCTTATCATATCATATACTATATGGCTATGTATAGATTTGTTTCGGGATATGTAGAATTTCTTCTGCTTTTATGTTTTGTGTGTATATATATATATATATATATATATATATATATATATATATATATATATATATATATATAATTTAATTTTTTTTTCAATTCCCGCTGCCCCATTGCAATGCTTCCCAGTACCCCACTGGTCTCATTTCCTGGCCTATCTTGACAAGCAGGAAATGGCCTGTGACTGACAGAGTGGTCATTTCCTGTGTGTCATGATGGATCTGGAAGCATCAGAATGGAAGCGGTGGGGGAGAGTACAGCTTATTTTATCATCTTACACTGTTCTTCTGTCAACTTAAACAACCTCCTTCATATATATAACCTTTTCCACTTGTATGGGGCTGTGTGGGACTCAGGTGGGAATTGTATTAAGCTTCTGATTCGATCCATTAATAGGCATGATTTCAGATATTTAGCGGAATGGCAATATATAAAGATTAGAGATGAGCGAACGTGCTCGTAACGAGCACTGTAGCACTCGGCTCCCCTGCGCTCGCATGGGCGCAGGCATCCGGATCCGTCGTCCTCACCAGACGGATCTGGATGCCTGCGCCCATGTGAGCGCAGGGGAACCGAGCGCTACAGTGCTCGTTACGAGCGTGTTCGCTCATCTCTAATAAAGAGGTTTAATGCCACCTTTTCTGTAAAATTATTGATGTATTTTATTTCAGGGTTTCAGGTAGGGATGACACGTTTTATTATATATTATAAGGTTATTGTGTATTTTCCTGTAATATGACTTTGGGATCAATTATCATGCACTAAAAAAACAACTATTGGCTACACTGAATTACAGACTCCTCCATGGGCAGTGACCTGAAATGAAGAGTCAGGATTATCTTCTCTCCTTGCTCTTGTTCCTGTTTGTTTTCTGCTTATTATATGTAACATGGGCACCGATTGGGGGAAATATTCGACTTCCTTGTGAGAATCCACTTAATTAAGTCCCTTCTGCCTGTGATTTTTCAGTTTAATGAACATCTGCCTCTATTTTTCGGTATTTTGCATATCCCCAGGATTCTGTTAGCAGTACACAAATGGTACTAGCATATAAAAGAAAAGATATAAGTGTCTGTTCAGATGGTGCTATCGTACCTTGGCCGAAACCATACGTGGTTCTACCATGATTTACTATAGGATTTCAGTTTTAATCAGATTCACTTGTACTAGCTTTGATCACGCCTACTGCATATGTCCTAAAAGAACTGAGAATTCTAGGGGACGTGTTTAATGCCCGTTACTTAATTTTACAAACACATTTTTGAGTTTTTTTTTTTAAATATTTTCCTTTGTTCTGTTGCCACTTTTCCTATTTTTGAACGGATTGCCATGAATTCTTCGCTTGACCATGGTATATTTTTTTGTACTGATTTTAAAGAATTAAAGAATTAAAAGGGGTTTCTAGGAGTGCAGTATTGATGACCTGTCCTTGGGATAGGTCATCAATATCTGTTGTAGATCTGATACCCAGCGCAACCACCGATTAGCTGTTTAAAGAGGCTGCGGCCCTCTGGTGATCGCTGTAGCTCCTTCAGCATAACAAGCACAACACAGTACATTGTATAGTGGCTGTGCTTAGTACTACAACCCAGGCCCATCCATTTGAGTGGGACTGAGCTGCACATAGGCCATGTAACTGAGGAACATGACGCCATGGCCTCTTCAAACAGCTGATCAGTGGGGGTGCTGGGGGGACAGACCTCCCCCAATCGGATATTGATGACCTATCCTGAGGATAGGTCGTCAATATTTTTCTCTCAGAAAACACCTCTACATTTTTTCAATGGGTCCCTGGCAATTCATTGTAGGCTCTCTTTTGAGACAGCTGTCATGTACAGTAGGATGAACTTGAAGGCCTTAGGCCTCATGTACAAAACCGTATGTGTTTTGCAGTTTGCGAATCACAGATCTGCAAAACAGATACCAGTGTGCATCCCTCATTTTCCCCTTCCGCATGTCCTGCCCTGTTAGAAATTCTTTACTGCAAAATGGAGAAGACATGTTATATATGGAACGGACATACGGTTAAAATGAATGGGTCCGCATCCAAATCGCAAGTGCGCAAATAAATGCAGACCAAAAATAGTCATGTACATGATTTCTGCAGTGCTGTACCTGTACCCAAATGGGGCTTACAATTTTCTGGACACACACACACGGGGACCAATGTGATCAGAATGCTTTTGGAGCATACACAGCATAAACTTGTATATACTTCAGCCTATCACTCGCCATACAGAGAAGCATGGGAGCTCTCGCCAGACCTACTAGCTGTATATCCAGTGTATTGTATAATCTTTCCTAGTAGCCAAGCATCATTTTTGTGCCGCTCTGGCTACTAGAAGAACCTGTAGCTGTCATATATTACCAGATCCACTTTAATATCTTCAATGTGGTGGATATATTTGTGAGCTATTACTTGCATACTATAATGTGTTCTGCATAGATCCCTGACTTCTTATCATAATGCAACAGACTTCAACAGCGCATGACCCGTGACCTCTCATTTCATTCATTCAGACCAGATTTATCACCTTCAGCTAGAAAAGCTGTCATTGATTTAACTGGATAATCCCTCCACTTTTGACATGTTCAGTATTGTGACTTCCTAAACTGAACAGTCGTTTTAGAACTGTATATTAGAAATCCCTGAGATTTTGGATAGCAATAACCTAAAACTTGATATAGTTTTCTTCTTATTAAAAAGACTATATAATACATTGACAAGTCATTTTGGACAGTTGCATAGTGCGGAAATGATGATGATGTGTTTCTATAATGAGTGTTTATAATGTCAGAGGCGACATAAGGAGTCTGTCTGCTCTGGGTGTGACGGAGAAGACAGAAAATCCAAAGGGTGCTACTAGAGCTTGTCAGCTCTGTACAGAAAAAAAGGATTTCATATATTTAACAATAAAAAAAAATGGCCCCAAAGGTGTACATAGCATATTTGAGGATGACGTAGAGGAAAGCATGTCGATATTTTAATGAGAGCTGTTCATGACCTTGAAAGTGGAGATGTCCACCTGAACTCTAGAGTTTCACCTACAATATATTCTGTCCCAAAATCTTGCAGGTCACTCTGGCAAGTCATCTTTGATCCTAGGCAGTGATTGATTTGACCCACTTGGATACTTTATAGGAAATCTGTATGTACATAGTAAGTCATTTTCATTACAGGTCCGTAGGCACAGTAGATGGGGATAACCACTGCCTGTGATCTGAGCAAACATCTAAGTGTAGGAGTGGGCTCCCAGAAGACACTCATAGATCCCCTAATCAGTGTAGACCATGTAGGAGATTTTACAGCTGTGATCAATGCAAAAGCTGAAAATATAGTTAATCATTTTCGCAGACCAGGATATGATGGAGAGAAAGGTGCTGAGCTCTGTGATTTATAGGTTATTATATTTGGAGCCGGATTTCTGAGTAAAAACCAGAGTAAATAATGATAGGAAGACTGTGAGGATCCAGATTACTCCGCCCACAGAGGAAGATTGATAGCTCCTCCTATCAGTGTGCATAAAGAGAAGGCTGTCAATTGTCCTATGTAGGTGGGTGATCAGGACTCATGCTCTCTCTCCTAGGAGTCTTGTCAGGATTTTCTGTTCTGTTTACTCGCATACAGTAGCTCAACTTCTCAATCTCTATTGTACCTTGCCCCTAGGTCGGGCACCGGAAATCACTTGACTATTTCCTTTTCAAGGATTTCTTCTGCCTTACGTCTATATCAAGGGTTGTGCAGTGCAAAAATATTAATAATCTGTCCTCAGGATAGTTCATTCTTATCAGATCAGTGGGAATCGAGATCAGATGTCTGAAGATGTAACGGTGATCTTGCTGGCTATGCTTCCTCTTCAAAATTACCTGTGTACCTTCTCCTTTGCAGCGGCTGCACAGTGTAATTACAACTGTGGGGCAGGGCAGTTGTAGATACACTGCGCCACCTCCACTGCTGCCTCTTCAAACAGACGATCGGCAGGGCAGTCATAGCCTACCAGTCTGATTTTGATGGCCTTCCTGAGGATAGGTCATCAGTATCTTTGCAGTGCATAACCCCTTTAAGTTTCTCCCCGATTCTCTCATTTAATACATACCCGCCTGTACATAGAGGGAGATTTATCAAACTGATGTAAAGTAGAGCTGGCTCTGTTGCCTTTAGCAACCAATCAGATTCCACCCTTCATTTTTCACAGCTTCTTTGGAAAATGAAAGGTGAAATTTAATTGGTTGCTATGGGCAACAGAGCCAGCTCTACTTTACATCAGTTTGATAAATCTCCCCTTTGGTGCAAGAACAAAATGGCAAATGTGGCCTCACAAATGGCAGTAAGGTAAGATATAAGATCTTTAAAGAAATACTCTGGTCAACATTGATACAGTGAGGTAAGTTACCAAAAGCCGTTAGTTTCCATGCATTATTTTATCAGTGCAGGAAATAAGATATCCTCTGCTTAACAAGTTCACATCTACTTAGAGATCTTAATGCATAAAATCCAGTGTAAAATGAAGAGAAATCGGGAAACAAACATTTTATCATGAAATACAGCCTTTAATAAGTGGCAATCGCAAAAATGTTGTATAAACCTTTTTATGATGTTTACATCTATTTTTTTATCTCCATATTTGGCTTGTATAGTACGAGTCCAAATCCTATTGTTTTTCATTTGTAAGACTCTTTTCCGCTGCAGAGCATCCCCCGCCAATGAAATAACAAACTGCGACGAGTGTTGGCATCGGTCCCATCGTAATTACACAGCGCGCATTTAATTGAAAACCAGGCAGTGAGTGGGCACAAGGTCAGCAACTCTTCAAACAGAAGAATATTATACTTAAGGGACCACTTACCTCATATATGTAGATAGATCATATATGTACTCACATGTTTGTATATGTATGACAACTAGTTTAAAAGAGATCATTTTTAACAAAAACTTCATTGGGCAGCCACCTATGTGTGAATTGTTTTCTTCTAACTTCCCATTCATACACAGCTTCTCACCCCTTGGAGATCTTGCACATTACCATAGTATTGATCAGTTTCTGGAGACACTGGGGAAAAACTCTGTATTCCTTTATATGTGGTATTATAGCAAACACCTGCCCTGGACACCATATGGCAACATAGAGTGCCCGGAGCATAGTGCCAGCAGTAGAGAGTAAAACCTACAATGGGAAAATGCATACAAGGTTTCCTTCTTTTTATGTATGGCAGCAAAAATAGTAGACCTACTCATGCTGCGTTCTGTAATGTAGTTAGTGAAATTTTTGAGGTTACTGTCTTGTGTGAACATGGCTGAAAATTGTTCAGTAAGGCTTCTTAAAGAGCTCCTTCACTCTATTTCAGTGTTTTAAGAACACCTTGGTCCTTGGCGGATATATATATATTTTTTATGGGAATTAAGTCAATTTTTTATTAAAAATATTACGTAAACTAGAGATAAGCGAATTGATGGAAAGGAATAGAGTAGTCTCATCAGCAGGTCTTCTTCACCTATGAGGGAATGTCCACTCCGGTGAAGAAGAGCCCACCTGCCACTATATTGACAGGGCCAGGCTTTTAGTCGTGCCTTTGCGGCTGCTCTGATTAGCACAGCAAGGCAGTCGCAGCTCTGAGGCTGAAGCAGAGAGAGCTGAGCTCAGAGCAGTGTCACAGGCAGGTGGGTTCTTCACTAGAGTTGAGCGAACGTGCTCGTAACGAGCACTGTACTGCTCGGATCCCCCTGTGCTCGCATGGGCGCAGCCATCGGGATCAGTCCTCTTCACCCGACTGCACCCGACAGATCCGGATGCCTGCGGCCATGCGAGTGCAGGGGATCCAAGCAGTACAGTGCTTGTTACGAGCACGTTCGCTCAACTCTATTCTTCACCTATGGGAACAGCCCCCACAGGTGAAGACGTCCTGCTGTGACATCACCTAGTAAAACATAGCTAAATATACCCACTTTCCCAGCCACATTTCAATAGTGACGAGAGGGGTAAAATCACAAAAAGCCACAATTTTTTGCACTAAAATTGTGTGCCCCAAAATATGTGACCTTTTTAATACTAACAGCCTTACAGGGCTAAATATATTACCTTCAGGTGTTTTAAGTAATTATTACCATGCATTTTTGGTGGTCATTTTTTACAATTTACACATAGAACTAAATGGAGAGTGGAGCAAATGGAAGGCCACCTCTCCTTTCATTCTCTGATAGCTGCTGGCGGCCTCAAGAGATGGGTGAAATGACACCCCCTTTCCCCATTCTTGATACTTTGGGACTCACACCAATAAAATATTTTTGGCATATCTTATGGCTATACCATAAATGTCCTTGTTTGGAGTAAGCCTTTATTAGTTTCCTAAATAAACGTTTGATCAAGTGTTTTAAAGGCTCTAGACCTCTTTGGGGGCAATTTTTTTAAATTGCATTTTACTCATTTGGGGCTAAAATCATTTTTTCTTCAATTGTTCTTTATTAAAAAGTTTTAGCTGTTTTTTTTAGGAACAGGGGTTAAAAATCAGTCTGTTTGCTGTCCCATCAACTGACAGCTCACGTGAAACCTTATCTCTGATCTCCTGACCTCATGAACACTCATTTAATCCATATTCTTATCAGTCAGGAGATCAGAAATAAGGCTTCACTTGAGCTGACAGGAATGAGGAGTGATACTCAGTAAACAGACTGATTTTTAACCCCTGTTTTGCAAAAATGGCTGACCGTTTTTAATGACTATTTGAAAAAATAATTTTTACAGTAGCCGACAATGAATAGAATGCAATAATTAGTAGTAATAGTAATAATAAGATTGCCCCCTAAAGGTTTCAATAGCCTTTAAATGTTGAAATACTTAGCCTGTAATAGAATCCATTTATATTGATTTTCCAAGTAGACTTCTTTTCTTTTGTGTGAGTAATTTTTATTAATTTCCGATCTCTAATTTTAAGATGGAATAATGGAAAGTGTCAGAACAATCTGGGTAGAGCCTGGCCCACTATCAAACAGAGCTAATTTACTTGTCAGGTACCGTACTAAAAAGATGAAAAAAATAAGAGTGAAGAAAGGCATACACCATTCTTCTACATACAATGCATACTGTCAAGCTGTCATTTAGATAGTCAGGAACCTGTTTTAAATTGTCTAAGAATGAGCTACTTTGAAAGGAATACATTAACAGCAATTACTGATGCCATTCCTTTGCTTTTGACATTTTAAAATTGCATTAAGGTGAATCATGCTTCTAATAAAGTATCTCATGGATTAAACCTTGATGGTTGCTGCTTTTTGATAAATTCACATCTTTCATCATATTATTGGATTGCACCCACCGTTGTTGGTGAAACCACCATTGTGGAAAAAATTGGACTCACTTTGTGAAATAGGGTCATTGCCCATAGCATGTTTGTAATGGCTGTATTCTTATAATGCAAGAATGAATGATAGCTAGGAGCAACAACTTTTCCCCCACTAAGTAGGGAACAGATATTGTGGGGTGGCACTACAGGATCAGACTACAGAGTGTTTGTTGTCTGTTACCATGGAGAGAGAGATCAATCTATCTACTTTATATTTTTGAGGCACTGGAAAGTTTAAAAACAATATACCATATTTTTTGCTTTATAAGATACATCGAATAAGACGCACTCTAGGTTGTAGTGGAGCAAAATAAGAAAAAATATTTTTCATCCGACCTCATATCAGATCAGACCCCCATAAATATTAGGACATCACATCAGACCCCCCATATGAGACCTTAGATCAGCCCTCCATGTCAGGCCTCCATCAGACCTTATATCAGCCCTCAATTTCACACCCCCCTCCGTCAGACGTCAGATCAAAAAAAAAAAAAACTCCTCTTACCTCTTCTGTGCAGTGGCTCCTCTCCACGTCCTGTGATCTCTGCAGAAGTTGCGCTTTCCTGTCTTTTCTGGCCTGCGGTGCAGTACGACCTAACTTAGTGTAGCATCAGGTCATAGAAGAAGGAAGACCATGGAGGGCGAGTACCGGAAGCACTCACAGCACTTTATTCCCGGCACCTAATGCATACTAGTGCATGCATGGCCGTTTTTACCCACTTTTTTGGGGGGGGGGTTTGGATGGAAGAGTAGTAATCTTATAAAGTGAAAAATACGGTAGATTGTAATAAAGGATCGTTCATCTGATTTACCTACACACGTTTTGTTTTTTTGTTATTCAGAAAGCTGTAGCTTTAATTACATTTTGCAGTGTTGTGCAGCAAAATATGTTGTGGCCTGATGTTGGCTGTTCTTCACAGGGTGTCCTTTTTTCAGATTTTTTTTCCCCATAGTCCTCTCTGCAGGAAAGAAAAAAGTCTGAATAAAAAATACACATTTCAAAAATGTGTGACCAAAAAAATGCATGAATTTCATGGCGTTATTGCAAACCCAATTACGTGGCCATAGAAAAATGTGTTAAGGTAGCCTGAATTGGAGATATACTGTGAGCGCCTCTGCCTTCTCAAACAACTGATCGGCGGGGTACCTGGTGTAGCACCCTCACCTATCAGATACTGATGACCTATCAGAGGATCATCCGTAGTAAAGTCTCAGAAAAGCTCTCTAAGTGTTGTAGCTCTAGCTTTTTCTTTGGATTTTTAGGGTCCTTGCTGTTGGCCCCTACCAAGAGAGTAAGTTTTACCACCCTAGTGGAGATATTGATGTTTTTAGCCTTCCAGACCTATGAAGTCTGAGTAACTACAGAATTACGACGTGTTCAGATTTTACAGAAAAGGATCAGATTTTTCTCTCTCTCCAGGGTGAGCACACAGATATCTATTAGGATTACAATCTCTGAGCGTCAGCTGTATGCTTTATGGTTATAATAATGTTCAGTCAGCCATCTCTTAATGCGGCAGATGATTTGTAATGAGTCTGGTTTCTATGGCATATGGTATTATGTATGTGAATAGTAATGCAATAAGCTGGTATCGTGATAAGGTTAGTATTTCATTGTTCCTCTACAGTATAAAATCAGTAAATAGCTTAGCTGTGGGCATTGCTTCATAGATATGACTGTCTGCTGATAATCATCAGTCTGCGGGTTGTGGATACGGAAATTTCAGCTTGCGCACTCAGCACCTTGTCTGACAAAACGCTGACAATTAAGGCCCGATGCTGCCTTTTATTAAAGCCCCATATTCACAGATGCTGCTTCATTCTACCACTGCTGATCTCCACCACTTAGTGGTAATTGTGTCATCGTACCTAGCGCTGTGATTCGATACACCCTGGAACAGCTGTTACCTTTCTCTCAAAGTGAGAAAGATTAGTCTTGGAAGGCATCTCGAGGCTCCAACACTTATAACCATAATTAACATGCTGTTGCTTTATCACAGGTGTAAAGTCTAATGGCTTTTTCTAAGAATTCATGGGTGGACCAGCCACATTTCCCATTCATTTAAGATTGATGGGATCTATTGTAAGGAATTATTGGGTAGCACTTTAAAGAACCTTGGCGTTCATTTGCCTGTATTTGGGTTACACAGTCACATGCAACATTTTTATATTACATAGCAGAAAATTGTATTTTATAGTGCTGACAGAATTTTTTTTTTTTACTTTTTTGAACTTTAATTGCATCTCAAGATCTCTAAAGGTAAGCTGGAAAATATTCTGTGTCTAACCTTCAGTTACACTGGACAATTTAATTTCTTTTTTCAATCCATTCTGTTAAAAGGGTCCCATGACAATAAGCTAATCACAGGTTGTCCCACTTCTGGAAACCTAAGTGAAAATGGCTTCTCAAGGCCATTTGCAGGGGAACCTAGTTGAAAATGCTCAGTCCCCTTTCAGCACTATTTTATTAAAGGGGTTGTCCGGGTTCAGAGAAGAACCCGGACATACCTGCAATTTCACCCAGGCAGCCCGCCTGAAGAGGGCATCGGAGCATCCTATGCTCCGATGCCCTCCTTTGCCCTGCGCTAATTAGCGCAGGGCAAAGGAATTTCGCCGGGTTCCGGTGACGTACCGGTCCCTGCCGGGCAGAGGCTTCCGCCCGGCAGTGAGTCGGTGACGTCATCGGCGCTGATGGACAGGCTTCAGCGCTGCCCTAGCCAGTAAAACGGCTAGGGCAGCGCTAAAGCCGGCCCATTAAGGCCGGTGACGTCACCGAACTCACTGCCGGGCGGAAGTACCCGCCCGGCAGCGAGTATTTACAAAACAAGAGACCTTGCCCTGCGCGATCTAGCGCAGGGCAAGGGGGGGGCATCGGAGCATGAGATGCTCCGATGTCCTCTTCAGGCAGGCTGCCTGGGTGAAATTGCAGGTATGTCCGGGTTCTTCTCTGAACCCGGACAACCCCTTTAAGCATATGGCAGGGGCGAACTGGGAATTTAAAGTGGCCCTGGAAAAAATACTAAAAGTGGCCCCGTTTTGTAGTCTGGTCCAAAATGAAGGAAGGCAGGGCCATCAATACCATAATGCAGCACATTATACTACCCCCAACAGAGCCAAAAAACTTCCAGTGGCCGACTGTGAGGAGGGCCCAGACGTCCCCCTGGGCATTGTCCCACTGACTTTACAGGGAAATTTTCCAATTGCCAATCCGCCCTTGCATGTTGGACTTAATTGACCCTTTAGAGTAACGTATAAATGTCCCTTGTCCTCCAGAAAGGTACTGTTTGTAGTCCTCCTCCATTTGCTGCACTCTGGGATTGCTTTCTGCTGGAGTTAGTCCTCTTTCTGAATATACAGCTCACCATCTATCTGGTCTGTCAAGCCTCTGCTGTATACTTGAACAGCTGAATGCAGATAATGATGCGACTTCCTTTAGACTTCCTTTGCAGGGGTGGTGGGCTCAAAGAACAAAATGGCATGAAACCCAAAATTGCACCAAAAGTGAGAAATAATTATGCACCGTTTGTACTGTGCTTCATAATTCTATATTGTCTAAAAACTTATGACCGTGCTTTTTTGTAAGCCAAAAGTGTTTTGTTTTTTTTCCCCCTAAAAACTGTGTGATGCCACCCTTAGTAAATATGATAGTTCTGTATTTTTACATTTATAGTATGACTTGGATATCATCACTTTGTGTATTGTTTTGGGACTTTATCAGACTCCAGTGATTGACGTATAAAACATGGTCATTTATTCTGCTCTTCATTTACCTCCATGTCCAAAATGAAGCCTCTAGTTGAGGTCATTTCAATGCAGTTGATTAGTACATGGCATGTGTACCCTCCAACAATGGAAGCCATGAACATTTCTGACCTGCTGTGAATATTGTGGCACATTACAGCCTTGCATATAATCAATAGCTGCTCTGGTGTATGGAGGAGCAAGTGAACTTGATGATCTGTCCATTTTATGTCCCATTGTGTATTACTCCTGGAGTGAAGGGATTATCTAAGGAGGAGAAGGGGAGATAATTGGACTGAAATATGCAGCTATAGATTTGTCTCCTGCTTAGTTAACCTTCCAACCTTTTGAGGAATGAGCGTGTGTTTGTTTAATGAAGGGACACTTGTACCCCCCATAGGTATTTACATCAATAAGTAGAATTGCTTAATACACGTAAAATTAATGGAGGAATGGACCGCCATGCATATCCATCTATTCTGCTTACTCGGGAATGACTATTGTATATTTTGGGCATGCACTGCTTGTAGAAATACATGCAAGGGCCTTTTACACAGGATGGGGAAGGGTTGCCAGCCTCCAGGACTCAGATCATCCTAGGCCACAGATAAGACCGCTGATGAAGGTCCTAAACGTACGGCACAACTTCGTGGCCACATATGGCTCATTACTCCAAACTGGATCTTACATTGTAAATGTGATACTGTGTAATAAACTTGCACATTGAAATTGCATATAACAATCTGAGTAAAAATTACTGGCATTCTGGCAAAAAAAATACCTCCAAAAACGTAAATGTGCTAAAAAAAATGCCATTTAAAACTTGTGTGAATCCATTAGAACTCTGTGATTCACTTAGACAAGCCTACATACTGTATTTTTCATATTCTAGTGTATTTGTGCAGCGCTTATAGAAGGATCATTGTCTAGAAGGGTCAGAGTCATGGTCTTGGGTGTAGATTGTAAATCTTGCGTTGCAGTAGGAAAATGTGATTGGTAATATGAAATATGACCCCAAAACCCATGACTATAAATAAAGAATAGTGTCACAACAGGAAAGACCAGAAATAAAGGAGTTTTAATGGGGTTGTAGAGTTGAGACTACATCATCAGCAGATAACGTCTTGCCAAAGTATTGAAAGTTGGGATCTTCATGCTACTTCTCAGAAAGGGGAATCACAGCCTGAATTGAAAGGCGAGAGTGTTTAGTAAGTCACTTGTTTTACGAGGACAGTTTTAAAGCTATTATTATGACAACTTATCCCCTTCCCACTGAATGGGGGATACGTGATCATCAGGGTTCTGATCGCTGGGGCTTTTGCCAATCCTGAAAACAGGGGACCGTGCTCCCAGTTTGAATAGAGCAGAGGTCACGCGTGCACACTGCTGTATCATTCAGCTCTATCGGGCTGCCGGAGATGGTCGAGCTCTTATACTCAGCTGTCACCAGCAGTCCTGAAAAGTGGAATGGAGTGGCGGACATGCATGCGTGTCTGCAGCAGCATTCGAATGGGGAGCACGGGCCCCAGTCATCAGACACTTATCTCCTGTGCTATTGAAAAGTGATAAGTTACCTTAATGGACAACACAGTTAGGGCTCATTCACATGACCGTTTGCCGTCCGTGCCAGTATTGAGGACTGCAATTGACTTGAATGGGTCCACAATCTACAAACGGTGCGGAGCGAAGGCACGGATTGGAAGCAATTGTGTGATACATAGACGTGCTGCGGCCTCCCAAAGTAATAGATGCTATTTGTAGCCACACTCCACTCTATCTGTATAGATGTGGATCCTATGATGTGCCATAGTGCTTCTACTTGTATACAGTATGAAATACAGTATGCAATCAATTATTCACATACTGCTTAGTATTAAAATACTCCATGTGCGCTGTGAAAAAGTCTTCAATTGCAGATTAAGAAAATTCTGTCTGACATGGGTAAATCCATGTACTATGAAGAAAGAATGGCATTTCTTTCTTGATACCGTATCACAAGGAGACATAAACCCCCCCCCCTTCCTCGTGACGTACGTATCCTCTATTAATATGACACTTAACGCCAGCATGGTCATCTTTAGTATATGACAAATTGTTCTGTTTTTTGTGTTTTGCAAGTGGTCCTTAATGTGCTGCTAAAGCATAACCAGAGCATAATTTGTGCTATATATTTTACTGTAAATCCATATTTCTCTCGGTGAAGGCTTCACTTAGCGCTCAGGAGAAAGATTTCATGGTTGTTGATGACCGCTCTCGCTGTGCTTAATGGTACAGAACTGTGTTCCTCGCTTATTCCTTTAAGTGGAAGCAAGCAATCAATGTGGATCAATACTGTGTGATTTTTGTGTGTCACTCCATTTTGGTTTCAAACCTCACATAGTGTTGGGAATGGTATTTTCCAATCAATTTTAATCAGTCCGCTAAGAACTAAAGCTATAGATTACATAGTAAAGGGCGTTACATTATTAATGGCATCTCGTGCATAGCGATATTATAACATGGTGTATCACTTATAAATCCATGGTACATGCCATGACTCATATCGCCCTCCTAGGACCTGTAGTCTGATCCTGCAGTCGTGTGTTAGGGCCCTTTAATTCGGGCCGGATTTCAGCCCGGAATGAGCACTGATCAATGATATAACAAGTCGATTGGCCTGTCACACAGACTAAAAGGAGCGTAAATGGTTGTTAGTGCGATCATTCATCCACAGTCGGTGGGCATATTGTCTACTGCATATTCCTTGACTATGAAAGGAGACATGCTGCCAACCAGCGAGTTATTTTATGCCCAAATAAAAGATCCGACCAGCCGATAAATGTGTTCGTTGCTGCCCCGTTTCCAGTGGGCAATGAGTCAGAATGACCCTTCTGCTGGTCATCTACCTGTTTGAGTCTTAGGCGGTGTTGACACAGACTGAATAGCTGGGGATTTGGAAATCTGCAGCATTGTACAGTACCAGCAAAGTGGATGAGATTTTAAGCAATCTCATCTACCCGCTGCACAAATTGTCATGAAATCTGCAGCATGTCAGTTTATGCTGCTGTTCTCCCCAGTGGATTTCACCCTATGCTTTAAAGTCTGCTGGCTTTTCCACAGTAAAAAAACGCATGTGGTAAGCATGGTTTTTGAGGCACAAAAAAATGCAGTGGACCTTTCTGCTACAATTTTCAGCACGTGTGGACACACCCTTAAAGGTCTTTTTACATGGACCGACGATTCAATTATCAGGAAGAAGCAACCGCTCCTGATAATTGCCTGATCATCAGTGGAGTTACATACAGCAACATCACCTCTGGAAGACAAGTGATCAATAGTGATTGGTCGTCCCCTTAGAAAGTGATTGTATCTGGGCAGCACATTTGTTACACAGGCCGAGCAGGTGCACAGGAACAATAATTTTAGGCGCCGGTTGAAAGACATGATCAAAACAAGTGTTTGCTTGTTCATCAGGTGATCGCCATCTTCTTTTACACAGGCAAATTTTTGGAACAAGCGTTTCTACAAACCCCGATAGTTGGCTTGATTGTCGGTTCGTGTAAATGGACCTTTACTCTTCTCTATCTGCACTCTTCTGATATTAGTTGGTCAGAAAAGAGAGCAGAGGGTGGTGTTATTCATGACTGAGCATTAGACTATGAACATGGCTTGTCTGTAACTATGTGGATACGTTGTTCCACACACTGTAGGAGCTGGGGAATACAATATCTCCTTATGGAGGTACTATAGGAACCGTATGCACAAAATGGTAGGATAGTTTTACTGAAGACTTGCAGAGTTGCTTCATTGTTTAAATTTTCTATGCATTATAGCAATGAAAAATGGATGGAAAATTGCAAATAGCCTTTTAATGTCTATCATTTACCACTGGAATTGACTCCATCTGTAGAGTGGTAGAGATAATATGTGTAGAAAGCTCAGTAGTTCCTTGCTCATTAGCTGAACATTACCCATTGTTTCCTTCTGGATGACTCCTCTGGGTCTCTACATTGAGTAGAATCTCAATTTTATTATATGACAATCTTTTTATTTGCCTTCTGGCTGGTTGCATAATACAGTATGCCCCCTTCCCCCAGCATTAGGGTGGTGTCAGCTCCTTTTTTTTTCTTTGCCAAAATGCTAATTTGCCTCAAACACTGCATTCCAGTTGTTATACATTGGGCAATAGTAAAATATAAAATATCCCACAAAAGTGTTTTTTTTGTGTATGATCATTTCTTGGTATGAACTTCATGATGTTTAAAAAAAACAAAAACAAAGAAACACTAGGATAAAAACACTGGCAGCACCCTTAAAGGGGGTTGTACACTCCTGGTGACTATTTCTACAGACTCCCGGCATGACTAGACCCACGATAGTAATCCTACTTAAAAGGTTAAATCAGAACCTCCAAACAATATGAAATAGCGTACAGGCGCATGTTAGCATGGCTGACATGCAAAAGCAAAACACTATGGGGGTCATTTATCAAACTGGTGTAAAGTAGAACTGGCTTAGTTGCCCATAGCAACCAATCAGATTCCACCTTTCATGTTGGACAGCTCCTTTGGAAAATGATGGGAGAAATCTGGTTACTATGGGCAACTAAGCCAGTTCTACTCTACACCATTTTGATAAATGACCCCCTACACGTACACGTAGCAAACTGCTCCATGTGCAAAGACCCATGCAGATACTGGAAACATGGATAAATCTGAATTGCATTATTGCTACACTTACTGTACATGAAAATTAGATGCTCTTTGTGCAGAATTATGTTGGGCCAATCTACCAATGGCAAAGTGGCTTTTGCAGATGGGAAACTTTGTCTCCTGAGCCTAGGCCTGAGTTAATCATACTTATCTAATCCCCACTGCTGGGTTCGGACTCCATCTCTGCACTGATGATTTTCCAGGTACCGTCTCCCCCGTGTCAACATCTGGTTTGATGTGGGTCACGTGACCGTCACAGCTAAAGACTTAGTCACAGCGGTGATGTCACCCATGCATCACATCATCCTATGACTTGATGGGTGACACATGACTGGCTGCGGTGGGACCTGCAAAGTTGTCAAGGCAGTGATGAAGCTGGAACCCAGTGGCAGGGATTAGGCAAGTATGATTACCACCATGGGTTCAGCCACCCTTTTACATCTGGTCAACGAAGCTAACCAATATGATATTGCATCCGCCCCAGGTTTTATTGAAGACTACTATTCTGTCCTTTGTCTATTGCAGGATTTCCAAAACTGAGTCAGTAGCAAAGTATTCAGAATTCTACATGTAGTTTTTTTTTGTTGCTTTTTTTTTTTTGTTGGTGGCTTTTGTTTATTTTTATTACATTGCAATATGCACAGGGTATGGCATTTTTATTACAAAGGACCATTTTGGTCCACATTTCCTATGCAGGCTATGGATTTCTATAGTAACAGACAAACAAACTTTGTAGTCTGTTCTTGCAGCCATACTCCCTTAACCCCTTGAGGACAGAGCCCATTTTGGCCTTAATGTCTGGGCCAAATTTTTGAATTCTGACATGTCACTTTATGTGGTAATAACTTTGGAACGCTTTTACTTATCCAGGCCATTCTGAGATTTTCTCGTGACACATTGTACTTCATAACAGTCATAAATTTGAGTCAATATATTTCACCCTTATTTATGAAAAAATCCCAAATTTACCAAAAATTCAGAAAAATTTGCAAATTTCCAAATTTCAATTTCTCTACTTTCAAAATACACCGTAATACCTCCAAAAATAGTTATTATTTTACATTCCCCATATGTCTACTTTATGTTGGCATCATTTTGTAAACGTCATTTTACTTTTTTAGGAAGTTAGGAGGCTTAGAAGTTTAGAAGCCATTTTTCAAATTTTCACCAAATTTTCCAAAACCATTTTTTTTAGCACCAATGCAGATATAAAGTGATTTTGAGGGGCTTACATAATGAAACCCACCATAAATGACCCCATTTTAGAAACTACACCCCTCAAATTATAAAAAACTGCTGTTACAAACTTTGTTAACCCTTGAGGTGTTCCACAAGAATTAATGGAAAATGGAGGTGAAATTTCAAAATTTCACTTTTTTCGTAGATTATTCCATGTAACATTTTTTTTCTTGCAACACAGCAAGGGTTAACAGCAAACTAAACCTCAATATACATTCCTCTGATTCTGCAGTTTACAGAAATACCCCATATGTGGTGGTAAACGTCTCTATGGGTTTGTGGCAGTGGTCAGAAGGAAAGGAGCGCCATACGGATTTTGGAGGCAAAATTTGCTAGAATAGTTTTTAGGCACCATTTTGTAATTGAGAGACCCTGACGTACCCCTACAGTGGAAACCCTCATAAAGTGACCCCATTTTGGAAACTACACCCTTCAAAGAATATATTAAGGGGGTACTGACCACTTTGACCCCCTAAGCATTTTACGGAATTTGGAAACACTTGGCTGTGAAAATGAACATTTTTTTTCTTCCAATAAAATGTTGCTTTAGCCCCAATTTTTTTATTTTCACAAGGGGTAACAGGAGAAAAGCCCCCCCATAATTTGTTACCCATTTTCTCCTGAATACGGCAACACCCCATATGTTGTGGTAAACTGCTGTGGGGGCACATGGCAGGACTCAGAACAGAAGGAGCGCCATATGGATTTTACAACACAGATTTTGATGGAGTGGTTTGCGGGAGCCATTGATTTTTATTTTTTTGAGTTATTGTCTTATGTGGGGGCTCATTTTTTGCAGGATGAGGTGAGGTTTTCATTGGTACCATTTTGGGGTAAATACGCCTTTTTGATCGCCTACTATTACACTTTTTGTGAGGGAAGAGGGAAAAAAATGGCTATTTTGGCATAGTTTTTTTTAAAATTTTTTTTACAGAATTCGCCTGGGGGGCCATCTCATGTAATATTTTTATAGAGCAGGTTGTTACGGACGCAGCGATACCCAATATGTCCAACTTTTTTATTGTTGGAAAGTTTTACACATTAGATGCATTTTGAACAGAATAAAAATATTTTTTTTTGTGTTGCCATTTTCAGAGAGCCATATTTTTTTCAGTTTTCAGGCGATTGTCTCAGGTAGGGTACAGTTTTTGCGGGACAAGATGACGGTTGAATTGATACCATTTTGGGGTAATTACGCCTTTTTGATCGCCTGCTATTACACTTTTTGTGAGGGAAGAGGGGAAAAAATGGCTATTTTGGCATAGTTTTTAAAAAAAATTTTTTACAGCATTCGCCTGGGGGGCCATCTCATGTAATATTTTTAGAGAGCAGGTTGTTACGGACGCAGCGATACCCAATATGTCCAACTTTTTTATTGTTGGAAAGTTTTACACATTAGATGCATTTTGAACAGAATAAAATATTTTTTTTTGTGTTGCCATTTTCAGAGAGCCATATTTTTTTCAGTTTTCAGGCGATTGTCTCAGGTAGGGTACAGTTTTTGCGGGACAAGATGACGGTTGAATTGATACCATTTTGGGGTAAATACGTCTTTTTGATCACCTGCTATTACACTTTTTGTGAGGGAAGAGGGAAAAAAATGGCTATTTTGGCATAGTTTTTTTTATTTTTTTTTTACAGCATTCGCCTGGGGGGCCATCTCATGTAATATTTTTATAGAGCGGGTTATTACGGATGTGGCGATACCTAACATGTTTATGTATTGTGTGTTTTTTTATTTTTAATCAATTTTTTTAACTTTTTTTTAACTTTTTTTTTTTTTTTTTTTTTTTTTCCACTTTCTTGACTCAGATCCACTTGGTTCTTCAAGAACCAGTGGGTCTGGTATTTTACAATACACTGCAGTACACTGTATAGTGTACTGCAGTGTATTTTCTTATAGCCTGTTCAAGCTCCTGCCTTTAGCAGGAGCTTGAACAGGCTTCCATGGCAAGCCAGACGAAAGCGTCTGGTTGCCATGGTAACCATCGGGACGCTGCCACAGCAGAGCAGCGTCCCGATGGAAGGGAGAGGGAGCTTCCTCCCTCTCATCTGCCCACACCATCGGCGCTGCCAGCGCACCGCAGCTCCCTCCCTGTTAACCCCTTCCATACAGCGGTCCCTACGGACCGCGGCATGGAAGGGGTTAAACTGCTGACATCGGTGCTAGCACCGATGTCAGCAGTTTCAAGCAGAGTATCAGCTGTATGCTGATACTCTGCTTGCATACGCTCGGCCATCCTGAGAAATCATTGCGGGCGGCACTTGCGGCAGCCGCCCGCACATTGCAAATCTCCCCCCCCCCCCGCCCGCCCACCCATCTGCCCACAGCCAATCAGGGGGGCGGGGGGGACACCCTGACCTCCCCCTAAATACTGACACTCGGCGGGGATTCGCTAGAATAGCGCTATCCCCGCCGAGTACCCCTTGCCTGCTGTGAATGGCTGGTCTGAATAGACCAGCCATTCACAGCGATCGCCTTTATGGGGGTGCACGGCACCCCCCGAGGCCTTAACTATGGGTGGCTGGGTGTCTTAAACAGCACCCATTACAGCATGTAACCCCCCCTGCACTGAGCAGGGGGGGTTTACATGCAGGGCGTACCGGTACGCCCTGTTGCACTAAGTACCTCGTGCCCAGGACGTACCGGTACGCCCATTGTCGCCAAGGGGTTAAAGGGGTTATCCGACTCTTTGAAACTGATGACATGTTCTGTGGATAAGTCATCAGCATCTGATCGGAGGAAGTCCGATACTCAGGATCCCGCCGTTCAGCTATTTGAGAGGACCCCGGTGTTCTTGTAAATGTCATGGCCTTTTCACTGCTTCCCTAGGCCAGTGACATCATGACCATCGGTCACACAGCTCAACCCCGTTTACTTGAATGGGGCTGAGTTGCACTTAGGCCATGTGACCAATGGTAGTGATGTCTTTGTTGATTCTTGTATTCAGGAAACTCCATCTTCCAAGTGTTTTTTTTTTTTTTTTTTTTTTTTTTATATTGCGTGTGCACTACAGGTAAAGTTAATGTGGCATCAAATGAGTTTCCGAAAATCACAAATCTGGTAACTGGGCTTAATACTACCTGAGACAATAGCAGATTTATGCTTAGTTAATGTCGGGAGCTCAATTTTACTATGATTCAGGCTACCGTGCTTCGACTAGATTAGTTATGCCGTAAGACAAACTGCTTTGTATGGGGATTTGCAAACTGCTTGTATGGGGATTTAAAATAGATATTGCAGATTCCTGGAGGTAGCTATACATGCATGGTCACGCTCAGTTGAACTCTGTAATGGTACGGCCACATGGTCAGGTTTCCTGATGCAGTTTTAGAAGCCAGGATCAGTACTGAATTAAAAAAAAAATGCACCTGTCCTTTACACTCTCTCTCCATTTATGGTCCTCTCCTGATTTTGGTTTCCGAAAATCAGGAAACCTGACCGTGTGGTAAAGAAGCCACAAACTTGGCAGTAGTATGAGACTGTTTTCATGAGTTGTGTGACATTTTAAAGGAATATGACAGGTGGTGCACAAGTTTTTCACTGTTTTTACATGTTGCCACACATGTTGGTGACCGTGTTGATGAATCTGCTCCAGTGTGTCTGGTGCAAGGAACTGAAAGCTGATTTTCAATTTATTCATCAAAGAATGCCATTGACACACTTTGAGAAGCGTGGTGAAGCCAGATCCTCAGAGGGCCTGGTCACTATGGCAACACCAGAAATTGTGCTGTGCTCCACAGGAAGGCCTCACTTCTCTGCTCTGGTTGCTAGGCCCTCCAGCAATACAGGGGTTAAGACTCTCTTGAGATGATTGGATAAAAATAAACATTTCTGTTCTTGTCAGAAGATTTTCTCAGCAGAAATAGAAGTGGTGTCATGGTTATATAGAAATATTCATTATTTCAGGAAATGTAGCTGGTTTCCTCGTCTGAATGCTTTCTTTAATGTATAGCATCCATTTTAAAGATATATAGCTCTGTAAGTTTTGATAGTTTAAGTGACAATTACCACAGGAACTAAAGATCTTATGTATATCGTAACTGGATTATATTGTATTAGGGCATCAATACTATTTTCTACTAATACACTGTTCCAGCACCCATTAATCCAGCACCAGAGCTTGTCTGGATATCATCCAAACATGGGTCTCGTGGGAGTACACCATGAAGTGGGTCATCTGCCATGTTGTAACTCATTGGAATTCTTCTGGTCATGAGCCCTTACATCCTGGACAGTTCGAACTGTGTTGTGTACTGTGGTTATTTAGGGTTGTAGTGGCCCACCACAGGGATCTCTGGTGGTCCCAGGTTCTGACAATATAACATCAGTAAGACAGCCCCTGTAATATCTGCGTTGAACAGAAGGTGAAAGACCACCACTGGAAGTTTTGAATCCCTTACCCTAAGCCAGTCTTTATTATCACTTACTACTCTGTTTATTCAAATTACAACTTCCTGGAAAATTCCTAGAATACTTTTTTCTAATATATGAAGAGTGTGGAACACTAATTGCCAGCTCTACTAATGTTCATAATATTCCTTTAACTAAGGTGAGTCACGACCAAATTATTTTTTTATACATGATTTGAGCACAGTTGCAGAAGAGTAGCAACTTTGTGTAAATTGTGCTAAAAGAACTCATCCATACTACATCCGAGAGCTCTGCTACCATCATTGGACCAATTCTGTTGGAACTCTGCTAGGTGCTAACCACTTTATACCTGTGAACACCCCACAAGAAGGGCCATTTTGAAGATGCTTTTGATCCAGACATCTAGCCTTCACAATTTGGTCCTTGTCAAAGTTTTTTTGATCCTTGTTTGTTTGATGTTCCAATCCTTACACTTGCCCATTATTTTTTTAGCATTTCAACAGCATGAAATGTATAATTTCTCTCAACTGCAAGAATGAACAATTCCATGCAGTTCTAGTTTAATAATCACATATTAGGTGCTATATTTGTAGCAGGAACAAAGTGCACCATGTAGAATACACATCATCATTTCTGAGCTCTAATGAAGTAGTGGATTTTTGCCTCTGTAGCTGGTAAATAAGCCAGTCTGCACATAGTAAAACTATACTGTGCACCGTGTAAACCTTTTCACGCTACATTTGTTTCTTATTCATGCCATTTGGTGGAAGGCAGCAGCAGATGGAAAATACTTATTTCTGACAGATTTAAAATGCCAAAGTGAGAAAATCACCCATCTGAAAGCACCTTGCTGCCCGTAAGTTGTTATGGGATAGAAATCTGTTCAATAACAACTGGCCCTGTTTTATATAAATGGTAAACTATCTCATTACAGATGATGTAACATTGGTCCCATGTGAACGGTGTGCATTTTACTCCATTTTATCATTGTGTTTCTCAACTGTTTCCTCACCAGTCTTAAAATGATGTCTTACTACTTTAGTAAATTCTGACAGTAGAGTCAAGCCTCATGCTATATTGTTCTCTGAATACATGTAGAGCTGAATTATCAAAACCAGTCTTGTTTTAGTATCAGGTCCTTTATAACCAACTGCACTCTTTGTGTTGCTTTTAAGCAGAGTTGTAGCTAGACTTTCCTTTGCCTAAGGCAAACATTCATTTACTGGCCTTGTCCTGTATTTAAAAGGGGAAATGACTTGCTACCCCTTCAACCCCTCCCACCCCGGGTACTTAGCACCTGGGGTGTATGTCCTGTTGCTCCATGCATTATCTATCTGTGCACATTGAAAGTAGGCATTCTGTTAAATAGTTCCAGGCATCTACGAAAAAATGAAGCCTGTGTAGTAGGACTTTGGGGTCTAAAACTTGCCCTTACAGTTGCCATTCCAGAGGTGATACACATCTAGGTCTGCAGACTCCATTACTCTGGCACAGATCTTTCATAAGCCCAGGAGTGTAGAAGGACAATTTAATACAGTCTCCTGGGTGGCGAGTGTGCCAGTAATTTGAGTCTGTTATACTGTAAGCAAAATTTTGGAAATCTGAGAAATGGTTCGGAGCTCAGTTTTCAGTTATAGGGGTTATCTAGCTATTTGTTACTGATACGGTTCTCTTGAATGGGGCTGAGCTGTGCCCAGGCCACGTGACAGGTCATCAGTTACAAATAGTCGGATGTTTTGGACATAGCTGAACATTCTGTTTGGGCAACATGTGACCTGTTGAGGTGATGCCTGTATGAGTGCTCTAATAAGAGGCAACATAGTAAATCACCTCTCAGAAATAGAGGAGAGCAGAACTGAATTTTTATCGTTGTCTAGGGGAAATTTTCACTTATTATACAGAATAAGAAGTTTCAGTAATGGCTTTGCCAATCATAATGATAGCTATTGGATATTTGGGACATCTCTATCTTGTGATTAAATGGCCCTTAGGGTAGGTGGTCAATCTCAGATTGGTGGGTGTTGAGCATGCTGCACCTGCTGGTGCTGGAATTAAAACAGAGAACAGAATCGGAAGTACAGCTAGTGGTTGTGCTGGGTTACTGAAGCTCTGTTGGGAGCTGAGCTGCATGGGAATGAATGATGGTTACTACGATCGTTCATCCCTGTACAGTTTCCAGGAATTTTGTGATTCTGCATGAAAGATGTAGTCACCGGACAAACAAGCAATTACTGGTTTGCTGGATGATCTGTGATTTACAAATCGTTATGAACAGTTGTACTAGGGTTCATACCTGAGGATTATCCTTATCCTCAAAAATATAAAACACAATATAAACAGCGCACATTTGTGATATTTTTCTTCACCTTTGGTAATTTTATGGAGTCACTAGCATCTTTGCTTATGTAATGCAGCATGCTGTAAGGTGTGGCTCTTTCATGTTTTTTTCCTATCGACTTTTCTATAGTATTTAGGAACAAATGTGTGAAAATGCATGAATAAAAAAGATGCTACCTAAATTATTTGTGGAAAAGCAATTCCAGTTCTTTGTCACTACGATTTCATTATCCCCTTGCTTTCATTAGCACATTTTCACCTCTTTCTCCTTTTGTTGCAGTCCATCTGTAATGTTACTTCTTCCAAGTGCCAGCCATCATTAGGTTTTAGTAGAAAAAGAACTTGAAATAATACACTAAAATACTTAACGTGTCTAAATTTCAATTGATGAAAATTAATTTTAAGCTGCAATAGTCATTTCAGACAGGCATGGATTCCATTTTAACAGCAGTCCTATAATGTTCTCTGCTTGCTGATAAACCATTCACAAGGAGAGCTGTATCATTTGCATTACAAAGCCTTCATGCCAGCCTGCAGATTGGAATGTCACCATTACATACAGATCAGCAATATGTTCCTCTAACCATTGTAATCGCTGCTTAATTGGTAAACTAGGATTTATTTGCCCTGAGAACCAGGATTTTTAGGCATCTTCATGTGGAACCTGCCATTGTTTCAGTGCGCTGTAGTGTCTTAAAAGAGAGATGCAGTGTTCAAATATGCAGATTTCATTCAGGTCTGGAGAAAATTGTGTACTTTCCATCCTTCTTCAATGGGATCTTGTAATAAGTATAGGGAATATTAAAATCAAAGGAATTACTGAAGCCATTAAAGAGAACCTGTCACTGTTAAAATGCAGTACAATCTGCAGGCAGCACGTTAAACACATGACCATGTGAATGGATCCGCAATATTGCGGAATAGATGTGGCCCCATTCGCCACTATGAGAGCTGGTAGCCGCAACAGCGGGCAAGTATAGGCATTTTCAATAAAGCGCCTAGCTGTGTGTTCCGAGCTTTGCGGAACACACGCCGGGCGGCACCCGTAGTATTGCGGGTCCGCAATAATACGGTCGTCTGAATGAGCCCTAATTCTTGAAACACTGTGTAGTCTTCAAACAGCAGATCGGTGGGAGTGTCAGGATTCGGACCCCCAACAATCAGATATTGATGACCTATTCTGAGGACAGATCATCAGTATGTACTGGCTGCACAACCCCTTTGAACCAGACACTCTAGAAACATGCCAGATTTATCACAGTGGCAAATGTTGGATGATAAATGTGGCATACCGAGAGGCTAAGTTCACAAGGCAAAATCGGCGGCAGAAAAATCAGTAGCAGATTACTAGCTGAAAACAGTTCGGTTTTGGTGGCAAATTTCTAATTCGGTGGAGGTTTTAAAGGAGTTTTTATAAGAGCTTTAGAAGACTTTTAGGTTGAGGGATTTCCTGCTTCCCCCTTGACTTCTATGAAATCCACAATCAAATCTGCTTCCAAGAAGTCACACGTCACTTCTCAAGCGTTTTTCAAATCTGAAAAAACCTCTACCATTTTAGACTGTGTGCACCAGGTGGAGTCTTTTTTTTTTTTTTTTTTTTTTTTTTTTTAAATAACGCCAATGAGGAAACTGTTGGTAACTTTTGGTTGTGAATTTAGAAGCTGAAAATGCCCATTTTCTGCTGCTGAATCAGTGGCAGATTTTTCCCCATTCGTCCAGCCCTGTAAAGGAAAGATGACTTGCCTGCTTCCCATCACCAGCTCCTTACTCATTGTCCTGCAGGCCTTTGATGCTCGGGTGATCTCCCTCAATGTCAACATCATGTTTGACATTGCCACAGCCAATCACAGGCTGCGGTGGTAACCAGCTCCCCTTATGTCATGACAAATGGTCGCATAATACAAGTTAATCTGGTCTCTGCCATGGCCAGTGATTGCCCGCGGCAATGTCAAACCAGATATTGACATCGTGGTGAGCAGAGCATTGCAGGCCTCCAGGAGAAAGAGCAGGGAGCCAGGTAAGTCATCTTTCCAAGTCCGGACAAATGGGCTACTTTCACATTGGCGGCACAGGTGTTCACCCACCGGAACAGCCTGCCGGATCCGTGCTGCCGCTACTGCATGTCTGCGGCCAGAACTACACTCCGTCCCCATTCACTATAATGGGGTTGGGCCGGAGTTCCAGATGCAGCACGGTAAACATGCCGAGAAGCGGCCAGACTAAAATTACATGTTGTAATTTTAATCAATGTGAAAGTAGCCTTTGTTTGGCATATTAAACAACTGTCTAAAGGTGGTTTCACTCTGCAGTATTTTTATTTTTGTTTTTCAAAGCACTGCATTTTTGGTTGCCCTTTTTTATATTTTGAGCAAAGTATGCAGTAACCTGATGTTATATGTTGGCTAGCAGGAAATTATAAAACAACCTACAAACACTGCCATTTGCCATACTCTTTCATACACTATAGGAAAAAAAAAGTCTGGAAAAAAAGAAAATAACTGAAAATGAATTTCATGGTGTGTTTTTTTTTTTTTTTTTTGCTTGGAAAAAATTAAAATAAAATATAGTATGCCAGCACACCAAAACACATGAATTTAGGGGAAGGTATTTGTGTGTTTACCTCGATTTTATTTATTTTTTTTTTTACCCCAGAATTCTGGAACGTTTTTACTGTTTGATAATGCAGAACCTGAAACAAAAAAAGTTCTTAAAAATATACTCCCATTTCTGTCAAGTTTTGGGTTAATCAGGCTGTTCTGGCCAGGTCACTTCTTAGTGAAATTGGATTGGTATACATTTTTCTGCAGCATGTTTGTTGTTAATGTTCTAGTTGCTTGGTAACACGTCTATCATATACATGTATGTTACTTCTCCTTTAATATATGAATGTGAAGACTTCCTAATTTGTTTATGATGTCCTTTCATGTTATCCATACAAAAGTGCCTTTTTATGACACTCATTTTGTAGAATTACTGTTGTATTTGCCTTTTTTATAGTCTGCTGATAGAGCTTTTTTGTTACATTATTGAATTTTCAGTTCTGTGTGTAATACACTGTATAAAAGCACAATTCACAATGCCATGTTTTGTTACTGTTCAGCATGGGGTTTATTATTCCATCTGTTTTGGTGGTTTTCAACTAAAATTACATTGACTGTTCAATCTGAAACTAGGAGAATAAGGGGAAAGTTAGGTTTTAGTACTTTTCATTCATAAAACTAGTACAATTGTTTACCCTTACAAAGGCCATTTTTAGACAGTTTTCTTTGAATACCATTTATTTTCATTGATTATGTCCAGCCGAGTAGAGGATGGGTAATATATTTGTGTACAGTTTATAAAACATTACTGTACGGTATTGAAGTGTATTCAGATTAAAGATAACAATCCGAGAAAATTGACATCCACGTTGATTTTTTTTTTTTTTAATTGCCTTTTGATCTTTTGCACACAACTGTGCTGTGGCCCTATTTTGTAAGGAGTTACAGTAGGACTCCAGTAAAAGTGCATGCGGCCTCACTGTGCCTCCAAGAGCCTCTGATTTTATACCGATCCAAAAATCTCTACATTTTCCTGTGCATGGCATGGCTTTGTTCTAGTAAAAATTGTTTTTTTTGTTTTTTTTTTAATACTCCATTTTTCCTGGGTTTTCCTTGTGACTTTTTTTGCTTCATTTTTCTTGGGTTTTCCTTTTTTCAGCAAAACTTTGTGACAAAAAAATGCTATGGATTGCATGTATTTTTTTTTTTTCAAGCTTTTTTTGGATATTTTTTTAAGCCCCAAAAACTGTCCCAAAAATGGCTTCCAGAAGTCTTCTCCCCTATGAGAATTGCCTCTAGTGAAGAATTTCTCTGAGATGTGGCACCTGACAGGCTATTGTACATCAGCACAGAGTTCCTATGGTCTGTAGCCAACTGTGCAGTGTGCATGATGCGTTAAGGCACTGTTAAACAGGCTGATAATCGGGAACAAACATTCTCACGGCCAATCGTCCAAACACTGCCCCGAACGCTCTTCTTTGCCACCACAAAAAACATCTGTCAGCAGCACAACTCTCCATGTAAACAGAGGATGTGTTAGTAAGATCATTCATCCCCCTATACAGATTGCATATTTTTGCTAACAATTGTGACCCAACCTGTGTAAAGGCCCTCCGTCACAGGCTCTCATAAACAGTCTAAAACTGATCAGTTTTGTCCTAATGCATTCTGAATGGAAAAGGATCAGTTCAGAATGCATCAGTTTTGCTTCAGTTTGCTTCAGTTCAATCTCCATTCCGTTTTGGAGGCGAACACTAAAACGCTGCTTGCTGCGTTTTGGTGTCCGCATGAAGAAACTGATCCAAAATTCACAATGTAAGTCAATGGGGACGGATCCGTTTTCTCAGACACAATAGAAAACGGATCTTTCCTCCATTGACTGTCGATGAAGTTCATGACGGATCCGTCTTGGCTATTTAAAAGATAATACAAACGGATCTGTTCATAACGGATGTAGATGGTTGTATTATCATGATGGAAGCGTTTTTGCTGATCCATGACGAATCCAGCAAAAACGCTGGTGTGAAAGTAGCCTTACTCAGTGATGTATAACTAGTGTGATACAACCACACAAACATACATATAGATGGTATATTTGTGAATAAGGGAAGAAAAAAATTGTAAAGATCATAAATATCAACTTTTACTTTTAAAGTGCATCTGTAGGCATGGTCAACCTAGTAACCCAGGCATGGTGCCAGGTATGGTTGATCACGCTGAGTGTGACAACGCTCGGCAATCAGAGATGTTGTAGAGAAATGTGTGATTTTTATTTTTATTTTTTTTTTGTTAGAGGAGCTCGGAGCATCAAGGAGCTTTCCAAGGCCCTCGGTGCACAGCTTCTCCTCCTGCTCTCCTCTGATGCCATCTACCTTCACATACTAATAGACATGGCTAGGCATCCTCCTTGTTCGCTTACCTTGCCCTGAAATCTTGCATGTACAGCATGCACTATGGATCCAAACTATGCACACGCTGATTTTATGCTGGCTGGATCTCAGAACTGGACCTGCTGAGATCTGAATTGTGCATGCGCCTACTGTACTCTTGCCAGTGCCAGGTGTCTGAACAGTGAGGATGCCTGGCACTCTCCATCAATGTAGGATGGGGTGTGGCAGCAGGGGAGAGGAGGAGGTTAAGCAGTGCTCTGAGAGACTAGGCCAGCCCCACAGTGCTCCGAACACTTCATTCATTAACATAAGAATAAAAGTACACGTTTCTCTTAAAGGGTTATTCTCATTTTAGACAATGGGGGCATATCGCTAGGATATGCCCCCATTGTCTTATAGGTGCGTGTCCCATCGCTGGGACCCGCACATATTTCCAGAACGGAGCCCCTGAAGTGAATGAGGGCGCACTGCGCATGCGCAACCGCCCTCCATTCATTTCTATGGGGCCGCCGAAAATAGCCGAGCGCTGGTTCGGCTACTTCCGTCGGCTCCATAGAAATGAATGGGAGCCGACCGCGCATGCATGGCCTGGCTCCCATTCATTTCTATGAGCGCAGCGGGGAGCTGCGCCTGGTGGTGGCCGGACCCCCGGAAACCTGGGGTCCTCCAGGCGCAGCGCTCCCCGCTCCGTTCTGGATATAGGTGCGGGTCCCAGCGGTGGGACCCGCACCTATAAGACAATGGGGGCATATCCTAGCGATATGCCCCCATTGTCTAAGATGAGAATACCCCTTTAAACTACAATGCAGATGCCAATGCAGTCAGCACAATCAACCCTACCAAGAAGTATGCCTGGTTTACTTGGGTCGATCATGTTAACAGATGCTCTTAAAGCCATGTACACAGCTGTATTACCCATATGTGCCTCCAGGTTTATATGGAAGCAAGTAGAGGTCTACAGGTCTATATGAACCCATGAGATAAAAACAATTGTAGCATAATCCAACTCATGGTATATAGAGAGATTCCTTCCCTGAAGTATTCTAGAGGGGAATATGATGCCTCTAAGGGCACCATACGTTATATGAAGTTTTCAAAGTTTGTGTATGTGAAATTGTATGCATGGACCCTTGAAACTATATATACTATAAACTAATATTTTCTAATTTTTGGGTTGAATTGCTTGCAGTTTGTGTAAAGGGTGCTCTTGATCTATAGGCTTTTCATGGGCACATCCTCATACTGTATATTGGTCCTGGCTCTCACCTTCAGCCTTGCCTTGTGTCAATGGCATAGCAATTTACAAGCTATGTCAGCTCTATTAAATTCAGGGGCCAGGTCTGGAATCTTTTCACCTACTCTAAATGACTCTTCTCATCCAGTTGTGCTGAGGTAAAGTGCACAGGAAATTGGAGTTAATACAGCACTTCGTTGGTTGTCAGCTCCATCCTTCTTTTCTGCTTGGCTACAGAGCATTGTTCCCATTTATAAATGGTAGTGAAGCTCATCAAGATACTAATTGCCCAGGAGTTAACCTCTGACGTATATGAAGGAATAGTCTCAATTAGGGTAATCAGAAATAATTTGCCTATCCTTTTGACTGTGCTATTTAAAGGGTATAGTGACGGCTACTGCTGTGATTGCTTTTAGGAAGGACGGGAAAAACACCTTTTGGCTCCCGTAAGCCTCTTACGATAAAGCTGTGTAAGCAGTAATGTGATTGAATTTGTTGAATGTGATTGCAGTTTTCTAGTGCAGAACTGGCCAAGTTTTTATAATTAGCCTGCATAATCTTTTTTTTTTTTTTTTCACTTCCCTTGGTGTACTTTATAATTCTTAACACTACTACTATTTAAAGGAGTTGTCTGGTTTAGGAAATCCATTTCACAGACTTTGTAGTGAATTTGGACTTAGATGAAGGTTCTGATTTGGTGATCCCCCATGAATTATTAGCCAAAGGGGGCAGCGACTACAAAGAGCGTCTCTTGTTCTGGAGTGCACGACACATCAATGCTTTACATGAAAAGCTCACACTGATTTCAATAGCAGTCTACAATGCAACAAACGAGGATTGTCCAGAGCAGGCCAATTTCACACATCTGCAACTGTAGTAAGCCTACAATCCTGGTCTCATTGATCGCCAAACCAACAGCACCATAGGTCCTTTATAATGTTCTTGTTAGTTTGGATTATCAGACTAGTGGACTGTAACATGGGTGTGGAAATGCAACCATATTTCCCTCGTGTAAAATAGGCCTAACACACATGCTAACAAGTTTAAGTTTCATGGTATCTTGGGTAGACTTTGTCATGTTCTCCAGTAGACTTGACTGGAGCCAGTTTGTCATATCTAGGCTGCGATGGTATATTACTAGGATTTTTAAGAACTCATCTTTTTTTTTTACTTGACCCAGGTTCTAGACCCAAAATAGAAAAAAAAGACTTCTCCCATTCCTAGCTTACGAATAAAAACTCCACTGTGTGAACCTATTCGTAAGGTAGTTGTCTCATCTGAGACACTGGTGGCACATCACTAGGATATGTCACCAGTATCAGACTCAATCGGCTATTTTCGAAACTCCTGTAGAAATAGATATGCTCACGATAGGTCATCAGTGTCTGATCGGTGGGTGTCTGACACCCAAGACCCCCCCCCCCTCCTTTCCCCGAGCATTTTTTTTTTAGAAGGCACCAGCACTCCTGTGAGCACTGTGGCCTTCTCTCGGCTTACAGCACAGCACTATACGTTGTACATTGGCTGTGCTTGGTATCGCGTTCAGCCCTAGGTCATCAGTATAAAAATGTATAACAATTGCTGCATCTGTATATCCTATTCATAGTGTTGATGAGCTTCAGACTATGGACTCATGAAATATCATCGTTCCTGTGCTTACTGACTTTTTAAAGGGGTTGGCACTTACTAATGTATTGTGATTGTCCATATTGCCTCCTGGTTTCATTTTTACAACACATTATACACTGCTCTTATCCAATGTTTACGGACACCAGAGAGACCCCTTTAAGAAAATTGTGATCAATTACTAAATTATTCATTTCAATTACTAAACCTAAAAAGGCATTTTTTCCAGGCAGGATAGGGTGTTTCCTAAGGCACAATGGGGCACAGAGTGTGTAATGTTTATAGTTAAAGGGAACCTGTCATCTCCGAAACACCCCCTGAACTAGAGTAAGTGTTGTATAGTGTAAGTGATGCTGAATCCGAATATGTAAGTTTTATCTTCATACTCACTTCCATTCCGACGCTGTGCTCCTACAAACCTGCAGTAAAATGCACTCACTGGACTCCAGTGCTCACTCGCATAATGGAGAGGACTCAAAGAAGAGTCTTCTCAATGCATTTTACTGCTGGTTTGTGGGAGAACAGCATTGGAACGGAAGTGAGTATGAAGATAAAACTTACATATTCGGATTCAGCATCACTTACACTATACAACACTTACTCTAGTTCAGGGGGTGTTTCTGAGATGACAGGTTCCCTTTAAAGAGGACCTTTCACGGATTTGAATTACTGTAGATAAATACCTCTTGTCCCGGGGTACCCCCCGCTGATGCTGCCACTCTGTCTAGTTTTTTAAAATACAGCTCCTACTCCCCGCTGTGCCCGCCTGTAGTTTTCGCGCATCGGTACAGGGAGGAGGAGACGCCGGCATTTCTCAATGGGCGTCTCCTTCTCCCTGGCTGTGCCGCGATCCAATCACAGCGGAGAGCGTCACAGCCAGGGAGAAGGTGAGGTTTTTTTTTTCTCCCTGGCTGTGACGCTCTCCGCTGTGATTGGATCGCGGCACAGCCAGGGAGAAGGAGACGCCCATTGAGAAATGCCGGCGTCTCCTCCTCCCTGTACCGATGCTCAGTATTTACATACTGAGCGCAAAAACTACAGGCAGGCACAGCGGGGAGTAGGAGCTGTATTTTAAAAAACTAGGCAGAGTGGCAGCATCAGCGGGGGGTACCCCGGGACAAGAGGTATTTATCTACAGTAATTCAAAACAGTGAAAGGTCCTCTTTAATGCACACAGTCATACAGTCATCACCATGAGGTTCTCTTTATGAGCATGTCTCCACTCTGATTAATGGAAGAGTTCTGGTTTGGGCTATCCTCCTCTGTTCTGCCTAAATGCCCTGTTAGCGGTTGTCACATAATAGTAAAATAAATTACCCCCAATAGACAAGATGTACCAATAATTTTCAGATATCTAACTATGGAAGATTCAAACTATATCTTAACACTGAGAGTCCACAATATTTATTCAGAAAGGTCTAGCATGTTAATATGACCTTTTAAATGATGTTTGACATGTGGATGGACAGAAGCATTCAGTCATCTAAACTCCTTTGTCTCTTTCTCTTTTATAGCTGACATTATCTCGACGGTTGAATTCAACAACACGGGAGAATTGCTGGCGACAGGGGACAAGGGGGGCCGCGTTGTAATATTTCAGCGTGAACAGGAGGTAAGGGCTGCAGACCACAAAATTAATTTTATTTTATTCCCTCATTACAGGCGTCACGCTGCTTCCTAATTTTTATGTCTCACTCATTGCCCAGGTTATCAATAACCAAACAACACATGACATATGAGCCGGGGTCACTGCCGGCTTCCTGCAGTTGAGTGGCTTGCTTTAGATGGGTTTTTTATTCACCAGTCTCAGGGCTTGTTATTCATTGCTGGGTGCTGAGGATTTACCGTGACAGCTACTGTCTCTTTTTGGTTTTTAAATCATTTTTCTTTCTCATAGGTTATTTAGAACACATCCCACACAGAAACTGACTTTTCATGATTCCACCTTGGACATTTTATGTTCACAAATGGCAAATGCTGTAGTACTGGCCATCATTTTATTATAACAAGGTTGTTGGTTATGAGTTCTTAACCTGCGTTGGCAGATTTAAATGGAAATGCTGCAGATTTCTACTGGTCTGGTAACTAAAACCCTGCCGTTTCTGAATCGAGTCTGTCTAAATTTGGCATATCAGCATGGTATATCTTACAAGTACGTGCTCACAAGCAATGTCGCTTATAAAGGAGGCTATGGGGACCGCATATGAGGATTTCATGCAGTTCTGTTTCCTGCCATCCCACTACACCATATTATTGAGATATTCCAGAAGCAAAGTGTGTCCTGATTCTTTTTTATGGCTAATTCAGATGGAAAAAAACAAAGACCAGGGGACACTGATAAAAGGTCCCTGAGCAACACTCCTTCAATAATAACCAAAAATGTCCCCAATATATGGGAAGTGTATAATACTATAGCTAAGATGTAACTTTTATTAGATATGCGGTAAAAACAATAACTCAGTCAGCGCCAACACCACTGATATGTATCCTATAGATACCAATAAATCAGATTATTGCAAGTTGAATGAGACACTGTCCACTATATCAACGAATTGGAACAGTCTTACCCCATCCACTGGGATTACCATTGGAACCAATGTATCGAGACATCAGGCGGAATCCGTCACAAGGTTCCCTGAGGTGGTAGTCCTCAATCTTATTGCGGTGATCATGCGAGCAGGAGTGGGTACAAGCCCCTGTTATGACCCTAGGTGCTTGAAGGGAGGGGAACTATTGTAGCCCTACCTGTCTATACAGAGCACCTGCCCCAAAAGGGGCGACCCTGTCCGGATACCTGTCCCTGAGAGCGGCCAAATCCCTGAACTAAATTAATCATGTCCACTGGGAGGACGATTGAGGACTACCACCTCAGGGCACCTTGTGACTGATTCCGCCTGATGTCTTGATACATTGATTTCAATGGTAATCCCGGTGGATGAGGTAAGACTGTTCCAATTCATTGATATAGTGGGCAGTGTCTCATTCAACTTACAGTAGTCTGGTTTATCTGTATCTACAGGGTATATATCCATGGTGTTGGCCCTGACTTTGAATTACTGTTTTTACCGCATATCTAATAAAAGTTACATCTTAGCTATAGTATTATAGTATTATATAGTAATACTAGCTATACTTAGCTATAGTATTATACACTTCCCATATATTGGGGACATTTTTGCTAATTCAGATGGAAACTGATGGGAATAATGTTCTTTATGAAATTAGAGGTATAGACGGGTGCAGTAGGGCCCCAAACTCTTCTTCGAGGCTGTAATATGGTCAAGTGCATGCGGCCTACAGACTGGTATAACATCACAGATGCCATGATCACCATTGACAGTGGCATCTGATGGGTTAGACGGAGGAATGGGGCTCCCTCCAATCAGGGTCCTCTCAGAGAAATCTCAGGTCTCTGATCTATTCTCATGACAGCTTGGAACCTTGTGTAGGTTCCCAGGTCTGTCGTTGCTGAGGCATGGTCTGACAGTCAGCCTATGAGAATACCATAGACTAACCGTATTCTGTTGCAGCCTATGGGACAGGTGACAGTTTAAAAAAAAAAAAAAAAAAAAAAAAAAAACCTTAAAAAATCAGACCGCTTCCTTTGCCAACTTTAAATCTAAAATAAACAATAAAAAATAAACATAATAGTCATGCCATGTCTGAAAATATCAGAACTGTAAAAATATAAAAATATTTCTCAAGTGCAGTGACCATAGTAATCTAAAATGGCAAACTGTACATTTTTTTATATCCTATTGTCCACATCAAAAAAACAAACCCTGAATAAACATGATCAAAAGGTGGCATGTACCGCAAAATTGGAGTTTTAGCAATAAAAACTAGTTTGCCCCCACAAAAAATAACCCCCATATAGCTCTGTAGATGGAAATATAAAAAATGTCAGACAATGGAGATGTAGAATATTTATATTTAGAAGTAAAGCAGGAAATAATACAAATTTAGTATCGCTGTAATCCTCCTGATCCACAGAATAAGGATGACGTCATTTTTAGCACATAGTGAACAAAGTGGAGAGTAATATAAAAACTCAAAATACCATGGCAGAATGTTTCTTTTCACTTTCACTCCATAAAGATTTTTTTCTCAATTTTTCCAATACAAGATATGGTAAATTAAATGGTGCTATTAAAAAATACAAGTTGTCCCGCAAAAATAAGTCCTCATACGGTTATGTAAGAGAAACCTATAAAAAGTTGTGGCTTTTCAAAGGTAGAAAGGAAAACACACAAAAACTAAAATTGGCCTGGCCCTTACAGGGATAAAATTAGGCAATGTCCGCTATGTTGGAAAACATTGTAATTTTTTATGTTGTGTAGTATGTCGTGCAATGCCTTTAGGTTTGTCAGTGGAATGATGGATCTGTAGTTGTCAACAGTTATGATTTATTGCCTTCTGCATATCTATGCGTGTTTATGCATGTTTCTTCCTCAATCTGTCCTGAATAGGAGGGGACAAGAAAGTAGAGCTTAAAATCGATGACGGCTGTTAATAATTTAATGAATCCAACTATGGATGCATGCTGTACACTCACTACAATGAAAATGATTGTTCATGGATTCACCTCTGGCAAATGTGATATCTTTTTCAGAAATCTAAGGCTGAAACTCGAATTTCTGTCACAATGTGTCAGCGGTCCACACATGGATTAGTCCCGTTGTCATTCAATGGGGCTAATCAGCGACACGTTCATTATCTTGCATAGATTTTTTTTATGCTGCATATACGTTAGCTGCCGAATCCTCCTATGAAGAGGCGTTACTTGCCAGCCTACTACTGGTGAAATACCCATCTGTCAAGATTAGTTGGGGGAAAATAAAATGTGTAATTTAAATTTTGTTTGTATTTTTCTGTCCCTTTTAATAAGCATAATTATAAATGGTTTCTTTGAAATGGATTAGTTAGTATTACACAAAAAGAACAAAAAATAGAATGTCTGACAGCATAATTTGCCCTGTAACATTGTAGTTGCTTATTAGCCGCCTTAATTAGAATGATTTGTAATGTTACTTACTGTGTTTAACTGAAGTGAGAATAAATTAGTAAGTATACTATGGCGATTTTTTTTTTTTCTGCATTTGCTCCATACAATTCAGAGGTTGTATGGAGCTCTACTACAGTTGTGTACTTGAGCCCGTAAAATATACATGGAATGAAAAAGTCAACTTTTAGGGTACGTCCGCAAGAGATGTATATGCTGCAGATGTTTTACAGTATCAGGAAAGTAGGCGAGATCTTAAGATATCCACATCCGTCCACATGCTGCCTAAATATGCAGCAAGTCTGCACCAAAATCCACAATGGTCAAAATTCTGCTGTGACAAATCAAATCTGGTTGTGCCCTTTAAAGGGGTTGTCTCATCTCACACATTGATGGCATATCATGAAGATATACCACCAATGTCATATAAGTGCAGGTCTCATCTCTGGGACCCCCACCCATCTCTAGAATGGGAACCCCAAGGTTAAGGAGGGCACACTGCACAAGTGTGGCCACCCTCCATTCATTTCTATGGGATTGCTGAAAATAGCAAAGCGCCAACACGATTATTTCCTGAACGCATAGAGGTGAATGGAGAAGTGGCCCAGCTTGTGGGGTGCTTTTTCCATTCACTTTCATAGGCTCTTTTTGGAACCCTCATAGAAGTGACTGTAGAGAACTGTGCACTCCTCTTCACTTTGGGGTCCCCGTTCCAGAGGTGGGACCCACTCCTAGCGATATGCCACCACTGTGTGAGATGGGCCAACCCCTTTAAAGGGGTTTAAGAGATCAGGAAAAAATTGGGTAAGTGGAGGAAAGTAAATAAAATAAGAAAAAAAAAAAATAGTTACTCAACTAATAAATCCCCTGCTGCTACAGTTCTCCCTTCCGGTTTTTATTTACTTGCCTGCAGAGGAGCCCATGTAATTACTGTAGCCAATCACTGGTCACAGTAGTGAAGTATAACACGAAAGAGCTGAGGCCAGTTATTGTCTGCCGTGGTCAGAAGGGTAGACGACGAACACTTAAAGGGGTACTCCAAGTTAAATTTATTGATGACCTATCCTCAGGATAGGTCATCAATATCAGATCGGCAGGGATCCGGCATCCCCGCCAATCAGCTGTTTGAAGAGGAGGTGTGCGCCGTGCCAGCGCTGCCTCTTTTTCATTGTTTACACGCTAGCCGTAACATGGGTAGCGGTGAGTAGGTGTAATTACACCCAAGCCGCCCCATTTATTTCAATGGGAAGGATTGCTCCCATACAAGTCTGTGAGACCGATCCTTCCCAATTACAGTGCCTTGCGAAAGTATTCGGCCCCCTGGGACTTTTCAACCTTTTGCCACATTTCAGGCTTCAAACAAAAAGATATAACATTTTAAATTTTTGGTGAAGAATCAACATGTGGGTCACAATTGTGAAGTGGAACGAAATTTATTGGATCATTTAAACTTTTTTTTGTAATAATAAAACTGAAAAGTGGGGCGTGCAAAATTATTCGGCCCATTTACTTTCAGTTCAGAAAACTCACTCCAGAAGTTCATTGAGGATCTCTGAATGATCCAATGTTGTCCTAAATGACTGATGAAGATAAATAGAATCCAACTGTGTGTAATCAAGTCTCCGTATAAATACACATGCTCTGTGGTAGTCTCAGGGTTCTGCATCATGAAGACCAAGGAACACACCAGGCAGGTCCGTGATACTGTTGTGGAGAAGTTTAAAGACGGATTTGGATACCAAAAGATTTCCTAAGCTTTAAACATCCCAATGAGCACTGTGCAAGCGATCATATTGAAATGGAAGGAGTATCAGACCACTGCAATTCTACCAAGACCCGGCCGTCCCTCTAAACTTTCATCTCAAACAAGGAGAAGACTGATCAGAGATGCAGCCAAGAGGCCCATGATCACTCTGGATGAACTGCAGAGATCTACAGCCGAGGTAGGAGAGTCTGTCCATAGGACAACAATCAGTCGAACACTTCACAAATCTGGCCTTTATGGAAGAGTGGCAAGAAGAAAGCCATTTCTCAAAGATATCCATAAAAAGTTTCGTTTACAGTTTGCCACAAGCCACCTGGGAGACACACCAAACATGTGGAAGAAGGTGCTCTGGTCAGATGAAACCAAAATCCAACTTTTTGGAAACAATGCAAAACGATATGTTTGGTGTAAAAGCAACACCGCTCATCATCCTGAACACACCATCCCCACTGTCAAACATGGTGGTGGCAGCATCATGGTTTGGGCCTGCTTTTCATCAGCAGGGACAGGGAAGATGGTTAAAATTGATGAAGATGGATGGAGCCAAATACAGGACTATTCTGGATGAAAACCTGTTGGAGTCTGCAAAAGACCTGAGACTAGCACGGAGATTTATCTTCCAACAAGACAATGATCCCAAACATAAAGCAAAATCTACAATGGTTCAAAAATAAACGTATCCAGGTCTTAGAATGGTCAAGTCAAAGTCCAGACCTGAATCCAATTGAGAATATGTGGAAAGAGCTAAAAACTGCTGTTCACAAACTCTCTCCATCCAACCTCAAAGAGCTCGAGCTGTTTTGCAAGGAAGAATGGGCAAAAATTTCAGTCTCTAGATGTGCAAAACTGATAGAGACATACCCCAAGCGACTTGCAGCTGTAACCGCAGGAAAAGGTGACTCAACAAAGTATTAATGCAAGGGGGCCGAATAATTTTGCACGCCCCACTTTTCAGTTTTCTTATTACAAAAAAAGTTTAAATGATCCAATAAATTTCGTTCCACTTCACAGATTGTTTTGTCTGATGTGTTATGTCTTTTTGTTTGAAGCCTGAAATGTGGCAAAAGGTTGAAAAGTTCCAGGGGCTGAATACTTTCGCAAAGCACTGTATATGAATGGGGCGGTTAGGTGTAATTACACCTACTCACCGCTACCCGTGTTATGGCTAAACAATGTTACGACTCGCGCCTCCTCTTCAAACAGCTGATCGGCGGGGGTGCTGGGTGTCGGACCCCCGCCAATCTGATATTGATGACCTATCCTGAGGATAGGTCACCAATAAATTTAACTTGGAGAACCCCTTTCACTGCAGCCAACTAAGCAAATATTAGCAGGGAGCTTAGGAGCAGCAGAGGATTTAGCAGGTAATTGTCCTTTTGTTCCATTTCCTCTCCATAGCTATTTTTTCGTGAACTTGGAAAATAATGTATTAGTATAAACAATCATGCAACGATTTGACCTGTAAAAACTGTTTGCTGCATTTACATCAATTTTAATTTAAATATGCACAGAAGTCTGATCTAAACAAAGTCAGAACAGTCTTTGGTAAGCAGGCTTTGTATTGACACTACAACTCCCTATCGCTAATTTATTTCCTCCCATATATCAACCTGGATATATAAAACTGGGCAGATCCGGTTGGTAATAAAAATGGAAATGTTAAGGTTGATATTTCAAGAGGATCACTGCAATTGCTCATTTGTTTTTTTTTGTCCTTTTTGACCTTTATCCTAAGAATTAACTCCTAATCTTGACTGAATTATCTTTCTAAAAGAAAATCTTTTTCTCCGTGACAGAGCAAGAATCAACCTCACAGAAGAGGAGAATATAATGTTTACAGCACTTTCCAGAGCCACGAGCCAGAATTCGATTACTTGAAAAGTTTAGAGATAGAAGAAAAAATAAACAAGATAAGATGGCTTCCTCAGCAGAATGCCGCGTATTTTCTGCTGTCCACTAATGGTGAGTGCATCAGTTACAATGTTCTTTACCGTTCTTGATTGGCAATGGCAGATTATAATATGGGCAGTTTGGGTGCCTGCCCAAAACTCCGAGGAAAGGGGGGCTCACAGCCACCCAAATTGTGGTCTTATCACAGGTTTTTGTCTTGAATTGTGGCTAAAGTACACAGTAAGGTTGAAGGATTTTCAGATGGTTACGTGACCTTAGAAGGTCTTCAAGCTACAAGAAAGAAAGGAGGTAGAGGAGGAGCTGCTGAATAAATATGTGGGTCTGGTGTCTGTTAGGTGCTTTAGTGTCTACATTTATTGAAGGGTCTTCCTTGGGTGAGTATTTAGGGTGTCTGGAGTCTCAATATATATATATGGGTCAGTATTTACTGGGTCTGCCTTCAGTCTATGAGACTGACATAGAACGTGCTTTGTCAGTCCCACTGAGTGAATGGAGCAGTAGACCAACCTTCATACTACTGATCCATTCAGGACTTGGGGGCAGCTGTTCTGAGGATCATATATCTCCTATCCCGGTATTCCAATGAATACGGAAAGTCCAGACCCTCTCACTTTTTTCACATTTCATTATGTTGCAACCTTGTGATCTGTCCCCGACAATCTGCACTCAATACCCCATAATGGCAAAGTAACATAGTAACATAGTTTATAAGGCCGAAAAAAGACATCTGTCCATCCAGTTCGGCCTGTTTTCCTACAAGTTGATCCAGAGGAAGGCAAAAAACCCCTGTGAGGTAGAAGCCAATTTTCCCCACTTAGGGGAAAAAATTCCTTCCCGACTCCAATCAGGCAATCAGAATAACTCCCTGGATCAATGACCCGTCTCTAGTAGCTATAACCTGTAATATTGTTACCCTCCAGAAATACATCCAGGCCTCTCTTGAACTCTTTTAGTGAACTTACCATCACCGCCTCCTCAGGCAGAGGGTTCCATAGTCTCACTGCTCTTGCCATAAAGAATCCTCTTCTATGTTTGTGTACAAACCGTCTTTCCTCCAGGCGCAGAGGATGTTCCCTCATCACAGTAACAGTCCTGGGGATAAATAGATCATGGGAGAGATCTCTGTCCTGACCCCTGATATATTTATACATAGTTATTAGAGCTCCCCTCAGTCGTCTTTTTTCTAAAATGAATAACCCTAATTTTTGATAATCTTTCTGGGTACTGACCCCTGTGGTACCCCACTATTGACAGTGACCCAATCTGAGTGTGTACTGTTAATAACCACCCTCTGTTTTCGATCACTGAGCCAGTTACTTACCCACATACAAACATTTTCTCCCAGGCCAAGCATTCTCATTTTATATACTAACCTTTTATGTGGTACTGTGTCAAATGCTTTGGAGAAGTCCAGATATACGACATCCATTGATTTGCCACGGTCAAGTCTAGAACTTACCTCCTCATAGAATGTCCCGATTCAGCGCAAAGCACCATTGTACTCGCCTTGGGTCCCAAGCCGTTGCCCCCGGCAATCTCCACAGCAGCCCTCATGTCGATCCCAGCAGTGAGAGCGTGTCTGCCAGCACCGACATTTCCGGCACTCTGGCGGCCTCCAGTGGTCAGAATGCAGGTTGCACACTGCAACTCCCTCTGGTGTCCAGTCAATTGCATTACAGGTAATTGCTGGAACTTCCCCCATAGGTCACATGACATGATCTAATGGGATGGCCTATATAAGCCTCTTTCTGAGCACCAACTGGTGCCAGAGTATCAGGTCCATTCCAAGTACTCCAGCGGTTTGTCTTCATCTGCCTTGACTACTGTGTATCCTGACTTTGGCTAGATTCTGCACTACTTGCATTGGACCTATCCCAGCTAACCGCTTCCTGGTAAGGTTAAGCGACCTGCAAGCCCCCGGCAGCCAAATCCATCCTGCCTTGCAGCGGGCTCTGGTGAAGACCGGGGGGCTTGTTAGTCTCCGCACGCTGGTACTTTTAAGTACTACCAGAAGCTGGCGAAGAGGCGCTATATCAAACCTGCAAAGTTTGTTACTGCAGCGACAGAATACTCTGGCCTACAAAACATGGAGTCCGCTTGTGCGCCGACTACTTCTGACCTCCTGCAGCAAGTGGTGGAACGGGTTAATAAGCAGAAGTCAAAGTAACAACAGCTGCTCCAGTGCTTACAATCCCTTTCCGTACGCCTGGACTTACTTCAGTTACCCTCGGTAACCCAAGCCCCGACACCTTCCGTAAGTGTGGCAGCCACCCCTCATCAACGCCGGGTTCCGCTCCCCTCAAAGTATGACGGGGACCCCAAGAACTGTCGCGGGTTCCTGAACCAGTGTTCTATTAATTTTGAACTACTCCCAGGAAACTTAGCTTCAGAAAAGGCTAAGGTAGCTTTTATTATTTCCTTACTGACGGGACAGGCTCTGGCATGGGCCTCTCCGCTATGGGAACAAAATGCCCCAATCCTACATAACTGTCAGGCGTTCCTGGAGACCTTCCGGAGGATCTTCGATGAACCAGGTCGGGTGTCTTCAGCAGCAACATCCTTGCTATGCCTTCGCCAGGAATCTCAAACCGTGGCTCAATATGTGGTCCAATTTTGGACCTTGGCCTCTGAACTAAGGTGGAACGAGTAGGCTCTTGTGTCCATGTTCTGGGAGGGGTTGTCTGACCCAATCAAGGATGAATTATGCTCCCGGGAACTACCATCTTCTCTGGATGACCTCATCTCCCTCTGTAACAAGTGTACATTAGGTTCTGAGAGTGTGCCATTGAGAAACGGGGGTCCAAGAGGTCTCCCTTCAAGCTGGCTCCCAAATTCCAGGCTCCTGTGGTGTCCCCGGAAGAACCCATGCAATTGTAAGGAGCCAGACTCTCGCCAGTGGAAAGAGAGACCCGCATGAAGAACCATTTGTGTCTGTATTGTACAGGTTCCAGTCACCAAGTGGCATCTTGCCCTAACAAACCGGGAAACTCCAGAACCTAGGCAAGACAGGAGAGGTTGTCCTAGGTCCATTGTTTCTCTCCTATGAAGAAATCTGAAACAATTTGGCCCACCATCTGGGTGTCCCTGATTTACTCCTTTAGGGACACTATCTACCCGTGCCTCCTTAGATTCTGGAGCATCCGGGGATATCATCTCCAGCTCTCTCGTAGCCAGATGGGGAATGTCTTATTCCTCTCTCTAGTCCTGTATCTTTGCGAGTCGGGGCACTGCACCAGGAGCATATCGAATTTCTAGTGGTCCCCAAGACGATCAGTCCACTCATTCTGGGGTTACCATGGTTACAAAAGCATGCGCCCCACCTCAACTGGTCCACGGGAGAAATACTCTCTTGGAGTCCTCGATGCTTGTCATCATGTCTGAAAAAGGTGACAGCACGTAAACCGGTCACTCTGCTTCTCCGAAAAGGGAGAAGTTATTCCTCAACCCTATCGCTCCTTCATGGATGTGTTCAGCAAGTCGCAGGCGGAGAAGCTACCACCCCATCGTCCCTGGGATTGTGCCATCAATTTGCTTCCGGGAAAAACACCTCCACGGGGAAGGACCTATCCCCTGTCAGAACCCGAAACATGGGCCATGTCCGGAAGATGGGGTTCATCCGACCATCTTCCTCCCCGGCGGGTGCAGGATTCTTCTTTGTGGAAAAGAAGGATGGAGATCTCCGACCTTGCATAGACTATCGTGGGCCGAATGAGATCACCATAAAAAATAAATACCCGTTACCTCTGATTTCCGAGCTATTTGATAGAATCCACGGTGCTACTCTTTTTACTAAACTGGGTTTACGAGGTGCCTACAACCTCATTCGTATTAAACCAGGGGACGAATGGAAGACTGCCTTCAACACCCATGATGGTCATTACGAGTATTTGGTCATGCCATTTGGCCTCAGTAATGCACCTGCAGTCTTCCAGAGTTTCATTAATGAAATCTTCCGGGACGTACTCTACTCTTACGTGGTTGTCTATCTAGATTACATTTTGATCTTCTCTCGCTCTCTGTCTGAGCATCGCAGTCATGTTCGCCAAGTTCTGACTCAATTGAGAAATAACCGGCTCTACTGCAAGTTGGAAAAATGTATCTTCGAGCAACCCTCTGTGCCTTTCCTGGGGCACATTCTTTTGGGCATAGGCCTCAAGATGGACCCAAGCAAAGTCCAAGCTATCCTGAACTGACCACAACCCACGGGATTAAAGGTGATTCAGAGGTTTGTGGGATTCGCTAACTATTACCGGCGATTCATTAAGGGATTTTCATCCATCATTTCCCCCATCACTGCTCTTACCCAAAAATCGGGTGACCCCCAACAGTGGTCTCCAGAGGCTAATGAAGCCTTCATGTGTCTTAAACAGGCCTTTCTTTCGGCTCCTATTCTCAGCCAGCCTAATACGGCCCTACCCTTCTTCTTGGAGGTGGACGCATCTTCTTTTGCCATGGGGCCGTGCTCTCTCAACAGGGGCCTTCTGGGAAAACACATCCTTGTGGATATTTTTCCAAAAAATTTTCTACGGCAGAGAAGAACTATGGTATCGGAGATAAAGAGCTTCTTGCTATTAAACTAGCATTGGATGAGTGGAGACATCTTTTGGAAGGAGCTATATACCCGGTAACGGTGTACACCGACCATAAAAACCTCCTTTATCTTCACTCAGCCCGACGCCTGAACCCTCGCCAAGCCCGATGGTCTCTCTTCTTCTCCCGGTTTGATCTACGGGTCACCTATCGTCCTGGCTCAAAAAACGTCAAGGCCGACGCACTTTCTAGATCATTTGACACAGCGGACAAGGAGTCGCAAACCAACCCAGGGCACATTATTGACCCCAGGAGCATACTGCTAGCAACCACCTCCCAAGGAACTCCGACTCCACCACCTGGGAAAACATTTGTTCCGTCGGAACTACGGACAATATTGATGGCGTGGGCACACTCCTCTCGCTTCTCAGGGCACGCGAGAGTCAAGAAGATGCTAGAATTCCTATCCAGGAGTTACTGGTGGCCCACAATTGCTCTAGATGTGCGAGAATACGTAACCACCTGTCGCCAGTGTGCTCAACACAAAACGTCACCTGGTCGTCCAATTTGTCTTCTTCATCCACTTCCCATTCCGGAAAGTCCATGGACTCATATTTCCATGGACTTTATTATAGATCTTCCACCATCTAAGGGTTATAACACCATCTGGGTCGTGGTGGACCGATTCTCCAAGATGGCACACTTTACTCCGTTGAAAGGATTGCCCTCGGCAGTTACGTTAGCCTCCATCTTCATCCGAGATATATTCCGTTTACATGGGTGTCCAAAGGAGATTGTATCTGACAGAGGAACACAATTCACATCTCTATTCTGGTGAGCCCTAAGTAAGTTAATGAAAATCAAACTGAACTCCTTGGCCCATCATCCGCAGTCCAATGGACAAACCGAGAGAGTAAACCAAGATCTGGAGAAGTTCCTCAGGTTGTATCTTTCCCCCACGCAGGATAATTGCATAGAATTGCTGCCATGGGCCGAGTTCACGCACAACAATCTGTTCCATGAGTCTTCTGCTAAATCTCCATTCTTTATTAACTATGGCAAACATCCTGGGTTACCAGCTCTACCGATCCAGCCTTCCTCTGATGCTGAGGTTCAGAAATTCACCACTATCTGGTCTGAGGTCCAAGCCAGTTTGCAGAAAACGTCAGCCCAGTACAAGGCTCGTGGAGATAAAGAGACGCGCGGTTCCCTCATGGTCTCCTGGAGATAAGGTCTGGTTGTCTACCCGCTTCATCAGACTCCGAGTACCGAGGAGGAAGTTTGCTCCCCGTTTCATCGGTCCTTACTCCATATCCCAAGTCATCAATCCCGTGACGTATCGACTTTCCCTGCCACCATCCTTGCGTATCTCCAACGTTTTTCATGCATCACTCTTGAAGCCAGTGGTCCTCAATAGGTTCTCCTCATCCGCCACGCCTCCCAACCCAGTTATGGTGGAGCATCAAGAAGAATACGAGGTAGATGAAATTCTAGACTCCAAAATGTCTAGGGGAACTCTCTACTTTCTCGTCAACTGGAAGGGGTATGGTCCAGAGGAGCGCACTTGGGTGAAGGAGGACTTCACGCTCCCCAACTTCTAAGAAGGTTTTTTTAAAAATTTCCTCAGAAAGTGAATTTGGGATGTTCGGAGTCCACCCCTAAAAAGGGGGGTACTGTCCCGATTCAGCGCCAGCACCGACATTTCCGGGACACTCTGGCGGCTTCCAGTGGTCAGAATGCAGGTTGCACACTGCAACTCCCTCTGGTGTCCAGTCAATTGCATTACAGGTAATTGCTGGAACTTACCCCATAGGTCACATGACATGATCTAATGGGATGGCCTATATAAGCCTCTTTCTGAGCACCTCATCTGCCTTGACTCTTGTGTATCCTGACTTCGCCTAGCTTCTGCACTACTTGCCTTGCACCTATCCCAGCTAACTGCTTCCCAGTAAGGTTAAGCGACCTGCAAGCCCCCGGCAGCCAAATCCATCCTGCCTTGCAGCGGGCTCTGGTGAAGACCGATGGGCTTGTTAGTCTCCGCAAGCTGGTACTTTTAAGTACTACCGGAAGCTGGCGAAGAGGAGCTATATCAAACCTGCAAAGTTTGTTACTGCAGTGACATAGAAACTGATTAAATTGGTTTGACATGACAGATCCCTCATGAAACCATGCTGATATGGAGTTATTTGCTTATTTTCATTGAGGTGCTCCTAGGTAGCATCTCTTAGAAAACCCTCAAACAGTTTACCCACGACAGATGTTAAACTTACCGGCCTATAGTTCCTTGGCTCTGTTTTTGAACCCTTTTTGAATATTGGCACCACATTTGCTATGCGCCAATCCTGTGGAACACTCCCTGTCAGTATAGAGTCCTTAAATATCAGAAATAAGGGTCTGGCGATGTTCAGAGCTGAAGCCGGACCTACCCTTACTTTGACCCAGGCAGCCCGCCTGACTAGGGCATCGGAGCATCTCATGCTCTGATGCCCTCCTTTGCCAGTAAAACGCCTAGGGCACTGCTAAAGCTGGCCCATTACAGCCGGTGATGTCACTGAACACACTGCCGGGCGGAAGCCTCTGCCCAGCAGTGTGTATAATGTAAACAAAAAAATCCTTGCCCTGCGCAATCCAGCACAGGGCAAGGGAGGGCATCGGAGCATGAGATGCTCCGATGCCCTAGTCAGGCGGGCTGCCTTGGTGAAATTAGGGGTATGTCTGGGTTCAGCTGTGAACCCGGACAACCCCTTTAATTCTCTTAGGATACGGGGGTGTATGCCATCCGGTCCTGGCGATTTGTCTATGTTAATCTTTTTAAGATGTCGCTGTACTTCTTCCTGGGTCAGACAGGGCACTTTTAAAGGGGAATTTACTTTTATATTCTTCATTTCATCTTTCAGTTTATTTTCCTCAGTGAATACAGTGGAGAAAAAGATATTTAGTAGCTTTGCTTTCTCCTCATCGCTCTCTGCAACTCCCCCCACATTACGCTGTAAGAGGCAGACACTTTCAGGTTTATACTTTTTACCATTTATATAATTAAAGAACATTTTAGGGTTAGTTTTACTCTCTTTGGCGATTAATCTCTTGGTCTCTAGTTTTTCAATGCTTCCTCGCCACCCTCCTGTTTTAGTGATTTAAATGCTTTTTTTGTCATTTATTGCTTTCTTTACAGTTCTATTTATCCACATTGTTTTTTTTCTTGTTCCTTACCCTTTTATTCCCATAAGGTATGTACTTCTTACAATTGGATATTAGGATGGTTTTAAAAATATCCCATTTTGTGGCTGTATTTTTATTTTTGAGGACTTTGTCCCAGTTAGTTAGGCCTATGGCCTCTTAGTTGACTAAATTTAGCTTTTTTTGAAGTTTGGTATTTTTGTTCCTCCCTGAAGAAACGTTCTTTTGAATGACAATTGGAAGGTTATTATTTTATGGTCACTATTTCCCAGGTGTCCCCCCAAGCTGCACATCTGTTGTTCTGTCAGGTCTATTGGTTAATACGAAGTCCAGTATGGCCGTCCCTCTAGTCGGGTCATGAACCAGTTTTAACCAGTATTGTCTTTGGTTATTGCCAAGAACCTGTTTCCTTTATGAGATATACAGGTTTCAGTTTCCCAGTCTATATCTGGGTAGTTAAAGTCCCCCATAATAACAACCTCATTATGATTTGCTGCCTCGCCTATTTCGTTTAGAAGTAGATTAGGTGCTTTATAATAAAGTGAAAACAGAATTTTAGAAATGTTTTTTTAAATTTTGTTAAAAAGGAAAAAAAAAAAATTTTGCATGAACGTAAGTATTCATACCCTTTGCTATGACACTTCACATTTATCTCTCCCATTTCTCTTGATCGTCTTTCATATGCTTCTACTCCTTGATTGGAGTCCACCTGTGATAAATTTAGTTAATTGGATATAATTTGGAAAGACACACAGTCAATTGAGCAGACAATTGTCGGGAGGGAAGCATTTCTTCCTAACAATCGTCTGCTTGTTAGTACAACAATCTCCCGCACAGTATGGGGAGGAGCAATCGCTAATGCCACCGCTCGTCCCCAGCAGTACGATGAGGTGACCGCATGAACAATCCTATTGCCCGATAAACAAGCGTTTCAGGTAATCGTCCACACCTTTACAAAGGCAGATTATCCACAGTAGGGGGAAGTAGCAAGTAAAAACATACAACCCCCAAGTGTGGGGAACATGCACATGCACTAATAATTATACTGTAATGAAGGACATACATAAATACCAGGGTATATATAAATATCAAATAACCTAACCACAACTACCAATAGTAAATAACACAAGTGACCAAACAGTCTACCATATGCAATGGTCAAGGGTGAGTGTGGGATTGCCATGCAGATGAAGGACCGGTGATGATGAATTGTTTGATGTTGGTATACCTTGGGTGTTTGATGTACTGTTAATTTCCTGCCCTGTACCATTGCATATGGTAGACTGTTTGGTCACTTGTGTTATTTACTATTGGTAGTTGTGGTTAGGTTATTTGATATTTATATATACCCTGGTATTTATGTATGTCCTTCATTACAGTATAATTATTAGTGCATGTGCATGTTCCCCACACTTGGGGTTGTATGTTTTTACTTGCTACTTCCCCCTACTGTGGATTCCTCCATTTTTTTTATGTATTTTATATCAATAAAGATTTTGTAATTCGTTATAGATTTGTGGTATAATTATTAGGGCACCACACAGTCTCTTTTGTAGGTTTTGTATGTAATGGTATGTGTTTTTTGCCCAGTTATAGGCCTAGTGGTTCTATGTTTATAAAGGCAGATTATCGCCAACGAGCATTTGTTCTGGTGAGGTAAATGGCCCTTTAGGGACAGCTCTGTGAATGTCCTTGAGTGGCCCAGCCAGAGCCCTGACTTCAACCCAATTAAACATCTCCGGAGAGACCTGACAATGACTGTCCTCTGACCCCATCCAACAGAGCTTCAGAGGATGTGCAGAGAAAAAACCTTTTGGTATTATACACAAGAAGACTGGAGGTCATAACCACTGCCAGAGGTGCTTCAACTAAGTACTGTAGTGAGTAAATGGTCTGAATATTTACATCAATGGAAGATTTTAGTTTTACCTTTTCAATAAATTAGCAAATATTTTAAAAATTCTGTTACTTTGTCATTATGGATAATTGAGTGCATAATGATGGGGGATTTTTTTTTTTTTTAGCACAATTCTGCAACATGAAAAATAGTAAAAGGGTCCAAAGATTTTACGAATGCACTGTAAATCCAGTTTGTGGGATAACCCCTTTAAGGGCTATTTGCATTCTGGATACATTCTCTCCTTATTTCTCACATGAGTCACTGGGTTTAACTGACTAATGTTTAGAATACACTTGTGGGAAGAGCCCTTAGAAAAGATATGTTTTCCCCTTTATTCTGTACCCAAATTCCCAAGACCTTTTTTGTGAAACATACTGTATGCTTCTGTATAATTATCCTGAAAGCTTGGAATCTGTCAGTCATAAGTTAGCAGGTAGTCAATTGATCATTTTAATACGATTCACAGGCTTCTTAAATATGTTCAGAGGGGGAAAACACATTGTGAGAGAATAAAGATTAATTACATGGTGTAATGTTTTCTTAATTGAGTTTTAAAATAGTTTTTGATTAACAAGGGTATTATCGCCACAATCAGAATGACATTTTCAGCACCAGCAGGAAATTAAAATGATTCTTTTTAAATGTACCATGTGATTGCATTTGTGCCAACTCTCTAAATGGGACTTGTTCAGCCAAGTGGGCCATGAGACAAATGAATGGGGGATGAAAATGATCTTGCATGATGGTGATATGATATAAAATAATGTATTGAGTTGCTCGGTGAAATACCTGCTGTACTGCTGTTCATCTGAATGCAATGTGCATGGCAGTCTTTTAGTAGGAGCTTGGTGAATTGTAACCCTCATTTCAAGACGCGGGCTACTTTTTTGCACTTAAGTCAAATCATCAGTAAATAAACTCCGTTTCTTGTTTCACGGAGTGTTTGTTGGATCAAAAGGACCAGTTTTTAAGAGTAGGCTAAACAAATGTGTCCATCCTGTCTAAGGGCAGATAATCTGCTGATAACGAGCACTGATCAACAATAAAGGTAGCCGATCGGTGCTAGTTTAGGGCAGTGATTTTCAACCAGTGTGCCTCCAGTTGTTGCAAAACTACAACTCCCAACATGCCCTTCTGTAGGCTGATAGCTGTAGGCTGCCTGGGCATGATGGGAGTTGTAGTTTTGCAACAGCTGGAGGCACACTGGTTGAAAATCACTGGTTTAGGGTACGGCTACACGCAGTGACGTGACGTGCGACAGCAAGCCACAGAAAAGTCACGTGACACAAAAGGGTGTTGCTACATTGCAACATTTTATGTAATGTATTTCAATGGTGTCGCTATACTGTGATGTGGCAGTTGCAAAAAAAAACTATTTGGATGGGGTTTTTTTGTCAGTCACATTGACACCATTAAAATACATTACATGCAATGTTGCATGACTTTCTTGTTGCAGAACACTTGTCGCCATGTAGCTATATCTTTTTTTTTTTTCTTTTTTCTCTCTCTAAATGTAAATGCATCCCTCATCGGGAATACATTCGGACAAGCATTCATTAATTTCCATTATTGTTGACCTGCTTACATATAGGGAAGTGCTGTTGATCATTTTTGTATCTGCAAAAAAAAAAAAAAAAGCGACATTCTTTTGCATATGATGCAGGGCAAGGGGAGCATCGGAGGTAGAAATGCTCAGGCATGATAAATGAGTGAAGGGGAGCTTATGTCTGGGTTCAGCTTTGAACCCGGACAACCCCTAAAATGCTGGAGCCATTTCACTGTAGGCTGATATTTACACAGTTAGAGAGGTTCAGCAGTAGGGGGGGGAACTACTGTCATAACATACATACAGTATAAATGTCATTTCTAGTTGTGTGGACAATAGATTAATTTGTGTCCTCTGTAAAAACTGTTCCGAACCCTGACGACCTTTGTGGTTGTCATTCATATTGAAACAGTCTCTCAGTGGGACATTTCATTAAAAAAAACGTCTTGTTACCACGTTCTCGGACAGGTTCTCTTATCCACCCAAGTCTCCAACAAGAATCGGTGGCTTAATTTATTTTTTGTGCTTTGTTTTTTATATGCAGATAAAACTGTAAAGTTATGGAAAGTGAGTGAACGAGACAAGAGACCGGAAGGTTATAACCTAAAGGATGAAGAAGGAAGGCTGCGTGACCCATGCACAATAACTTCATTACGAGTAAGAACATTGCTGCGAATTTAACTCTTGAGGTTACAAAATGGATTTCTTTTCTTGTATGGTGATTTTCTCTGGTACAAATTGGATGGTAACAGCTGCAGGCTTTTGTGCAGAAATCAAAAGGAATTGAACAGTTTGATCCCAGTTGGTTGGTGTGTTTCCTCAGATCTTTGATATAATATGCAATTACTCCAATTTTAATCAGTACTGGAGCTCTGTATTGCAACACATTTCAAGGCCATCACACTTGCTGCTATATGTGCATGTGTTTTTGCTATAATTATCTGATTTTTCATTTTCATTCTATAAAGTCAACTATAACGTTCCATGTGTGATGTCTATGGCTAGATTATTCTCACATCTTGTTGTAACTGTCCTGTTCCTTTCCCTTGTGTCCCAAAAACTCAACATAACATTCTTTAGCTGTCCCTCTCTGCACAGACTCCTCCCTGCTCCCTTTTCATTTTTTACAGATACCATCAGGTAGCTGCATGAGTAAAGTGTCTTCTCCAGGACCACGAGGTCCTGTTTCCTTCTTTGCCAGTCAGTATTTCAGTCTTTTTCATTTTGAACCCTTGTCATCCAAGGAGTAGCATGGCAACAGTCCACCAGTCCGTGAGATCTTGTTCATGTCTATTACATATTGTACAGTTTTTTCTGCAGACCACTATGGTTAGAAATGGGCACACAAGCAAGCTGGCTTTCCATCTGAAAAGCCACAAATTGATGAAAAAACGATTATTATATACAGATATACTAAATTATTATACCCTGATTACCAATAATCCAAAAAATGACTTCGTGGCACACTGTAAGTTGAAGCTGGATGTCGGGTTCCCACCCTGTCTGTAGTGAAACGAAAAACTCCAGCACAGTCAGAGCATTTGCAAGTGAAGATTTATTTAGTATGCGGCCCAATATAACAAGTGACGTTTCGGCCTTTCTCAAACTATGGCACAGAAATATAACAAAAGATACATAAATTGCATGTCCATGGAGTGTATCAAATATACATAGGAATACATGGTGACATAAGATTACATGGTGACATCAGTATGGTGAGAGGGACACATGTTTTAGGGATACTCCTGAGTAAAAGTTCAACCATTCATTTGTAGTTTGATCAAATGAGTTATCTTCAGGATAATACCAATAATGTCAGCAAATAACTGCAGAACAGTGAGTGAATGGGGTTTTTCCTTAAAGTGTAACTGTTTGTTAACTTTTAATATAGTGTAGAGACACAAAAATGTTTAACATCTCTAATATATGTTATTAGGGAAAGATGTTTCTATCTGCTAGAAAACGGGATGTAAAGCGTCTTCTTAGTAAAGTGGGAATCTGTCAGCGTTTTAATCGGTCTTTAATCAGAGAATCTATCTTCAGCGTTTTACTGAGCACTAAAGACACCTGTGTGTAAAATACAGAGGCTTCTAACCTGCCTCCTGCCCCAACCCCATTCCCTGACTATGTACATGTGCCCTAACGATCACTGCCCATCACCCTGCCTATCTGACTGAAGATATCTCCATAGTAACTAGTAAATATTTCCGTCGGCTGCATAGAATACATAGAAATGAATGGGCGCATTGGCCGCGCATGCGTGGTGCGCTCCCATTAATTTCTATGGGTGCAGCGGGGAGCTGCGCCTGGTGGTGGCCGAATCCTGGAAACCTGGGGTCCTCCAGGTGCAGCTCTCCCCACTCCATTCTCGATATAGGTGCGGGTCCCAGTGGTGGAACCCACACCTATCGGACAATGGGGGCATATCCAAGTGATAATCCCCCATTGTCTAAGATGGGAATACCCCTTTAAACTACAACGACCATTCCACTTTGAGAGGCCTTCAATATTTAATTGGTAGGAGTCTCATTCCCAGCAGCCCCACTGGTCAGCTGTTTGAAGTCCACTTGGTGAGTGATGTGGCCCTTGTCTTGTTTACCAAGCATGCATTTTGTAGCAGTTGTGTCTGGTATGGCAGCTCAGTCCTGTTCACTTAAATGGACCTAAGGAGCAGTGAGCAGCAACACCAAGAGAGGCCATCAGTACTGAAGTGTATTTTTATGAGTTAAAAAAAAAAAAAATCACCCCCTGTTCAGTTTTCTATAGATAGCTCAGCCAAAGGCACATAGGTCTAAAGTAACAGCAACCTCTTGACAGCTAAGTGGCCGTGTTGCCTTTCCCTGTCAGAACCCTTCTATTCAAAGTGTAGATGACTAGCCTTGTTCTCTAATTCTATGTATACCTCCAGAAAAATAGCATGAGAGGCCAAAAGCAGGTCATGGAGGAAAGGCAGCGAGCTGTTTTGCCTGCATTCAAATTCACCGAAGGGATGGATATCATCTTGGAAGCGTTCCACATAACAGATGTGACTACTGAGCCTGAGCTGCTGGAATGAGCCAAGTGTGATGAAGCTCATCTTGCCTGTCCTGCCTGTATTCCCCAGGGTGACAGCTTGCTGAGAGATCCTGCTAAGTCACACACACAGAACTCTGCTTAGACATGCACAGCAAAGGAGCACAATGTGTGTTCTTAAATACCACTCTCTAGTCTTCAGATTATTATATAAAATTTCAGAATTTAGATCAACTCATTTCAATTCGAAGTTCAGTCTGTATTTGTAAGCCAAAACTGGGCGGTAGAACCTACAGAGGAAAAATATAATGGAGAGATTGGTGTCTCTTCTGTGTTTTGCACTGACTCCTGGTTTTGGCTCACAAATACAGGTGCTACATACTTACCAGAATACTGCTGTGTGAATGAGGCGTTCCTATTATAGAAGAAAATGGATTACTTAGGCTTGATAGATATGATTGGAAGGGGGCATACAGTAGCAAGGCAATGGCCTAGGTGCTGAGGGAGTGCCATAAGGATACTGTGTCTTCACCACAATTTTTTAAAGCAGTTCTCTCACCTGGAACATTGGAGAATTATTGTTTGGACGTTAAGTAGGTGCAGGTCCCACCTCTGGGACCCACATCTTTCTCTAGAAAGGAATGCTTTGGTATTTTCGGAGGTCCCATAGAAATAAATGGAGAGCGCACCACGCAAGAGTGGCCACCATTCCATTCACTTCTATGGAACTGACATAAATAGCAGAACTAGTGTTTGGCTATTTTCACCACTCCCCTTGAAATTAATATTTAGGAGCGTTCTAGAGACCCACACCTATCTGACATTGGCGGCATATCTTTGTGATATGCCACCAATATTCAAGGAGAGACAACCCCTTTAATTACAAGGCTATGGCAGGGAAGTGAATCTGTGTCCCAGTTGATGGAAAGCCTAGTAATGACTGAGATCGATGGACAAATGTTAGATAGTTGGATGGATATTTTTGTTTTATCCATTAAACATCTAGACTTCAAACATTTATCTTCTGACATTGAGGGTTCTTTCAGATGTATGACGTTAAATGAGCTTTTAAACAAGAACATATATGGATGGTGCCCATGTGCCATCTGTTTTGCTCTCAGACCCATTCACTTGAGTGAATGAGTCTTTAGAGAAAAGTGGAGCCTGATGGTTTTTTCCGTGTTTCTCTGCATGGACCGATTGTCTGTGCATAAAATCGCTCATGTGAATTGAGTGTTCAGTCCGGGTACTACACTTGAACAGCACCCAGACGTGAAAATTATCTATGTGAAGGGTAAGTTTACACACGTCATATGCAGAAATTTCTGCGCCTGATTCATTCATTTCATCAGTTTGGAAAAAAATCCGGCATTTAAATATCCACCTTTATTTGTCTATTAAAAATTGATTTGAACTACCTTTCAACTTAAAATTAAATCTAAAGAACGCCATCAAGGCTTTAGCATCCAAACATAACACAGAGCTGAACAATCAAACTGCTCTTAGGCTTTCTGCAAGTGCAAATTTGCCGTGGTATTTTGACAACTAAAAATTTTATAAAACCACTTGTAGTTTTTGTCATACCTAATGCATTTTTTTTTTATGGCTTTTTAGTGGTGGTTTTGTGTTAACACATTTGAATTGCATTTTTTTCAGGCTTTTTTTCCCTGTAGAGAAGGGGATGAAAAAACACTCGGAAAAATGTCATTGCTTCAACATGCTGCATTAAAAAAAAAAACACCAAACTGACAAAATAACCACAGTAGCAAAAAATAAACCATGTGTGTCCTTCATTTCATATTTCCCATAGACTCAGTTAACGTATGAACCTGGGAGTTTTTCAGCAAAAAAAAAACACATCCCAAAAGCCACGTGTGCAAAAAAAGACTAAAAACTGTGTGAATCTACCTTTACAATTTATACATGTTTTATGCTTACATTCTTCAATAGGAAAAGATCCTGATAGCTCTGTAGTGACCGGTGATAACTGATGCTCATAGGCTTAAGCTCTGGGCTGCATGAAAGCCAGAAATGCCCTTGTGTAAAGATGTAATTGCAGAGGAGAGGTTCCTAGAAGGCACCAGACACCTGCCTTTTGAGAGTAAGGACTCTCTCAGAAATGCCTGCTGTTCCTTGTGACCTCGGAGTGTTGCATGTCCTCACAGAACAGCCTGGCAGGTGGTTTCTGTCTTTGTGTGTGTAGCAGACATGTTATCTCATGACGGGGATTATTATTGGAAGTCTGACCTTTTAATGTCTTGTGTGTAATGCCGTCCAACATCACATGGAACTGTGGCAGTCCAAAAACATTACCTTATTACATCGGCTGCATAATGCGTTGAAAAGGATTTTCTGTCTCTGGTGAGAATCAGGACTGAACCATCATAGGTCACGAAAATAGAAACACTGTACTTTTTACACTACATACACATGCTGAACATATCCTTTGCCATTAATAGACCCCATATATGCCAAAAAGGCCCTTGCCATATATGTGGGCAGTATACAGAAGTATATATATATTTTTTATTTACTTTAATAAATGAAATATTTTGTGTGTTGTGTATACATATATATTTCTATACAAAAGGATCCTTCAAACACATGTTTATTGTGAAAATAGGGGTTTTTATAACAATAAAAACAAATCTGTGTAGAGGGAGCTTCCGACTCTTCCCGAACAGATATTTTTTAAAAAGCGATGGATTGGATGAAATGAATATTTTCGCTGAACCTTTTATTCTCCCAGGAGATAAGCCACTGCTAGAATTGTCTGGCAGAGGCTTTCTCCCCATTGAGTACACATACATGTTCGGCCGAGCCTATCCTAGGTAACCTGGGAAACCTCTCCTACTACATACAACGGTTGCATTCACCAGGTCTCTGTATAGGTAGATGCATGGCATACATGTTGAATGTAGTGTGAGAACAGCAGAAGTAATAGAAGCCCCACTTTTTACAGAACATAGGGGAGATTTAATTTATGATGAGATGCAGGGCCTTGTCATAAATTCTCCTGCAGTCCGTGCGCCTAAGCAGAAATCTACAACAGCTCAGGCCACACCCCCTTGCCATGCCCCCTTTAATGAAAATGGCGAGGGTGGCGTATAACTGACAGATGCAACAATTTTTTCAATTCCACTTCTTAGGCACAAGGGATATGATAAATCTCCCCCATAGTGATTAACCATGCTAACAACACATTAAAAATTAGGGCTGTATTTTTGTCACTTTACGCCGCCGCTGTATAGGTGACGATACGTAGTGTAATGAAGAGGAAACAGCTGATCGGCGGGGTTCCCGGGTGTGATATAAATCGCTGCACAACCCCTTTAATTGTGGTTGGGCCATATCTTTGTTTGACCCTTTGGCCCAGATTTATTGTCAGTGCATGTAGACACTGAGGCAGATTTACTATTGAAAATGAGCCAAAAAAATTGGCGTGCATGTGTTACATCACTAATTTACTAACCGTTTTCTAAGCATTTTATGCCTTACCTGACAATGAGATGTGGCATCACTGGAAAAGGGTGTGGCATTGTGGGAAAAAGGGGCATGCTTGAATGCACCTCCGTCCACCAAAATGTTGGATAATTTTTGGACTGAACTTGTAGGCGACGTAAAGTTGGACTAGACCGTTTTCTTGGTGCTGGAAAAAATTTTTGACGCACATGGACAAATCATGGCGAACAAACAGAATTATAGTTTATATCTGGCACATGATTTACAATACACCAAGTTTACAAAAATAGTATATTTTTCTAGTATTAAGACTGTTTGTATTTTTACAGATGTGATACTATTAGTATGTCTGCTCCACATAAACTTTGTCAAAGTTTGGTGCAATTGGGCATATTCGCTTGGGAAGTCTGCACCTTGCTCAAAAAGGAAGCATGGCTTACTGGAAAAGGGGGCAAGCCCTAGGATGTGCCGTTTAGCTCCAAATTTGCACCACGATAGTTGTGATAAATCTGGTGCAAGTCTAGACAGCCTGTTTAAGTTTAGTAAATCTCACCCTTTCTCTTTTAACACCGCATGTCATGTTTGCAAGTAACGAGCTCTAGACACCTCTGGTTTGATGTCTTTGTCAATTCTTATGTGTCTAGAGTGGTGGTGTAATGTAAGTTGCTGTGCTACGTCTATGTGTAGACCATGTATAGTCTATCTGTGTGTGTATATGTATGTAGATATAGAGATTGATAATCTACAAATAAACATAATATATTTTTCATGCACCACAGAACTAGATTTTAGCTTTTCCAGTACAGAGGTCCAATATTTACATTTTTTTTTTCTCCTCTGAAAAACTGATTCCATTTCTCTTAGCTTCCCATTATCACAGCTGTCAAATAAAAAGGCCAAGGTGCAGTGAGATAAGACCATCTACAATCATTGCAGTCAAGGTGACATCCCCAGGTTACAGAACAAGTGGATAATATATAGTTTCGATTTGTGGCTGAAATCCCTCTATAGTAGGATCATTAAAGTATTATTATAGAGATCGCAACCCAAAGGCTCCTGTGTCTTCAAAGACTTTCCACAACATTGAATTTTGAAAGTCTTCACATATGTTCACCATGTTACTTTATGTAATGAAAGTTAAAGGGGTTTTATGACATTTAAGGAAAGGGTTTGCATTTTTCCTGTAAACCTTGGTACTCATGGTCATGGCCTGAAGCTGGTATTACAGCTAATCACCATTCATGTAAAAGGAGCTGAGCTATAATACTAAATACAAGAGGAGCAGTATGTACATAAAGGGGGAAAACGAGACCCGTTGTCAGGCAGGGTAACAATTTAGGTAAGGGACAGAATGGTTTAAAAAAAAATAATAAGAATCATGATTCACATGACCGATTCCTGCCACAGCTGTTCCAGTATTTACCAGGTACCTTCCGGTCTCCACTTTCTGGACCTGCCTTGACACCCAGGAAATGGCAGGAGATGCCTGCTTAGCCAATCGCTAAACTAGCCTCATATAACTGAGGCAACAATCTACAAATTAAGAAGCCATTATCACCAGCATCTGAAAACAAGGCAGTGATTTATCCTTTTCCATTGCCGAATGTATATTTATTTGTATACTTCCTGGTTCTTGCCACTGAGCAGAAATAGTACCTATGCCAAATTACCTAGAAAACAACCAAAGGCAGTGGCAAAAATGTCTGTAAAGCCTTGTGGGATCCAGATAATACCTCATTGCGCTTCAACGATGCCAGGGTCCATATGTAACCCATTGTAGGGGTTCTGGTTATTCGGCTTTATACAGTCCCTGATACAGTATACTGTATTACAATAACCAGTTTGTAAATGGCTATTACCTAAGACAATACACTGCATTTATCATAGGCCCCTTTCATAAATCTGCCAAGTAAGGCAATGCCTGTGCATGATTTGCTCTGAATCTGCATAGAACACTCATTTGAGTTTCATATTTTTCTGATATATTCATCATGTATGCCCATAAAGTATATGAAACACTCACTATGAGTAATTCATTATGAGGGGAATTTTTGTAGTACATTTTGCAGGAGTCTGCATAGCCTTAATTTGGGCCAAATGTATCCTACGCTTCACTGGAGGGCAACTGTAACAATTTCTTGGGACTTTAAAACAATAAAAAACTCAGTTGATATATCTGGCCTTACTTAGCTCGACAGGCTAACCACAGCTGTACTCCTACCCAGTTTTCAAAGCTGGAGAGAGTGGTATAAAAATGCTAAATCTCTCAAAATGATTGAACAAAAAAGCCCAAGTTGCAAAGCCTTATTACTCTGAAGTGCAAGGCGTGATACATTTTTCCATTGTATAAACTACTTTACGTTTATTTACGTCAATTACTTCAGCTCTCATTCCTCCTTAGATTATTTTTGTTTCCCCAAATTTACCTCATTTGCAGTTTTCTCCTATCTCCCATGCTTGAATCCTACTTCCTGGTTTGTCTGCTGTCCCTTCATTCCTTAGGGCAGTGAAATGTGTCCTGACATCAGCAGATCATATGACACCAACCACACCCTAGTTCTTACCAACGACGCATCCTACATTACAAAGCTCCAGTAGGGGATGTAACCTACAACAACTGAATATGAAAAAAATTTCCCAAACTTGACAATAAGGCAGTTTTGATAAATTGGGTTTTTTAGAAAAGTAAGATAACAGCGATATCTGTTGGGTGCGATAAATTTATATTAATGGCACAACGCCTTCCCAACGGATCAATTTTCTGTGTTTTAGTTTACTCCCTGCTTTCTTGGAGCCATAATTTTTCTATTTTTCCATTCACATAAGGATGCTTGATTTCCACAGCTCAAGTTTTACTTTCTAATGAAATAATTGCATATCATGTAGCGGGAAGCTGGAAAAAAAATCCAAATAGGGTAAAATTGGGAAAAAAAGAGAATTCTGGCACAGGTTTATGGGTTTCATTTTTACACCTTTCCCTATGTGATAAAACTGACCTGTTACCTTCGTGCTCTGGGTCAGTATGATTACACTGATGCCACATTTATATAGTTTTTCTTGTGTTTTAATACTTAAAAAAACTGATTTTTTTTTTGCCTCTGAGTATCTGCTGCGTAAAATGGCAGAATCCACGGACTATGGCGACCACCATCTTTAAAGAACCAACACCCACCATACATGTATGGCGGATGTTGGAAATGTATTAATGGCTGTTTTTTGCCTAAAATAAAAACAAATTGTAAAACTAAGCCCTTGAAAATGGAATGTGTGTGTTTAAAGGGTTAAAGTTAAAGGGTTACCCAATATCATAAACAGCCCCACAGGTGCCGGGCCTCTAACATGGAATATACTTACCTGGCTCCCTGCACCGCTCCTGGTCCCTGGCTGCTGATTCTCCCTGTACATGGATGAAAGCATCCGGTGTTGGGAGAGGGGGGGCTAGGAGCAGCCAATGGCAGACAGGGACGAGCCTCCCTAGGATTGCGGGTGACGCTTTGGAGGCTTGTCCCTGCCTCCCATTGGCTGCTCCCCACGACACCAGATGTTTTCATCTGTGTACAGGGAGAAGCAGCAGCGGCAGTGTGGGGACCAGGAGCGGTACGGGGTAAGTATATTACTGAGGGGCCGGCACCTGGAGGGCCGGTTTATGATATCGGATGACCCCTTTAAAAGCATTATTCTGCTATTTCCTATTGACATACTTTTATAGAGTGTTGGATGAAATAAATGTTGCCTTTCAGGCTTCTGCAAGGGTTGTCAGCCAGCTTTTCAAGACTTTGGAAGCCATAATGGTTAGCAAACTGCTTTAATACAAACCTGGACAAAATCCTGCACATTTAGCTATTACAAAGAGCATTTTGTAACAGATATATGATGATCCCTAATATTTCAAAACTGTCATATTCAAGATGATCAAAATTTTAGGCTAAATTATGTCTCATTTACAAAAGAAGCCCTGAAATGTGCAGTTTAGCCTTGTCATCTTGGTGACGGATTAAACTAAAGCATTCTTTCCCCTGACATTCTTCCCCACACTAATGCAATGCTATTATTCTCTCCTCATTATTGCATGGCCGTCATTCCACCTACTGCCAAAGCCTCTGGGGGACAACGGGATAGTGTCAAGACCTTGACGTGGCCAGTTCTCTAATCTCTGCTGTTGTGACACCCTGTATGGTAGCCAATATTTGAATCGCTCTCTTCTCCCCAATGGTAGGCATTATGCGGCACCGGTTTTTGGCAGTAACTGAATCACAGAGCTAAAGTAAAAATAGCATGTGAAGACATCTAGATGTCAGAGCTGAAAATGGAAAAGTTATTTAATCCAGCTACTATACTAGTGAAGGATTTTTTGCCAGGTTCTTTTAGGTTAATGAGCATTCCTGTGGTCAAGCCTGAATATCACTTAGAAATACAGAAGGGAGAGAATATTACATTGGTAAGATCAAATGTGGAACAAATGCATAGCCGCAGTCGGTTCTTATGATTGCCTCATTTAACTGTTTGCTGCCAAAAAAAAAAAACCTTCAGAATCGGGGCTGCCTTGTCGCATGTGCAAGGAGATCAACATTGAGGTTTCACTTGAGTCAACCTGTAGTGTTTCAGAAGCTCGATAGCTTTGTCTTTTGCCTGTTTTTTTGTTTCTATAAAAGAGCACATGGAACTGCTGGCGCCTTGCCATTTTCTAAAAAAAAAAAATTGCATTGTGTCAATAAATTGACAGAACATTTTTATTTTTCTGTCAACAGAGCGGTTTGTGGACTTCACAATCTAAGTTCTCTATCGGTATGTCTTTTGGCATGTGCAATGAAACCAGGGTCCCAGGAGGCAACCCATGCCAACACGGGGGGGGGCATACAAACTCCATGCAGATCTTGTCCCTAGTCAGATTTGAACCCAGTACCAGAGCGCTGCAAGGCACCCAGCAATTGCATTTTTTTGATGCGGGGCTCTGTGGACAGAGGGAGCCTTACCCCTCTGACTGCTCAGATGGTACAATTGCCACCAGCCGACACTTCCTTCTCTGCATGTTGCAGGCTCAGCTTTTTTGACAATACAGTACATTTAAATTAAGCGTGCAAAAATATTAGAGGTTGACCAGTTTATTTTACTGGTAATGGCACAAACATGCAGCTAGTAATAAAAATTATTAAACTACTGGCATTGATGTCCGATTGTTTAATATGAATAATTCAAGTTTACATGCAGGTCCCCCGATCTGTGTGCCGGTGTTGCGCAAGGAACATGGCCGCTGATGGAGGGTTCTGTCCATCAGTAGCTTCCATTCTCTTACAATGGTGACACGTGTGGTCCGTCCCCTATTTTGTAATGTGAGTTTCCAATATTCTGAATATTGAAAAGAATTATGATAAAATAGTTTCGGCCATATAATTCCTGGAGACAATGTAAAATAAAATCCAACCACTACCATGGAGTGAGAATGTGCTAGCCGTACAATATATATTCATGGTAACAAAAACTTTATCCAAGAATGAATCTTGTATTCCGTTAATTAGTACTTACGAAGTGAGCGCTCAGTCAGAAAGCAATTGTCCTGCAAAGAAATCAATGTAGCAATTATAAATTTCCAGCGCTTGGCTCGGTACTAATTAGATGTAGAAATGAACCAGTAGTCCATAAAAATGGAAAAACCCTCCAAGGTACATTGTGTCCACTTAAACTTGTCTGAATGCTGAGGAGGTGGCGGTAGAAGGTAAAGGAAGAAACGCAAGTTCGAGGGTTCCTGACTTTCTAGAATTGTTACTTGTTATATTTATGTGGCTTTGTTCATGCTTTTATAATTAATAAGCTTTACTGTTGTTAAGCAGCATCAAATGTCGCTCATCTAAATCTGCTACTTTAACCCTTTGTGTTACTCAGTTACTTCTGGTGTCAGACACATTTCTGACAGCTATTTAAGTGACTGAGCATGGCGTCCCCATATCAATATAAAACAAACATTTCGATGATTTTTTTTTTAATTCTAATATTGTATCTGGATATATCCAACTGCTGCTGTGGCGTTTTCTGCACAAAAAATATATATCAAATATGAAAAAATTCAGTCTTGCGACTAATATTCTAAACCCAAGAAACAAAAGGCAGTTGTTTGGACGTGCAGACGGATCTGTGGGCAGATCATAGAGCAGGTTCATAAATAGTATTATTTTCTATGCCTTCCCCTGGATCAGTATAGCAGGATTACAGGTTACTTGATGGACTTTTGTCTTTTTCCAACTCTAACAACTATGTAACTGTTTGGGAAAAGTTTCATTATAACTTGTATTTTATTCATTTCCTGCTCATTCTGAGCTTAGGAGTCCAGTGGGCGGTTTTATTAGCGACTTAGTTTTTGTTGTATGTGTACACCAGAGATGGCTGTGAATCCCTTAGTAGGACTGCCTACTGGACTCCTAAGCCCAGAGCATGCAGGAATTTCCACAAAAAAATCTTTCCCACAAAATGATTTCAATCTGCAGAGCTCCTCCTCAGCTATGACCTACGAGCCACAGATTAGACTGTATGTCCAGCGTGCAGCTAACGGGCTTGCTTGTATTTTCATAGGAGACTCCATTCAGGACCTCACTCACTGATGGTTATGGACATAAGCCTTTCTATGTCTTTTTCCAACCCTAACAACTATGTAACTGTTTGGGAAAGGTTTCATTATAACTTGTATTTTTTTCCTTTCCTGCTCATTCTGAGCTTAGGAGTCCAGTGGGCGGTTTTATTAGCGACTTAGTTTTTGTTGTATGTGTACACCAGAGATGGCTATGAATCCCTTAGTAGGCCTGACTCATGGTCAGTGAAAAACTACTGATGTCTGAGCAAGCACATTAAAATCAATGGATACGTGTACTGTTGCAGACAATGCGGATAGCACATCCGTTAAAAACAGAAATGTGAACAAGGCCTTAAAGGGGTTAACTCATAATCAGTGTGAAAAATGAAAATCAGATATTGTAGTACATGGCCGTCTCTTTCTAACAACCAGCCAGGTTCCTCACATGGATCCTCATTCATTTCTCCAACTGTTCTGCTAGAGTTATTACAAGCTAGAGCTCATGGGGTGTGTTGTTTCTTAAGGGACATTTCCTTTCTGCTGCATCGAGTGGCAGTTGAAGGATGAAACGGAGCATATATGTCAACCTCAGGGCGCAGGACAGAGAATTTAGTAAAAGAGCAAATAGCAGGTGGCACTATACAGATAGATTCAGGGATGCACCACCAATGAGGCCAGGTGAGGCGATCACCTCAGGCAACACCAGGTAGGGGCAAGAGGGGGGCAGCCGAAGAGCCATGGGCTGAAGGGAAGGGGTTAGGTTAAGAAATTGGCATTGGGAAGGGGTGCCATTTCAGTTTTCGCCTCTGGCAGCAGAAAAGCTAGGTGCACCCCTGGATTGTTAATTACATTAAATTACAAAACTATTCAGATCCAGGCGCTGTTTTGAAAAATGTAGAATGTTTCATGGGACAACCGCTTTAAGGTAAATTGAGTTAATTTTTGTTTGGTTTTTAAAATTGTGCCATAGGGTATGACCAGTGGTGAGACCAAGGCATCACAATGTTCTGGCTTCTGAGGACCCAGTAAAAAAAAACTCAGTGTTTGAACCGTAACATATTCTTCCAGCATATAATTGTGAAATCATTCTGTTCTGTGAATGGACTAATAAAGAAATGGAAAGATTCAACTTTAACTAGTGATGTGGAAAAATGAGTGCCATCAATCTTATTCATCCTGCTCAGAGGGATTTAGATTTTTTTCCCCCAGTATTTGTCCAGGATGAAAAGATCACATTGGTGAAGTGATGTGATGTCTCTTACCCAGACCTCCTTGTGAAAGGTCAAAGAAAATTTTCTTTGGCTCTTACTGGGTTTTGAGAAATGATTTATGTTCTTTATTTATTAAATGATTATACCAGTGTAGTAGGTCTAAAAAAATGGTATGGCTTAGATTAGTCCTGTGTAATACATCCATAGGATAACTAAGTAAGGCTTACTGCAAACGACTATCCGTTTTGCAGTCCACAAATAACAGCTTTCCAAAATATGGATGCGGTCTATGTGCATCCCTCAGTCTTCACAGGACTGAAAAAAAAGCCTATTCTTGTCTACAAAATGGACAAGAATGGGACAGGTTCTGTAATTTGTGGCTTGGCCTCACTGATACAGACAGCACATGGATGACATCCGTCCATTTATTTTTATTTTTTTTTGTAAATCCATAAAAATGAAAGGGTCTGTGTGGGATCCACAAAAAATGTGTATCTGACACAGACTAAAAATTCAGTTGTTTGCATGAGGCATAAGGCTATACATGGCCCACATCATGAGCCTCTAGGCCAGTGGTTCTCAACTCCAGTCCTCGGGACCCACCTGCCAGTCAGAATTTAGGAATATCCCACAGAATGAATACCTGTGGTAAGTCCTGATGGATGGACGCTAATTATATCAGCTGGTCTAAACTAAGGAAATCCTGAAAACCTGACTGGCAGGTGGGTCCCGAGGACTGGAGTTGAGAACCACTGCTCTAGGCATTCAGTGAGCATCAGGGTGACAAGACACACCTCTAAAAGCACTACAAAAGGCTGATCCATGGGCTTACACCTAGGTTTGCCACCAAGCAGCCCAGCTGGTATTGATGCCTGGAGGCCAGTGCTGGTATTTATTCCTCACTGGCAATGTTATTTTGCCAAATACAAAAGCCTCATAGACAAAGGTATGTGAAAAAATACAACTCACCAGACAGCAGACATCTTGGTAATGAAGTGTGCAGACCTCCCATCACATGGATAAGGTCAGGCACTGTTAATAAATACTATAGAGATGTGGCTCTTGGTGCTACTGCAGGTGCTTCTTTGTCTTGGGGTGCTTGGCGCGATCAGGACAGTAACAGCCAGGGTTATTGGGGAAACTGAGGCCTTGTTTATGGCTCATTGTTCAGGACTGAGCAGGAAAGCAAGCTCTTCTCAGTGTTGTTGGAGCAGTCATGGTTGGAGTTACCTGGTAGCAAACTTTAGCCTTTATATGAGGGGCACTGGCAGCTGGCAACACAATACTGGAGGCATTGACAGCTGACATATTATGGGGGGCATAAGAGGATGGATGGTGCTATTCATACGTTTATTCATGTTTTTTCATACACTTTCCAGATAAATAACAGGTAAAATCATATCGTGTTAAGCCACAACCACAAAACTACACCCTTTTTTTAACCTTGGTTGGCATTTTTGGGTAAAGAGGTGCCAGCCCTAGCTATACCATTCTACTGCAAAAAGTATGTATGTAAGCAGAATTTTAAATGCCTGTAGAATAGTTGCATTCTATGGTTGAAAAAAAAGATATCCATGAAGTTCAATTAAGTTCAATCAATTAAAGTTCAATCCCACGATTATCCCAAGATTTCTCCATTTATTGGTCCAATTGCTCTGCTAGATTTATATCAGGCTCAAGGGGCGTATCCTTTCTCAAGGGCTGTGTCCTCTCTCCCTATCACAGCTCAGGAAGCAGTTGAACAGGTGGCATTATAAAGATACATTTTATTGAATAACTCAGTGACTATATTAAACGTTTCATTACATTCAGTTACAAAAGAATTCAGATCCAGGTGCTGGTTTGAAACTCCTTTAAGGGAAAGGTAATGAGAAGAGAGAACCATGGAATCTGTATGATTTCATAATCTCAAAACAACTACATTAGAATAAGTAAACACTGGAATACTCCTTTAAATGTTTTAGTAACATAGTTTATATGGCTGAAAAAAGGACATATGTCCATACAGTTCAGCCTGTTAAACTGCAAATTGAGAATACATACCATATTGGTCTAAAAAATGTGTCATGGATATTTGTCATATTTGGTGTAAGCTCAGACGAACAGGGGTGTCCAGAATGACAGTGTTATAGCCTATTATATAAATGAACCATCTTAAATACGTTCATGAAGGAGGTATTCCCCTCTTTTAAAGGGGTGGCATTTTTGTAGGTACTCCAGGACCCATGATCCTAAGAAATGCAGCACTGGTTTAGATCTACCGGTATATCCTCTTCTAAAAGACACTCTCCCTGTGGGTGACTTACTATCTTGTACGTGTGTTGGATAAATGAAAGGTCAGTATCGCCTAGAAATGTTCATTCTGGACCAGAACTGCTACTGTACCTTATAATCAGATATTATTGGAGTTACAATGTATTTCAAGAGCAAATTTGTTGGCTGACGCTGGAATTTTTATTCAATTAGAATCCTTCATAGTAAAAAAAAAAAAAAAAAAAAAAACTGGAACGTGCACTTGAATTTGGATTTCAGTTGAGTAGAATACTAAATGTTAAGTTGCTAAGTTTGTAGTCCATGGCCCACAGCACCAATAACAATGTTTAATTTACTTTAATATTATAGCCCATTAGATGGACCTATTGCCCCAAAACTAATGATGAAGGAAACATAGGGGTGTGTTTGGCCGGGTAGCGTAAAGGACCTCAAAAGGACCCTCTCCCACATAAGACAACAGTCAAATGGTATGAGACAGTTGAGTCTGATACTGCTATGACATTGGGGCCCAATTACACTTCTAAAGAAGCAGAAATGTTGGTATAGGGCTAACTAATCCTAAAAACAGGCAGGCATCCAATGAGGTTTGTCCCTGCAAATTCATGCACACACAATATGAAGGATTAATTGCGCTACAGTCGGCATGTTGAGATGTTTCCATTCCAGATCCAGAGAAGCCATGTTGTTGAATGTATACTGTCATTAATAATCCGCTAAGTGGAATATGAAATATAATATTTTGTAATTTTGAATTCTTCATGGTCATGCTGTAAAAGTTGATGATGTTTTTAACATAAAAGAAAAAACCTGACAGCTTTAATTACTATTATTTTGTATTGGATTTGTGCATATGTGCCCCATAAAACAGCTTGTTACCGTTTCCAAGGTAATGAGCAGTTGAGAAGAAAGCACTAAATGGTACACTGATGGGATCACTAACTGCTCGCTCTAAAATATGCTCCTTACATTCCAATTAAATACAACCATTACAGAGATTCAAATATCACTGGATTTCCTCTAGAAAATAAGGACTAATTGAATTTGTTAGTGGCTTATTTTATTTGACAGCTTTTTATTGTTTTTGACTTGATGAGTTAAACTTGGTTACCCCTATATAATTGCTCCGTAATGCATCATACATGCCTGCAGGTTTGAAAATAAGCTCCTTGGCATCTCTTCTGTTTGTGGGAATATTGTGAAGGCACAATGGGAACAATGAGGCTTGCTCTTCAGTGACCATAGAATAACAGCTGTCAGCCCACGAAACACTTCTAGATTCTTTGTACAAATCATTGTTAGTACGCTTTGAAATGTTCAAGTGAACCTGCATGTCAAACCGCTTCAAATCTGCTCATCTTTGCCCACCAGCCCACTGTATATTTCAAATGAAAAAAATCTACACAAACTGTTGGATTGTATATTGATAGTCAAAATTTCTAAATTTTGCTTAATAGCTATAAAAGTAAAGATGCAACAAGCTCTGCATAATATTTATATATTATCATCAATTTGAATTGGTATTTTAATTTTTGAAGCTGTAGGGTCGGTACATTTCTACCCACTCTTGCTCCACCCAAACCTGGCTCTGACCTCGACTCCACAACTGACTCCACAGCCCTCTTTTCTAGGGCTGTAATGACCTTAGGACAGGCCATCAATATTTGACTGGTGAAGTCCACTTCTCGGCAACCCTGATCACCTAAATAAAGGGCCCCTTCACTGTTTATCCAGGCCTAGTGCAGTATATATGGTTGTGGCTGCATCTGGTACTGCAGCTCAATTCCATCCCCTTGACTTGGACTAAGCTGATGTGTGCTGTGGATCCAAAATTCAGTTATGTGAGGGCGCTGAACCCTGCTATTTATATATGATTTCCAGGCTAATTTTGATGACCTATCTTCAGAATAGGTCATAATATCTGATCAGTGAAGGTCCAATACACTGCAACCCTATCAGCTGTTCTCTGCGGTCAACGGCACCAGTACTAGCTCTTGAATGAAACAGGAGGCACAGCTCCGTTCAAGGTGTAGTGGCTGTGCTTAGTTACTGCAGCTAAGTAGAGATGAGCGAGTAGTGTTCGATCGAGCCGGTATTCGATCGAATACTGCGCTATTCGGCATACTCGATTTCAATCGAGTATAACGGCGATGGCGCACTTAGAATTCGTTTCCCCTCCCACCTTCCCTGGCGCTCTTTTTCCACCAATCAACATGCAGGGGGGGTATGACAGGCACGCTGAGCACGCTGGCAGCGCGAAAACAGCGTCTACATGGATTGGCTGGAAAAACCATGTGACCTCGAATATTAAAAACTCAGCTCTTCCTGCTCGTATGCATATGCTGCGTGAACTTAGTCAGGGACAGAGGCTGGAGAAGGGACAGACAGGTTTTAGCAGTTGTACAGGCAGGAGCGTGATTAAAAGCCCTTATCAGGGCTACTATAGTGCACTACAGTGATAGCTTTACTACAAGATACACTTTACAGAGAACGGCTGCCGTATTCAGGGATAGCTGCTGGAGTAGGGACAGAGAGAGGCATTAGTGGTGTATTAGGTGCTCTGCTACATACGAAACTATATTTGGCACTACTGTTCAGCGTTCTTTTTGGCTGAAAAACCCTGTTATATAACTAGTGTGTATATGCACCATCTGATCTGGCAGTATACGGCTGTGAATTTTATTTTATTTTTTTAAATACAGTTTATTTGGCTCTAGTGTTCTGGGTTCTGTGTGCCTGCAATACCCTTTTTGTATACCAGGTGTAAATACCCACCGTCTGTTCAGTTAGTACACGGCTGTGTACCTTGAAATATACAATATCTAGGCCATTTAATTGGCCACTGTACTGTGCGTTCTCTTGCTAAATTATTTCACATACCTGGTGTAAATACCCACCGTCTGTTCAGTTACTACACGGCTGTGTACCTTGAAATATACAATATCTAGGCCATTTAATTGGCCACTGTACTGTGCGTTCTCTTGCTAAATTATTTCACATACCTGGTGTAAATACCCACCGTCTGTTCAGTTACTACACGGCTGTGTACCTTGAAATATACAATATCTAGGCCTTTTAATTGGCCACTGTACTGTGCGTTCTCTTGCTAAATTATTTCACATACCTAATTATATACCCAAATATTGTATTTGCAACCAAAAAAAAATAAAATGCGGAGGGGGGCTAGCGGAATCGGACGAGGACGGGGGCGCGGAAATGCTGTTGGTGACCTTGTTGAAGCCAGTGGGGATACAATGCGTGCTGGTGAGGGTCAGCCAGGATCACACTTATCCAGAATCCCTGCCTTTATGGGACAGTTAAGCAGGGGGCGAGTTACACCGCTGTTGAGGCCTGAGCAGGTTGAACAGGTGGTGCAATGGATAGCCGATAGCGCTTCCACACAGTTGTCCACCAGCCAGTCATCCACACAGTCTCACTCTGACCCTCCTTCCTCCACACCTGGCCAACAGAGTCATCCCACCCTTGACCCCTCCCAGGAGCTCTTTTCGGGTCCTTTTTCAGATGTGCCGGAAGAATCCCAGGAGCTAGCAGAGGAATTTGTTTGTAGTGATGCCCAAACACTTGAGTTTTCGCCATCTCCTGCTGATGTGGACCCTGAACCAGCATCTGTTATCATGAGCGATGATGATGATGAGACGCAGTTGCCATCAAGGGAGGCTTTTGGAATGTCCAGTGGGCAGGAGGAGGAGCAGAGTGAGGAAGTGGAAGAGGAGGTGGTGGATGACGAAATGACCGACCCCACTTGGCCAGGGGTGATGTCCAGCGAGGAAAGCAGTGGAGAGGTGGTGGTCTGCGCAGCACCGAAAAAGGCAGCAAGAGGCAGAGGGATGTCCAGAGGCAGAGGGATGTCCAGAGGCAGAGGGATGTCCAGAGGCAGAGGGATGTCCAGAGGCAGAGGGATGTCCAGACAGAGTAGTGAGGCCACAGCCAGCACGGCCGAAGCTGTTCCCGGCAGCGGGCAGTCGCGTGAAGCTCCCCCATCGAGGCCTCGTACTTCTGTGGTGTGGAGATTTTTTAATGTTTGTGCGGATGACAAACTGAGCGCGGTTTGCACACTCTGCCACTCAAAACTGAGTAGGGGCTCTGAGAAGAGCAATCTGACCACCTCAGGCATGCGGCGTCACTTGGAAGTCAAGCACTGGGCTGAGTGGGAGAGAGCAAACGCAATACAACCTGCGCCCGGTCCTGCTGCCACTGCCTCTTCCCCTTTGTTGTGTGCTGCCACTGCGGTCCAGACCTCCAGCCAGGACACCTCCACATCTGCCTCTGCCTCGGCTACTTTGGGGCCTTCTCCTTCAGCCTCCCCTTCCCCCGCCTCTTCGCCTGCACCTTCACACTCCTCGTCCCATCAACTGTCCATCTCGCAGGCGTTCGACCGCAGGCGGAAGTACGCCTCGAGTCACCCCCAAGCCCAAGCCTTAAACTGCCACATCTCCAAACTGCTGGCCCTGGAGATGTTGCCGTTTAGGCTTGTGGAGACGCAGGCCTTCCGCGACCTGATGGCGGCTGCCGCACCTCGCTATTCCGTCCCTAGCCGCCACTACTTTTCCCGGAGTGCCGTCCCCGCCCTGCACCAGCACGTGTCGCGTAACATCAGGCGGGCCCTGAGGTACGCAGTCAGCGTAAAGGTCCACTTGACCACCGACTCGTGGACAATCGCTTGCGGCCAGGGACGCTACATCTCTTTGACGGCACACTGGGTGAATGTAGTGGAAGCGGGGACGGGGTCGCAAACAGAGACGGCCTACCTACCACCCCCGCCCAAGATTGCCAGCATGGGTTCTGATAAACCCTCCTCCTCCTCCTCCTCCTCCTCCTCCTCCTCCTCCTCCTCCTGTGCCTTAACATCTCCCTCAGCCGCTAGCTGGAAGCGTTGCAGCACTGGCGCGGGGAGACGTCAGCAGGCGGTGCTAAAGCTCATCAGCTTGGGCGACAGGAAGCACAGCGCCCCAGAGGTGAGGGACGCCATATTGCAGCAGACGGAGATGTGGCTGTCGCCGCTGCAGCTAGGACCAGGCATGGTCGTGTGCGATAACGGCCGTAACCTGGTGGCGGCTCTGGAGCTTGCCGAACTCAATCACGTACCATGCCTGGCCCACGTTTTTAATCTGGTAGTCCAAAAATTTCTAAAGACTTACCCCAACCTGGCAGAGCTACTGGTGAAAGTGCGGCGCTTGTGCGCTCACTTTCGTAAGTCAACTGTAGCTGCTGCTAGCTTAAAAAAACTCCAGCAACGCCTCCATTTGCCTGAACATCGGCTGTTGTGCGACCTGCCGACTCGCTGGAATTCCACCTATTCCATGTTGGCCAGGGTGTGTGAGCAGCAGAGAGCATTGATGGAGTACCAGATTATGAATCCACGCGTGCCTCCAACTCAGCTCCCTCAGTTTGCCAACCACGAGTGGCCATGGATGGCAGACATATGCGATGTACTGTGTAAGGGAGAACGCATTGCACGCAGAGGAGACGGGGGTAGGAGGAGACGCAACGGAGCTACACAGTCAGACCACACTTTTGTCTGCTTCACGGTGGCAGTTGCAGGAGGAGGAGGATGAGGAGGAGGACGACGTGGAGGTGGCTGTGGAAGAGGAGGAGGATGCTGGCGGCGAGGGTAGCAGTCAGGCTGTGTGCGTCCCATTGGTTCAGCGCGGATGGGGCGGAGAGGAGGCGGAAGAGGAGGAAATGGCAAGTGATCCTTCTGGTGGGGGCAGTGAGGTCATGCCTATTCAGAGTCTGGCACACATGGCTGACTTCATGCTGGGCTGCTTTTCCCGGGACACACGTGTTGTCCGGATAGTGGAGAACAAACTGTACTGGGTCTTCGCACTCCTGGACCCCCGGTATAAAGATAACGTCTCCTCTTTTATTCCGGTAGAGGAGAGGACGAATCGATTGCTGGAATACCAGAGGGAACTCGTGCAGAACATGATGGAGATTTTCCCACCCACCATCGCTGGCGGCAGAGAGGAGAGGGTCTCCCAGAGTCCCACAACATCCATCAGGCCCACAGACACCAGGGGAACACTCTCCAAGGTGTGGGACACGTTCATGGCACCCCCTCGTGCAACTTCCATCACTGCGGGGCCCGCTATCAGCAGGAGGGACAAGTATCGGCGGATGTTGCGGGAGTACCTGGCAGACCGTACCCCTGTCCTCCCCGATCCCTCGGCGTCCTACACTTACTGGGTCTCCAAGTTGGACACGTGGCTGGAACTGTCCCTGTACGCCTTGGAGGTGCTTGCCTGCCCTGCCGCCAGCGTGCTATCAGAAAGGGTGTTCAGCGCAGCCGGGGGCATTATAACCGATAAGCGCAGCCGCCTGTCAACCGACAGTGCGGACAGGCTGACGCTAATCAAAATGAACAGCAAGTGGATTGACCCGGACTTTGCTTCTCCAACCGTGGAAAGCAGCCAAAAGTGAAGTGCCATCTGTATGAAGTGCCATTTCCTCCTCCACCTCCTCCTCCTTAACCGCCGTAGAATTGCTCCATAAATAAGAAAAATTTATATATTTATGGCTCACCTCTTGGGCCTCCACAAAATGTTTGAGGTCTCACCTCTTGGGCCTCCATATAATTTTTAACAGGTCTCACCTCTTGGGCCTCCACATAATTTTTAAGAGGTCTCACCTCTTGGGCCTGCACATAATTTTTAAGAGGTCTCACCTCTTGGGCCTCCACATAATTTTTAAGAGGTCTCACCTCTTGGGCCTCCACATAATTTTTAAGAGGTCTCACCTCTTGGGCCTCCACATAATTTTTAAGAGGTCTCACCTCTTGGGCCTCCACATAATTTTTAAGAGGTCTCACCTCTTGGGCCTCCACATAATTTTTAAGAGGTCTCACCTCTTGGGCCTCCACATAATTTTTAACAGGTCTCACCTCTTGGGCCTCCACATAATTTTTAACAGGTCTCACCTCTTGGGCCTCCACATAATTTTTAAGAGGTCTCACCTCTTGGGCCTGCACAAAATCTTTAAGAGGTCTCACCTCTTGGGCCTCCACATAATTTTTAAGAGGTCTCACCTCTTGGGCCTCCACATAATTTTTAAGAGGTCTCACCTCTTGGGCCTCCACATAATTTTTAAGAGGTCTCACCTCTTGGGCCTCCACAAAATGTTTAAGAGGTCTCACCTCTTGGGCCTCCACAAAACTGTTTAAGAGGTCTCACCTCTTGGGCCTGCACAAAATGTTTAAGAGGTCTCACCTCTTGGGCCTCCACAAAATCTTTAAGAGGTCTCACCTCTTGGGCCTCCACAAAATCTTTAAGAGGTCTCACCTCTTGGGCCTCCACATAATTTTTAACAGGTCTCACCTCTTGGGCCTCCACATAATTTTAAAGAGGTCTCACCTCTTGGGCCTCCACATAATTTTAAAGAGGTCTCACCTCTTGGGCCTCCACATAATTTTAAAGAGGTCTCACCTCTTGGGCCTCCACAAAATCTTTAAGAGGTCTCACCTCTTGGGCCTCCACAAAATCTTTAAGAGGTCTCACCTCTTGGGCCTACAAACAATTTTTAAGAGGTCTCACCTCTTGGGCCTACAAACAATTTTTAAGAGGTCTCACCTCTTGGGCCTACAAACAATTTTTAAGAGGTCTCACCTCTTTAGCCTCCACACAATTTTTAACGGGTCTCACCTCTTGGGCCTCCACATAATTTTTAAGAGGTCTCACCTCTTTAGCCTCCACACAATTTTTAAGACGTCTCACCTCTTGGGCCTCCACAAAATTTTCCATGAGCCTCTGGCCAGCCCACGGCCTCTTCCTGCCTTTTGCGGTCCTACGCATCCCTCCACATCCCCACTGCTTTACCTGCTAGACATGACACTGGGCCAGGTCGGGTCACTGATATCTCTAGCGCCAACAATTTGGGCATTTTAAGGCTTCTGCATGTGTTTGAGTTGTTTTTACATTTTAAAGAAGACATGTCTGACCACATTTCACACACACACACAATGACAATTAGGGGTGGGGTCTATTTGCTTTCCCCCTTGCCTATGCCATCTGTGGTTGTCATAGGCAACGTGATTTTAAGGGGTGCAGAATTTCATCTTCTTTTTTGTCTAGTTTGGCTTGGGGTCCATGGCAATGTAGAGGAAAGAAGGTTTCCTTGTATGGTCTCACTTTACAGAGAGGTTAGATTGTCTTTGGAGTGTATTGTTGAGAGGCTGTGATAGTGGCGTAATAGTGCGACTTGGGCGCGTTATATGCACCCAGACATGCTTCCCCTGCTGTCCCAGTTGCATTCCAGCAGTGTTGGCATCCTTTTCTGAGGTTTCAGGGTGGACTTGGTGACCTCCAAGTGGTCGAATTGAGATTTCCAAGTGGCGAGCATTTTTTTCCCATAGACTTTAATGGGATTCGATATTCGGTCGAATAGTCGAATTTCGCGGTCTATTCGAATCGAATTTCGAACTTTCGAATATTTCACTACTCGCTCATCTCTACAGCTAAGTTCCAACTGATGTAAGTGAAAGCTGACCTGCAGTAACTCAGCACAGCCACTACACTTTGAACAGAGCCGTGCTTCCTATTCCATTCAAAGAGCTAGTTCCAACGTTGCAGGGAACAGCTGATCAGGGGGGTGTCTGACCCTCACCAATCAGATATCAATGACCTATCCTGAGCATAGATCAGTGACATTTCTAAAGACAGTAGCCCATATTCTTCAGCACTGCATTTCCAGGGTCAAGGCGCACTCTTTCTTCCTGCTGTTCTCAACCCCTTTGGTGCAGCATCTCCAGTACTTTGATGAAGACCTCTTGCCGAAAACGTTAAGTTATTGACTGGATGTCCTTCCAATAAAAGAATACAGCACTAAAGCAATCTAGTGGCGTGTGGGAGCATTTATTTTATGTTTGGTTTGGGAACCATCTACTGCAAACCACACCTATCAAATTGTGTGCCATTAAATCTATCATTGAACATATATCCTGAGGGATAGGTCATCAGTATCTAAAACCTGGAAAACCCCTTTAAATATAAGCCATCAATATTCTAGTCGATGAAGACCCGTTTAACAGGAAATGAGAATAAAATGTAGGACACATGACCATGTTTTTCCCCAATGGATATGCCATAAATGTGCCATGTCCATTTTGGCCCCTAGTTTTGGGTATGTCATTGTGTCAAGAGTTTGCCAGTACAACGACTAACCCTTCAGTTTTTTATTCTAATCTCAGAAACACAATAGCTTGCCTGTCCTCTGAATTCCAATAGAAGTGAATGGAGAGACCTTCTCATGTGCAACCACCTCTACGTATACTTCAAGTAGCACATGGGTCCCAGTTCTTCAGATAGATGAAGGTCCACAGATGGGATGTGCATGTATCATACTTTGAAGGCATAGCTACTGGATATACCATAAGTCTGAGATGGGAATACTACTTTAATTGTTAAAGGACATTCCTGGCCTTTTGATCCTTGGCACCTGACCATAGTCCATGGTTCAGTTTACAGAATTCTGATCTACAGTTGCTACTTATATGGAAGCTAGCCGTACGCGACTACGGCCTAGTTGACCAATTTATCTGAGTAGAAATGGCAATCATATTTTTTAAAAATTAAATCCTCAGGACAACCCCGGTGAGTATGCTCTAATAGGGCATAAAGACATCTTAGGTACGGGTCACCATTATCAACAACTCCTGCTCCACAGATGTAGCATGAGCTACTGCTGTGGCCACTGAAGAGACAATATACAGTTGGCTACAACTTAATGGCTGATCACTATGGGTTTTAGAAGTTGAACTAGCTACAGTGTGACCACTGGTTACGAGAATTGGGGACCCAAGTCACTTGCGTGAGTGGAGTGGTGGTGTGCATGCATTACCACCGCTAATACAACATTCCTAATAATACATTTCTCCTAATACATAAGTATCTATTCTAGGGATAAGTGATAATTTTGTTCAATAGGAAACATCATTAATTGCAAATTTTAGGCTAAAATACTCCATGATCGCTATATGAACTCCTATACTTTGCATCATGTGTTAGTGGTGCACTTAACTGTATAATTATTCCGTACCATATCCCACAAATCCTGTTTTAATACCCTTTAATGTGAGTGATGGATAATTACTTTCAGTTGTTACAAGTATCTGCACAGACTTAGGTTCTTGTTAATCATGCAAATGGTTTGTTATTTAGGGTTTTATGAGCAAGGAACCGATTACTGAAATGAGGATGTTTCAGCAATATATTTTATGCTGCAGTATTGGAAAAAACTAGAAGGCTGGTATATAATATCTGCTTCAAGCATTCAGATACAGAAGCTGTATATTGGAGACTGGGTTGTTTCTAAAAAAACTTGAAAGAGAATACAATGATAGATTTTGAAATTTGATACAGTCCTGTGGCTTGAAAGAACTAAAATAACCTTTTGATATTTTTGTTGGTTCTGGCGTGGTGGGTATAGTCCATACATTATTCACAAAACCTATTTCTCATTTAGTATGAATGGGCTGCACGTTCCAAATCTGAAGCCTGAAATCTGAGTGCTTCATTGAAATTAAAATTCCCTTTGAGCTGCCGGTTGCCATGGTTAACACAGCCGTTGTATTCCTAGGAAATGGGGGCATGAAATCCCTTTCAATGGTTGTTAAGAAATCAGCATAAATCACATACCTTCAAATATGTGCTTACACTTACAGTTTTGGCTGGGAGTCTATCTGACGTTCAGCTGACTGCTGTGACATGGGATTTTCAATAAGCACTTTGTTAGTCAGCGGGAAATTTGGTGGAGTGAAGTCATTTCTCAGCTGACAGGCTTGATCATCTCTAGAAGGTCTTCAATGGCCGAGTGGAGGAAGATTGGTATTCCTATAGGGATGCTCCAAGTGTCTGTAAAATGTCTCGCCTTCTTTTAGCTTGAAAAGTACTTGTGTGTATGTACATATATAAATTCAGCCTCAGAAACTATTAAGCTTCATTCTATGGAAAATTAAGTGCTTTCATGGTGAATCACATGATATAAAAACAAAAAAAAAAATAAAATCTGGGCATTAGTGCAGTTTCAGAGCAGGACTGGCTTCTTCAGGTTAAAGGGTGTTTTCCGGTTTCAAAAACCCCCACCAGCATTCAACCTTACTGCATTATATAAGTCAGATGATAAAGTTCTGAGTGCATTTTGGTTCCTCCAGCGTAATTGTGACCTGCACCCTGTGTATACTGCATCCTGGCGCAAGATTCGCTGGGAGTGTCTGTAGTATCAGGTGTCTGCTTCTTCTTCCTCTCCCAGCTCAAATATCACAGATCCAAGCTTGCTTGAAGCCCTGCTGGAAAAACCTGGCCCTAAGATACATCATCATTGCTGACATCATGTCTACAGGGCAGGGTCCAGGAGAATGAGCGGACCACCACCCTCAGAAGCAAAGTCATTGATGATGTGTCAACATGGCAGGACCTTACAAGCCTTGTCCTGCCTCAGATGTAGACGTGATGTCATCGGGATAAGGAACCAACACAGAGGAAAATGTCACATGACCGCAATGGAATGCAGGATAACAGGGCATTACTGATTAAACACTATTAAGTAAAAACATGTTTCCTACCAGTTGATGCTGAAAATTTCAAAACTGGAATACTCTTTTTAAAACCTGAGGAAGAAGCTGGTTCAGCTTTGAATTTTAGCCACAGTCATATGGAGACAATAGACTTGCCCATATTGATGTTGTGCCACCTTGTAACTTTACACTGGATACTCTGGATTTTTTTTTTTCTCTACGATATATAGCCTTTATTAGGGAATATTTATATGTTTAAGGGTTATTCAACCTTTGGCCCAAATAAATTCAGTGTTAATTCAGCAAATGATCTCTAAAAAGACAAGTGAGGGGCTAGAGACAAGCTGTCTGAAACCCTATATATTGACTGTGAATGACAATCTGCAGCTTGTTATGCAATAGAATACAGTTTGTCCATACCCTTTTAACTAATTCACAGTTCCCGGCATTCAGTATAAATTCTTTTTTTTTTTATATCTTTTACATCTCTGCTGTCTTTGGTTAGGACACAGATATTTAATATGCCTATTTTCATGTAGATATGGAACCTGGTGACACGATGGTCTTTGTTTAAAATTCACCACATGATGCACAGTTATGTGAAGCACTGGCTGCAGAATTAAACCTTATTCGTACTATGGTGCTGGATGTGCTCCCAGCACTCAGCTTTAATGGCTGACCTGGAAAAAACAAGGCTGATTGTGTTATTGCCAGCTTTCATACAGAATGCTATACAGATTAAAGCGTATGTTCACATTTGAATACTATTTAACAGCTGATACTATAATCTTTATACAAATGTAATACATTCATTGCTGTACTGATCATGAATTACAGCAAGGATTGATTGGTACCAAAATCAGTGAACATTCTGCGCACACAAACGCAATCCTAACAGCTTGGCTGACCTCCTGTAGTGCATTGTTTTGTGCTATTCTGTATTTCGGACAGTAGGGCCTAATTTGAAGACCACACTTAAAGAGGTATTCACATCTCAAACATGTCTCCTTTTGAAAATAAGCCTTTAAACTCCTCCTAAACGACTTTGTTGGTGGCTGTCAGTAGCCTGCATGCTAGATTATCCCATGCCTGTCTATACATGAGAGAACACTGATTGCAATAACTCCAATGTACATTAATTGTAGAAAATGTACATTGGATTCATTGCGGATTCTGCACTAGTCTGGATAAGCCCTGCGCCTCCGGAGGATGCGGCTAATTTATAGGGGCACTCCTAGTCATAAATTAGGTTCATCCTTTGGCAGTCCATGCACCTAAACAGAAATCTACGACAGCTCAGAGCTTCATTTGTGCCAGAAAACAGGTGTAAATCAAGATAAATTTGACGGGACAGCTGGCCATGCCCCCTTCCTGCCCTTGCCATGCCACCTTAAGGGAAAGTGGCAAGGGTGGCATCAAATCTGAAAGAAGTCACAAACCGATAGGATGCACAATTTTAACGCCACTTTTCAGCATAAATGAGATGATAAATCTCCCCCATAGTTTTCAAGGGTTGAAACGCATCAATTTATTACAATTTGTAGAGTCAAATTTCCTGCCACAGTTTTGTTTTCCACAGTCTGAATACAGCCTGTATTCCACTGAAGGACAAGTGGTTTTCCAAGATTTTTGAAAATGGGCACAGAGCAGAGGTCAGTGTAAGATGATCAAAAGGCCTTACTCACCCTTTAAACGTCTGTCTTCCATAGCACCATTGCTCCGGTAGCCACTTATCCTGCAGTGATGAAGTCACATCCATTGTTCACGTGACCACTGCTGCCAATCAGTGGCCTCAGCAGTCACATGCCATTCAGGCACATGTGAACAGTGAATCAAATATAATAGGTCTAGCATGGACTGGGGTGGCAGAGTCTGATGCGGTAGTACTGAAGAGGCAGGATATTTTAAAGGTACAGGGTTTTTGTTTATTTTATATTACCTCGTTTTATGCCTTTTTTTTATTTTTTTGAATCTTGGAAACCCCTTTTAACAGGCAAGAATAATTCAAAATTGTTAAGTTAGCAGCTCCATTAAAAAAAGGCGAGGAAATTACTGTGACTCCCTAATATATAAGCATCAAGGTCAATTATGCTGCAATATTAAAATGCGACACATCTGAAATCAGTTTACATAAATGGTCTGTAGATTCTTGTGCTTCATGTGTAATGGCCTCTAATAAAGCTGTTTGCTGTGTCTTATGTACGTACATATGTCTGGTCCATAAATGTGCCAAATTTAATTTGTGTGGTTTTGTTTTATGTGTTTTGTGATGTTGATTATAATAAACTCCAGGCATACATGCTGCTGTATGGCCTTTCTGATGGTGGTGGAACGGCTCATTGCACTCGGTGAAGATGTGTTACATAGAGAGCACAGAAGCACCCTAATAAAATCAAATGTGCTGTTTCTATGCATGCTTTCCTCACTTGAACGATTCTCCTCTGTCTTTATAGCACGCTGTACTATCGCATTCCTCAACACTTTACATCTGGCTGGCACGGAGCCTTGAAATGTAGATCATTTTGAGAGGCATAACAATGGGCTTGTAAAAAAAAAAAAAATTGGAAACGGGTAGAGGGACTATATAGGAGACTTTGTGTACAAACTGCACCATGGTTATATCACTATATTGGTATTGTGCAGTAATAGTTATTCATAGCTGGTCTGATTTTCTGTAGGAATTCAGCATTGGCTTAACTACGTTTTGATACAGCCTTTGTCCTTGTTCTCATTTTTTTCCCTTCCTGCTTCTAGGAGTCATAAGTTGTTGTTTTTATGTTTTGTTCATATAGCTGTATCAGAGATTGTGTTTTATGGGACAAGCTATGCTTTCTAATGGCACTGTACAATATTGCATACAATGTAGGGGGAAGCTGAACAACAGTTTTAAATGGGGTGGGGGGATTGGAAAAAAAAACACAATTCTGCCATAGTTTTATGCATTTTGTTTTTACAGCGTTCCCTATGTCTTATCTTTGTTTTGTGGGCAGTAGAGATAAGCGAGCATGCTCGGCCGAGCGTACTCGGGAGCAATTTTCGAGTAGTAGCGTACGCATTTTATAATCTGTACGCTAATGCATATGCATCTTGTAATCTGTACACTAATGCATACGCATCTTATAAATTTGTAAGCTAATGCGTACAAATTACAAGATGCATATGCATTAGCGTACAGATTAGAAGATGCGTACGCTACTACTCGAAAATTGCTCCCGAGTACGCTCGGCCGAGCATGCTCGCTCATCTCTAGTGGGCAGTATTATTATAGTTATTACAAGGGATACAAAATGTTGTAATCTTTAAGTTACTGGATCATTTGACTTACAGCTATACAGCTCAGCTCCTCCTGATCTATTACATGCCACTGGCAAATTACACTGCGTTTTCTTGGTGCTAGGTTCCCTTTAGTAAATTTTATTTGGACACTTAATATGCAAAAGTGGTAATTGTTTATACAGTTGATAATTTAGTTTTTTACTTCTTTCAGGTCCCGGTATTAAGGCCCATGGATCTGATGGTGGAGGCCACCCCGAGAAGAGTCTTTTCCAATGCGCACACATATCATATTAACTCAATATCTGTGAACAGTGACTACGAAACATACATGTCAGCAGATGACTTAAGAATAAACCTGTGGAACCTAGAGATAACAAATAGAAGTTTCAGTATCCTTTTGGCTGCGATGAGTTGGTCTTAAATCAAGGAGATCCCTCATTTCATAACTTACTCTGACCTATCCAATACAAAGTGCATTGTAGTGAATAGTAACCACCGCCTCCTCTTCAAACAGTTAATCACTGGGGGTGCTGGGAGTTGGACCCCCACTGGTCTGATATTGATGACTTACCCTGACCATAGGTAATCAATATTAATGGCTGGTCAACCCCTTTATAAGGATTTTCCCATTACCCAAACTAGGCTAGAACATCCCTGGATTTCCTAAGACTATGGGATTAGTAGTAATGGGCTGATGTTTCATTAATAAATGAAGATAATAGCATACTTTGTAGATAATAGCATACCCCCATTGAGTACTATTCACTTTTCATAATAATGACTGTTGCGCCAATGTGGCCCAAAATTCCCCAGCACCAACCACCATCGCCCCAGCAGTGGTATGACATAGTGCAGTCACATTATACCCACAATTCTCTCTGGTTGCCACAGGCAGAGTATAGTACTCCATCGCCAGGCATAGACCATTTGGGGTTATGCTACCCGGTTTTAAAACTGTACTGGGTATTCATGTCTACCAAGCTTCATTGCCATGGTGGAGGTTACTTGAGGAAACAAACTATGTAATCAAAGCAACGCATAAAGGTTAAGCTAAAAATCATTGCCTATCGTTTCTAATTCGAGTCAGTCAAAACCACGGAAATAAGCAGTCTTTTGATTGGATGGTTATGTTTTGGGTGGAAATCCTACAGGTTCTGGTAGTTATTTGCCATCTTCAGCATATTTAGCTTCTTGTTTTTGTCTTACTTCTAGTTTACCAGGTCTGGAATTGTTGTATGTATAACCTTAACTCAGCAACTACCAGATATTGTGGACATTAAACCAACCAACATGGAAGAGCTGACAGAAGTCATAACAGCCGCTGAGTTCCATCCACATCATTGCAACACATTTGTATATAGCAGCAGTAAAGGAACGATACGACTGTGCGACATGCGTTCTTCTGCTCTGTGTGACAAGCATTCAAAGTGTAAGTTATAATGAAATTTATATACATGATATTTTTGGTTGATAATTGCACCGACAGTCAACAGGTTTATTTCAAATATACTGAGAGAGAGGTTCAGGAGGACTCTGAAACCATGGGGTACCACTCCCATCCTGCAGTATATTAGACTCACATTACATTACATTTTGAACATCGCAATGTTGATTCTCATTGTGAAAAACTATATTGCGCAATATGTTTTTCAACCCAATCACTGGCCTCAGCGGTCTTGTGCCGTATACTGCTGAGGCTAGTGCTGGCTGCAGCGGTCATGTGCCATATACGGCTACGTCACCGCTACAGCCTGTAGGCACAGACCAAAGGTGAGGACCAAAATGACAGTTCTGGAAACAAAGAATATATAGCAAGGGTGCATGGGGCTAAAAAGAACAAATAACATTGTATAAACGTTGATCTCTTTAGGTTCTTTAGTGTTAACTATTTTTAGTGTGTACCTTTTGTGTATCATTATATTTAACTAAAAATTTAAAGGTGATCATCTCTTGTGGTGCCATGTTAATTCGTGGAAGCATATTCCACAAAACATTGTTTTTATTTGTCTGCTTGTTCTTTTATGTTCAGTGCAAATAAATTTTCCAATTGTTACTAGCAGGTGAAGATCATTACTTTGTGTTGTAAAATGTGAAGAGCATGACAGGCAGCAGAAGGAAGTGTCCTTTAATTAACTTAAAAGGAAAAATACAACTGCACATTACACATTAGATGGTTCAGTGAAGCATTGGGTGCAAGCAAATGCCCTTAACCTTCTCAGTATGTGACCTGAGAATTGTAATTAGCTTGGAAGAGAAGCACTTAGAATTGCTACTTCGCCAACAAAAATACTATTATCACAGTATACTATTTCTCAGACTGGAACTAAACATTAAAAGAGACTACACAAAAAGAGCCAATTCATGCTTAGAAAATTGTCTAAATTACATTGATGGTGAACTCAAATTCTTTACTGGACCATGTGATATTGGTCTTTTATTTATTGGTCTATTGAATAAAGTATTTTGAGGAGACCTAAGGCAAATTAATTTCCATAATAGCATCCCTGGTTTTCTATACTTGCTGCTTCTGTACGTGCAAGCTTTGATTAGCAGCTTTTGTCACTACTAAATCCCTTTATTTTTGGAAAGGAATCTGCACGCATTGGGGCAGATGGAATAGTTGAGTATTTGCCCAATCTCTACCTTTTTCCAAATATCCTCTAGGGAAAAAGACCCAAAATCTGATTGGTTGCAGTGACCAAGTATTAAAATGTTTTCCTTCCATAAGATTTGACCATTCCCTCCCATTGTGATGTTTTTATGGTGCCTCGATTTGTCCAGTTGTTGTGTCTTAGGCCAGACAAGTACAAAATGCATCAGATGAAATGATCCTTGGTGCATGCACCTCAGTGATCATTTCTGGGCAGCAGATCATGCTGTGTGAATAGCACCCTGCTGCACAAAAACCGTGAGGATAAGCGATAGATAGAACTTTTCTACTAGGATCAAGTTGTTTTCCTAGCGTGGATCTAATACAGTTGTTGTAGCAGATACTAAATTACTATTATATTTTCTTTCAAAGTAACTGTAAGTTGACCAAGTTACTGAATGATTTATTTCACCATGCAAATAAAGTGCAATGCTACTGGTGAGGAAACCTTAGTGGTGTACTGGTCAGGCTGAGGGCGTCTTACGTCTTGGTAGAAAATTCTCAAATGATGTTCTACGTTTCCCTTAAAATTATGATTGGAATAATGTTTGTGTTTTAGTGATGTTTTGTCCCACATAGGATGGAGCTGGGGCAGATTGTGTTGCCTAAAGCTCTGCCACAATGAATAAGTCAGGTGCCATATATTGGATTACTTTTATGAGTTTATTTGAATGTATTGTAGAAAATAGTAATTTTAACATGTTTTTTGCCATATTAGCTGTTTTTTGGTATTTTTTTTTAGTTTATAATTCCATTGTCCTATGAGGATCACCCACCCAGCAAAGATGGTTGTTTGACCTCTCCCTTGACATTTTTGATTGATTTTCCTTTTTCTTTTTTTTCCCCCCCATGTCATCTTCTTGAGTTCAGCAGCTTTGAGTCAATTTCTGTTCAGTGATGGGCAGAGCTCAATTGAGGCAGTTCATCAGAGTTGAAAATGAAAAGTAACATTGACTTTTATGGATGAATTGTCAGACAGTGGGGGAAATTTAATAACTTTAGACTTTAATCAAAATGCAGAACTGGGAATGACAAAAGAGAAGTAGAACCTGTGCAGATAAACAAGGCCTTCCTGGTAGATGGAATATAAAATGTGGCATCATCTACTGTCTGTTTCAATTGATTTCCCCAATGGTCTTAGGGTGAATTGGTTTGGAAGTATTTTTAGCATGGAAAATCCTGAGTATTGTTAAGAAGCAGTCTAGGAATTAAAGGGAGACTTTTTTTTTAAAAAAACTTCAACAGATACTTAAAGCAAAATTCTGATTTTAACAACATGTCACAGCTTAAATCTACATAAAGTTAAGGAACTGCAAGTTAAGGCAATTCTTCTTGATTCTGGTCTGACTCCGTGAGGAAGCAGCTAAAGTGGAACACAAAACTCTCAGTACTAACAAAGTATTATGTTCACGGGAGGCAGAGCAGGAAGCCCACGAGGTGGAGCCTCAGCCAATAGCTACAGAGCAGGAAGTGATGTCAGAGAGGGTATTGTTTTGTCAAATTTTCCTGTATAGCTTCTTGTGATGATTATCTTTATTATGGATGGTTATAGATATACAGAGTACATTGAAAACTTGATTTGAGTGATCAGAGTGAGAGAATTAAAGGGGTTGTTCAACGTTTTATATTGATGACCTATCATCAGGAGAAGTCATAAATATCTTATCAGCGGGGGTCCACCACCATCAATCAGCAGTTTGAAGAGGAGGTGGTGCTCCATGTGAGCGCTGTTTCCTGTTCATTACACTGCACTTCATCTCAGAAGTGCAGTGTAATGACAAGTACATGCTCCATTCACTTGAATGGAGCAAGTATTTGTAATTACACTACACCACCAGTCCACAGGAAGCAGGAGTGCCGCCTCCTTGTCAAACAGTTGATCAAAAGGGGGTGTCGGACCCCCGCCGATCAATTATTGATAACAATTTCTTAGGATGGGTAATCAGTATAAATCGTTGCACTACCCCTTTAATGGCCTGGTTACATGGCCTTAGAAAATCCACTAACTAATTATGGAAATTTTACCATATTTTCACTTCAGAGGTTTTTTTCCCCCCTCCATACACATATCCGGCTTAGGCAACTCCCAATAATACAGAAAACAGAGGACCCCTGATTCACTGTTTCTATTGCTCCTATAAAATGGCTGCTTCTGTCGGCATCGATTGGGTCAAGAAAACTTGCTCTCCTGATAGGATGCCCTGTAAATATAACATAATGGCTGTCACATTTTAGCTGGCATATCTGAGCCCATTATGTAACATAACTGATATTGTTTAATACATTTGACAGTTTTCTGGTTTGATGTAAATGTACAGTCATGGCCAAAAGTTTTGAGAATGATACAAATATTAATTTTTACAAAGTCTACTGCTTCAGTTTTTATAATGGCAATTTGCATATACTCCAGAATGTTATAAAGAGTGATCAGCTTAACAGCAATTACTTGCAAAGTCAATATTTGCCTAGAAAATGAACTTTATCCCCCAAAACACATTTCAACATCATTGCAGCCCTGCCTTAAAAGGACCAGCTAACATCGTTTCAGTGATTGCTCCATTAACAGAGGTGTGGGTGTTGATGAGGACAGGGCTGGAGATCAATCTGTCATGATTAAAGGGAACCTGTCATCTCCGAAACACCCCCTGAACTAGAGTAAGCGGTGTATAGTGTAAGTGACGTTGAGTCCGGTTATGTAATTTTTATCTTCATACTCGCTTCCATTCTGATGTTGTGTTCCCACAAAACTCAGTGGACTCCTGTGCTCACTCACATAATGGAGAGGACTCAAAGAAGAGTCCTCTCAATGCATTTTACTGCCGGTTTGTGGAAGCACAACATCAGAATGGAAGTGAGTATAGATAGATAAAACTTACATATTCGGATTCAGCATCACTTACACTATACACCGCTTACTCTAGTTCAGGGGGTGTTTCGGAGATGACAGGTTCCCTTTAAGTAAGAATGACACCACTGGACACTTTAAAAGGAGGCTGGTGCTTGGCATTATTGTTTCTCTTCTGTTAACCATGGTTATCTCTAAAGAAACACGTGCAGTCATCATTGCACTGCACAAAAATGGCCTAACAGGGAAGAGTATCGCAGCTAGAAAGATTGCACCTCAGTCAACAATCTATCGCATCATCAAGAACTTCAAGGAGAGAGGTTCCATTGTTGCCAAAAAGGCTCCAGGGCGCCCAAGAAAGACCAGCAAGCGCCAGGACCGTCTCTTAAGTGTTTCAACTGCAGGATCGGGCTACCAGCAGTGCAGAGCTTGCTCAGGAATGGCAGCATGCAGGTGTGAGTGCATCTGCACGCACTGTGAGGCAGAGACTCTTGGAGCAAGGCCTGGTCTCAAGGAGGGCAGCAAAGAAGCCACTTCTCTCCAGAAAAAACATCAGGGACAGACTGATATTCTGCAAATGGTACAGGGAGTGGACTGCTGAGGACTGGGGTAAAGTCATTTTCTCTGATGAATCCCCTTTCGATTGTTTGGGACATCTGGAAAACAGCTTATTCGGAGAAGACGAGGTGAGCGCTACCACCAGTCTTGTCTCATGCCAACTGTAAAGCATCCTGAAACCATTCATGTGTGGGGTTGCTTCTCAGCCAAGGGAATCGGCTCTCTCACAGTCTTGCCTAAAAACACAGCCATGAATAAAGAATGGTACCAGAATGTCCTCCGAGAGCAACTTCTCCCAACTGTCCAAGAGCAGTTTGGCGATCAACAATGCCTTTTCCAGCATGATGGAGCACCTTGCCATAAAGCAAAGGTGATAACTAAATGGCTCAGGGAACAAAACATAGAGATTTTGGGTCCATGGCCTGGAAACTCCCCAGATCTTAATCCCATTGAGAACTTGTGGTCAATCATCAAGAGACGGGTGGACAAACAAAAACCTACGAATTCTGACAAAATGCAAGCATTGATTGTGCAAGAATGGACTGCTATCAGTCAGGATTTGGTCCAGAAGTTGATTGAGAGCATGCCAGGGAGAATTGCAGAGGTCCTGAAGAAGAAGGGTCAACACTGCAAATATTGACTTGCTGCATTAACTCATTCTAACTGTCAATATAAGCTTTTGTTACTCATAATATGATTGCAATTATATTTCTGTATGTGATAAAAACATCTGACAAACACACATAAAAACCAGAGGGCAGCAGATCATGTGAAAATATAATATATGTGTCATTCTCAAAACTTTTGGCCATGACTGTAAGTTATCATTATCATGTCAGGCCACTTCTCAATTCCTCATTTTCCCGTTTTTTGATTGCTGTGAGTAGTATAAAGACCTGGTGCTGGCAGTTTTCTGAAAATGTGCCCTTTCCACTGGAAGCAGAAATCTTTTTAGATGGTGAAGATACCGAGTTTTTATTGGAAGGGGTTATGCCATGACAATCTGACATCATATAGCACATAGCAATCACTTTGTAACAAGCTAGGACATCCCTTAACCTCACTCAGAGATTCAGAGATCTCTCCCCATTCATAGCTTTTATTGCTGTACTAGATTCTCTTCAGGCTGGCAGCTTAGTGGGTGTACTTTCTGCTGCTGCTCTCTCTATCGCGTCTCAGGGGGCTTGTCCATTCTACTGAAGCTCTCTCCCCGTAACTGTCACAGCTTCTAACAGTAGATATGGCTGGAGGCAGCTGAAGGATAAAACTGAGCATGTCCAGCCACCGCAGCAGGTGGACATGCAAATTACAATACAGATTAAGTACCAGGGAGTGTCATTATAATGAAGCAAAGAGAATATCTCACAACTGAACCATTTTTGTAACGGAAAGTAAATTAAAAAAGTAACTAGCTTTTCATGTAGAACTTCATTAAAATAAAATTTGATGGTCCCAACCTGTTTAAGCAAAACTAGGCATAGAACCTAAGACACAAGCTGCTTACCTTGATCTTTTTATACTGCTCCTGGTCCTTCACGGCTAATCTTAGCACGGATTATAGTGCAAACTTAATCGATATCATTATGCAAGCAATGCAGCTGACATTTTCTTACTGTGCAACCTGGACCCTGAGGAACCCACAGGCAGCTGCCTTCAAGACTTGGCCATACACTGAGTAATGAGTCGAAGAAACAGAAGAATGTCTAGCATCCAATGATGAACAAACCTGCAGGCTTTTTTTTTTTTTTTTTGAATATCCATATATAATCCATCATGGACATAGCCACATATCCCCTATGTGCTTCAGCTGTGATTGTGCCTAAGGCACATTGGCAGCATCTATCTGTATCTCGCCACCAAGTTCCACAATTATCAGCACTGTGTATGTGTCACGCCCTGGTGTGGAGGGAATAGCCACACCGAGCGTACGAGGGAAAGGAAAAGACCAAAACCAGGGAAACGGTCACCTCCTGCAGGGAACCCTGAAACTAGGCCCTGACTGACTACCAGTATGAACAAGCCTTAGTGGTAGGAGAGTTCATACACAGGAACCTAATAATAAATTCACCCTAAAGAACCCTGCAGCTAGTGACACAGGAAACAGTCAACCCGTTCCTCCAAGAGTAAGGACAAACAGGAGACTCCAGAAGGAAAACCAAAAAGGAAAAATGTCACTTATCTTAAAGCAGATATCACAGCAACCGGATCTCAGCCGAGATCCACACCACACACTACAAAGTAGGCAGAAAGTATAAACCGCAAGGAATACTGGGAGAGGAAGGGGTAAATAGGAGAAAGATAATTACCACAGCTGCAACAGCTGAGGGGAAGGGGTGTGGTAAACAGCAACCAACCAAGGGGAAAACATGTCAAATTGTCACTTTTGAAAGCCGCGCAGAACGTCTGATACCAGACGCAAGCCCACTCATGACAGTATGCCCTATACCTATATGATACATGTGGATACAAAACCAGGTTGGCCCTGGCATTGTTTTCTGCCACTTTGCTTAACAGTCTGTGGAGCTCTGAAGACTTATCTATTGCATGGCACTTACGCAAAAGTCTGAAATAAGATACTGGAATATGTATTCATAATTTTGATTAAAGAATGATTTTTAATAAAAACTTTTATATGCATGGGAGAACATGTCCCAGTGGTATTGTTTTATGACTTTACATAGATCTGACCTTTGCTCAGGGCGCCCCATGCTGTCAAAGCAAGTTGAGTGATTGGCCTTTATTAGTGATGATAGAATTAAGCAATGCCAGTTTCCATGGTTACTAGGTAAAGGCATTGAATAGATCTACAAGTGGAGGACCTCATGTGGTTGTTTGCTACCACACAATTTAGATGTCCCTTCAATTAGCCTCATTACCATTTTGTGAAGACTTCATTGTACACCTGGTTGTACCGGCTTTGTCCAGAATGTCACTTTTCCCTTGGATGGCCTAGTTGCTCATGAATGCATTCAAAGCGTTTTGTTGCAGGTTGAGGATTTTGCTTTTCTGTTTCCATAAAGTAACCATAAAACTGTGTAATTTATGAGAAATATGTCATGCTTCTCACCTATAGAGCAGATGAAAAGTAATATTTTCCTCATGTAAAATAATGTAATCTCATAACAATGTGGTTACCATGGTAAAGCACTAAATTTCCTCATGGCCTAGCATTATAGGGGTATAAAGTGTGTGTGTGTGTGTGTGTGTGTGTATGTATGTATGTATATATTATATAGTAGTTCCTCAAGTTACAATATTAATTGGTTCCTGGATGGCCATTTAAACTGAAACCATTGTAACGTGTGTCTATAACTCTATGAAAAAACAGTAATTGGTTCCAAAGCCCAAAAATGTCATCCCAAAATAAGAGAGAGTGACGTTTTAAGAAAAATAAGAAAATAACTACAACAGATAAAGCAAGGCCTTACATAAAACAGACAGGAATAGATGGTGGAAGCTGTAAATCACTTGGGATAGTGAGAGCAGTACATACTATTCATGGACCAGTAAAGTAAAATTAAGGCGTCCTCACCTGGTGTCCAAAGGAGCGGCACAGACGGGGTAGTACAGGCCATGTAGTGCAGCAGAGCAGCTACTGGACAACCAATAAAGGTGTTTTACCAGTGAAATGGCCATGTCCATTGGTTGGATCTGAGCCTGAGGCATTGTATATTGATTCTAGTTTCAACTAATGATGGCCCAAAAAAGTCCACTGTATGTTGAAAATATTATATCTTGAGGCGCCATCTCTCTCTCTCTCAATTGATAGATGACAATCTTCTGTTCCCTGTGGTGCACACTGGGACGGGTATACTACATCCATATCTCCAATGCATGTACAGAATAGACATTCTGTATCACAGATACACAGATGTTTCTTATTCATATGTTCAATTTAGATAATTCAAGAAATCTCTTCCTGTTTTAGTATTTGAAGAGCCCGAAGATCCCAGCAACAGATCATTTTTCTCAGAGATCATCTCTTCCATTTCGGATGTAAAGTTTAATCACAGTGGTCGGTATATAATGACGAGAGACTACCTTACAGTCAAAGTATGGGATCTCAACATGGAGAACAGACCAATAGAGACCTACCAGGTATGAGAATTCCTTGAAAATGTTTTGTGGAAAGAATGCATAATGTAAGGTAGGCCATGAAAAAACACAATCCTGTTTCATAGTTTCAGACTGTCCCAAATTTATAGGGACTGTCCCTGACTTTCAGAGACTAATTCGGGCTGTCCCGGGCCAGAAATCTATATTGTGATTTGTATGGGATAATGCTAGCCTGGCCTCATTCATCAAAAATGTCTTACAGTAAGGGCTTATGCACACAAACCCCAGGAGAGTAACGTGGGCACATGAGCCTTAAAATGGTCTTTGATGCCCATAGCAACCAGTCAGAACTCAGCTTTCATTTTGTGAGGCCCATTGTATCCTTCCTTGATTTCAAGTGCTAGCTTTTTCTGAAGGGCAGTAGTGTTTTTGTGAGTGTCCATATTCGATTCAACAAATAATTAGAATAGTGTTTGCATATATTTAAAATAAACAGAATTTACAAGAATAGTGTTTTACTGCTCAGTTTGTGGACTTTTATGTTCCGGTAAAAAGCAGTATACATGGTTTGGTGCAGAAGTGACGTCACACAGGATCCGTGACTCATGTAAAAAGTCTACAACCGCGTGTTCAGACAACTGTCATTGAGGGTTATGAGAAGCTTGAGGAAATTGATGTGGAATTTATCCATCAGGCACCTGTCTCCAGAACCTGAAGCCATAGTGGCTGTCTTTTCTGCAAGAACAGGGTTCTGTTTTTCATGGACTACCTTGTACAGCATCTCACTCAGTGAGAGATCTAGCAACACAATAAAGGGGTCAACCACGTTCTTTCCCTATAGTAATACTGGTCATCTAGACCTCTAACTAGAAAAGTGGTCAGCAATTTATCTATGAATGATGCTTGTTATTTTGGTTTACCAAATTGGCTGAAAAAGCAAAAAAAATAATTTGTTTTCTAAAAATACTGAATCCTCATGCAATTTACTCAGCACTCAGAGTTAAACCATAGCCACTGGAACATTTATAATGTGTAATTTTTCTGACAAAAATACAAACTTGGATGTGCAAATTCTCAGGATTGGCAAGATGGCAGATGTAAATGAATTCAGTATAAGCTCCACATGCTCCGTATGGTCACTAAAATCTAAAATGGAGTTAAAGGGGTTTTTACGGGTTCAGGGCTGAACCCAGGTATAAGCTCTTCTTTATTCTTTTATACTGTATGAGTAAAGCATCCGAGCATTTCCTTGCTTTAATGCTCCCTCATGGCATGCTGCATTGCGCAGCACAAGCCTGTGTTTGTTTACCGCTGGTGACGAGCCGGGCTTCACATCACTATGCTAAGAGGAGAGCAGTGAGCCCGGAACAGATGAGCGGTCTATGCCACAGCCCGAGTTTGGTATCGAGCATCTAAAGTTTTATTTGAATCTACTTTGGATGGAGCATCCGAAGTTGATTCGCTCATCCCTAGTCGTAATCATGGAAATTGGCAGCGTATAATGTAATGGAAAAATTCATCAAGCCAGCAAAGGAGGCAATATGGACAATAAAAATACATTAGTAAGTGGCTTGTATTAACTTTCTCTACATGATAAATGTAATTTGCTGAAGTGAGACAACCCCTTTAAATCAGTATATGAGCTCTGTTTGCTTTCACTGGATAAAAACATTATTGATAGATCTGTCCAGCCTAACCTAATACTTCACCTAGGGTCTGTTACAAGTCTATACATGTTTTGTTATAAGGGTCACATTGTCACACTGCCATGGCTCGCAAGAAAAGGGGTACAACTATACATCTATGATACATCTATGGCATATTGACAGTATATGAACAGCCCATCATAAATGACACATGGGGGTTCCACTTCCTGGATATTTTGTAGCAAACTCTTGTGTGAGTTATTAGAGGACATCTGTCAGTAGATTTATGCTTATGAAACTGGCTGACCTGTACGCTTGGCAGCTGAAGAAATGTGTTGGTCCCATGTTCATATGTGGCCGCATTGCTGAGAAAAATTATTCTTAGGTTTTAATTTATGCAAATGGACCTTTAGGAGCAATGGGGGCGTTACTGTTACAACTACAAGCTTGGCTTTTTCTTTAACACCTTGCCGACCTAGGACGAGAATGCTCGTCCTAATATGGCGTTACTTAACGCCCTAGGACGAGCATTCTCGTCCTAGGGTTAAGGTGCTGCTGCTGCCGCAATCTGCCTCTGCTGTATCCGCCAGCACCGGTGATTACACCGATGCCGGCGGATTAACCCCTTGTATGCCGCAGTCACGCTGACCGCGGCATACAAGGCAATTGCGGCAGCTTTTAAAGCCATCGGGTCCCCGTGAGGCGGTGGGGGGGGCCCGATGGTTGAGATGGAAGCCCCGATGCCTTGCCCAGAGGCATCGGGACTCCCATCTACGGAAGCCCAGGAGACCCAGCCACAGCGCTAGGTCTCCTAGGCAATGGTCAGCGTCTCACAGTGTGAGACGCTGACAGTTGAATGCAGCACAATACAGATGTATTGTGCTGCATTCAATCAGGGATCAGACCCTGAAATGTTAAAAAAAAAAAGTTAGTGTTTAAAAAAATAAATAAAAATAAAAAAAATTTCAATAAAAAAAAGCCCCTTCCCCATAAAGAAACACATAAAAATAGAAAAAAAAATAAAAAACATACATATTAGGTATCGCCACGTCCATAAAAACCTGCTTTATTAAAATATCACATGATCCAGCCCGCCCGGTCAACACCGTAAAAAATAAAAAATAAAAACGGTCTAAAAAAAGTCATTTTTTTTGTCACATTTCATCACAAAAAATGTAATACCATGCGATCAAAAAAGCGTATGCCCCCCAAAATAGTACCAATCTAACCGTCATCTCATCCCGCAAAAAATAAGCCCCTACCCGAGACAATCGCCCAAAAAATAAAAAAAACTACAGCTCTCTGACTATGGAGACCCTAAAACATGATTTTTTTTTTGTTTTGTTTCAAAAATATTATTGTGTAAAACTTAAAAAAATAAAAATAAGTATACATGTTAGGTATTGCCATGTCCGTAAAAACCTGCTCTACAAAAATATAGCATGATCTCTCCCCTCAGGTGAACACTGTAAAAAAATAAAAAATAAAAACGGTCTTAAAAAAAAAAGCCATGTTTTGTCACATTTCATCACAAAAATTGTAATACCAAGCAATCAAAAAAGCGTATGCCCCCAAAAATAGTACCAATTTAATCGTCATCTCATCCCGCAAAAAAATGAGCCCCTACCTGAGACAATCGCCCCAAAAAATAAAAAAAAAATAAAAAAAATTACAGCTCTCTGACTATGGAGACACTAAAATGTGTTTTTTTTTTGTTTTTTTTTTGTTTTTGTTTTTTTTTTTGTGCTTCAAAAATATTGTGTAAAACTTAAATAAATAAAAAGTATACATATTAGATATTGCCGCGTCCGTAACGACCTGCTCTATAAAAATATCACACGATCTAACCTGTCAGATGAATGTTGTAAATAACAAAAAATAAAAACCATGCCAAAACTGCTAGTTTTTGTTACCTTGCCTCACAAAAAGTGTAATATAGAGCTACCAAAAATCATATGTACCCTAAAATAGCACTAACAAAACTGCCAACTTATCCCGTAGTTTCCAAAATGGGGTCAGTTTTTTGGAGTTTCCTACTCTAGGGGTACATCAAATGTGACATGGCAACTTAAACTTTTTCCAGTGAAATCTGCCCTGGCGTTCCTTTCCTTCTGCGCCCTGCCGTGTGCCTGTACAGTAGTTTAAGATGACAAATGGGGCATTTCTGTAAACTACAGAATCAGGGTAATAATTACTGAGTTTTGTTTGGCAGTTACCCCTTGCTTTATTCTCAGAATAAAATTATTCATATGGAAAATCTGCCAAAAAAGTGAAATTCGGAAATTTTGGCTACATTTTCCTTTAATTCTTGTGGAACACCTAAAGGGTTAATAACGTTTGTAAAATCAGTTTTGAATACCTTGAGGGGTGTAGTTTCTAAAATGGGGTCATTTTTGGGTGGTTTCTATGATGGAAGCCTCACAAAGTGACTTCAAACCTGAACTGGTCCTTAAAAAGTGGGTTTTGGAAATTTTGTGAAAAATTTCAAGATTTGCTTCTAAATTTCTAAGCCTTCTAACGTCCCAAAAAAATAAAATGTAATTTTCAAAGTGATCCAAACCTGAAGTAGACACATGGGGAATGTAAAGTCATAACTATTTTTGGAGGCATTACTATGTATTTTAAAAGTAGAGAAATTCACATTTGGAAATTTGCAAATTTTTCTAAATTTTTGGTAAATTTGGTATTTTTTTTATAAATAAGAATGAAATATTTTGACTCAGATTTACCACTGTCATGAAGTACAATATGTGACAAGAAAACAGTCTCAGAATGGCCTGAATAAGTAAAAGCATTCTAAAGTTATCACCACATAAAGTGAGACATGTCAGATTTGCTAAAAATGGCCTGGTCCTTAAGGTGAAAAATGGCTGGGTCCAGGTGTTAACTGCCATGCTCTCTGCACTTTGACAGGTCCAGGTGTGATAATGTTTACACTGCCTGGACCTGTCAGTCAGAGTGCAGAGGGTGCAGCAGTTGTAGAGAGAGCTGAGCGTCTAGGTGTAATGACAACGCCCCTGTTGCTCTGAGAGGCTCATTTGCATATATTACAAATCTGCTGACAGATACCCTTTAACTCCTCCATGGGAAAGATGCGGGCTCTTGATTCTGTGCCAGTCCCACATGCAGCAGGAGTTGAAGGTAACATTCAGCTGCCACCCTGCTACAATGGCCAGGATTAAATTAACCCTTTAACGACCTGATCATTTTTTCAGTTTTTAAATCTGTCTTTAAGCAGCCATAACTTTTTCACTGACTTGGCTGTATAAGGCCTAGTTTCATTTGGGAATTACTTTTGTAATGTATACAATGTGTTTGTTTTTTTGTTCACACTTTTTTTTTTTTTTTTTTTTTTAACTGAATTTTTTATATTGTTTTTTTTTTTTACTTTATTGTTTACCAGGGATGCTCAACCTGCGGCCCTCCAGCTGTTACAAAACTATAACTCCCAGCATGCCCTAATAGATATAGGCTGTCCAGGCATGCTGGGAGTTGTAGTTTTGCTACAGCTGGAAGGCCGCAGCTTGGGCATCCCTGGTTTATACTGTACATATTTAACACTGAATAACCTGTTAAGAGTTGTTCAGATTATTTTGGTCGTGTGAATAGCTAATAAGTGATTTTCTTTGTTTTATGTAATGTATGTGTAATTAAATATATCTTATATAAAAAATCAGTTATTTTTTGTGAGTGTTTTCTTTTTTGTATATTTTGCCTAATAAGACGCACCATACTAATAAGACGCACCCCAGAAAATTTTAAAAAATATTTTCTAGGTCCTCTTTGTAAGGAATGTGGTTTACTGAATTGGAGGGGTCAAGACCAGTAACTTTGGGGTGTAGCATGGGGGGGGGGGTAAGCTCCTGTTAATGCTCCTTAATGTTTCATCTGCTGACCATTGTAACAACTAGCAATGGTGCATGTGGTCACCTCATTAAAAGAACCTATCCAAAGAAATGTGTCTCCTGTCAGTGATCTGTTGTGTTCTGCCATGCTGCTTCTGCTAGATTATTTTTAACTATTTGTCTGCAACACGCACAGTTCTGCGATATAGATATTTACATATTTTTACACACACACACACATCATCTTTAATAAAAACTCACATTTACCTTGTGCTGGCTGTATAGTTTTCCTGCAGTGGCTGCTCCCATTGACATCTTCAGAGGTCCTTAAGCTGTAGTTTTTTTTGGCGTTTTCATTTCCTTTCGGTACAGCTGTAGGACCTTCCTTCCCATGTGCTGTCCTGCTGCTGATCACACAGATCGATGTAAGGCAGGGAGAGACGCTTTCTCACTGATCGGGCAAAGTGCTGAATGTGCTCTCTGCCAGATCTGTAAGGAAGCAGCCAGGGGTCTGGCCATGTTGGATCATCCTGACTGCCATTTATAAGATGCAGGCACTTTTTAGCAAGATTTTTTTCTTGTTAAAAGTGCATCTTATAAAGGGAAAAATAGGGTATTCACTTTTTTTATTACATTTTTTTATAATCCCATTAAGGAATTACTCTATAATGCTGTAGGATACTCCTGTATGTTAATACAATATACTCTGTGTCTCTATGGCACAGGCTGTGGTTAGGGCAACACCATTGTGCGCTAAGAGCAGGGTTACTGAATGTACAGTCCTGGCGGTCCTTTCTAGGTCCCCAGAGCTGACTACAGAGGGCTTACCAGCCTCCAATCAGATTACCTGGACCTAATCAGAGGGGGGGGGGGGTCCTCTTTAATCATATTGTGGTCACAGTTGGGATTGGAGCTACCGGTCATTCGGTGTGGATTTTCTTGCTCAGGACTTTCAGCAGATACACTGCAGACCAGTCACCTGTAGACAAACCTCAATACTAGAATATAAAGCAATTAGTGGAAATGTTGGATACGGTTTTCAAGAGCAAGCTCATAAATTCCCATAGTTTACTGCTGGCCATTTTGCCTTATTTGTTCCTGTTGACTTCATTCTGGCTACTACACGGGCTATTCTGCATCACCGTGCGTTACTATACAGTGTATAACTAGCTGGCATATTAGTGTGACATTGTGAAGACATTTGCTTCTGTTGTGTCATGTACCAGTAAAATGATTGGCAATTAAGCTGTCAGCAGAGTTTTTGATGATCTATGCTGTCTTCTTCTATTTCAGGTCCATGATTACCTCCGCAGCAAACTATGTTCACTTTATGAGAATGACTGCATTTTTGACAAATTTGAATGTGTATGGAATGGCTCAGACAGGTAAGGACACAGAGTCCTTTGTTCTGTGCGTTAAGTAGCTGTATATATAAATCTAAAAATCTCTAAAAATAACAAAAAAAAAACTTAAAAAAAAGTTTGAAAAATGCCTACTTATCTTTTTATACAGTGATCTGGGTTTAGCATACTAAAGGGATTTTCTAATCTCTCTTTCTTTAAAGGGGCAAGCCCATGAAAAGTATTACTATGCAATGAATAGGTCATTTTAAATGAATTATTGTTGGCATATACATGCAATAAAAATGCAGTTCATTTTTGTGTATTACATTTTCTTCTCTAGTAGCGCTCTCTGCAGCCTATCCTTTTTGGTCTACCTTGTCCTACATTAAGAGCTGGATTAACACACTTAGTAACTTCCCTGCTCCCTCTTCCTCTGTGCTCTTAGAGAAGATACCTTTCATTTATTTAACCCTACTTCAAAAAATGCATAGAAATAGTTAGCTAAATCTCTCTCTAGACAGTCAAGAAGAAAATTGTGGGGGCATTCCATTCCATATGTATCCCTAGGTCTATTTGATTATGTGGTGTGCAGGAACGAGAGTGGTTAAGAGTAGAGTTGATCGAACGTGCTCGTAACGAGCACTGTACTGCTCGGATCCGCTGCGCAGCCATCCTTATTCATCCTCACCTGCCTGTAAGTCAATGGGCACGGATCCGTTTGGTATCGCACACTAGTGTGTGACACCAAACGGATCCGTCCTCCTCACCCGACTGTAAGTCAGTGGGGACGGATCCGTTTGGTATGACACACTCGTGTGTGATACCAAACGGATCCGCCCCCATTGACTTAGTCAGGTGAGGGCGGATCCGGATGCCTGCGGGCATGCGAGCGCAGGGTATCCGAGCACTATAGTGCTCGTTACGAGCACATTCGATCAACTCTAGTTAAGAGCTAACTGCAATGTATCCTGGGAGATGCACGTGCTTGATGAGCCTCTGCCCACCCACAGAAAGGCAAGAAAGTCTTCCAGATATGCGAGTAAGCTATTAATTTATTTTTTTTTATTTCATGGGATAACCCCTTTAACATATAACTAGTAAAAGTAAAGAAGATTCTCATAAAACATTTGTGTGCTCAGATCTTTAACAGGTCATGACCAAAATCATATGTGTACATAAGATGTCCCATGGTAACAGTCAACCTTCCCCATAGTTCTGGGTAATATGACCCAGGTCTGAAGCCAATTCTCAATATGTTTTTATAAAATTTTAGTTGTACAGAAATAAAAAGCTTTAAAAGAATAATGGATTAGTTGCTGATGGTAACCTGTTAGGGTTTTGTCAACCTTAAAGAGTAACTGCCGTTTATGTGTACGGGAAGTGATTTTGATTATTTTTGCAATGTACTTTAGTAGGTGATTTTGTATCTTTTTACTAAAAAGAACTGGCTCCATCTTCAGCGCTCATTGCAGTATTGAAGGCAGAAGACGCACTTGGCTCACTCTTAAGCCTCATGCACACGACCATGCCATGTTTTGGCCTTGCCCGTGCTGTGGACCACAATGCACAGGCACCAACCGTGTGGCCGCCGTCTGCGGATGCACACCCATTCACTGGAATGGGGTATGCGATCCGCACCACAAAAAAAGTAATACATACACTGTTTTGTGATGCGAAGGCATGGACAGAAAACCCATAGAAGCACTCCGTGGGCTTCCAATCCATGCCACCATTCCGCACCGGATTGCGGACCCATTAAAGTGAATGGGTGTGCACACGGCCGGTGCCCAGTATATTGTGGACCTGCTGTTTGCAATGTCAGGCCATTACATGCAGAGCATTCCTGCTGTCCTCAGTGCCACCTTCCTATACAGCGATATGTGGCCTTATATACTGTTATTATATAGTAGAAATACTTCTGCCTTCCTGACATCTCTAGACTGGCGGTGGTGAGCCTGACAGCCTGTGTGTATTCTATATCCCCTGCATGCTCACTAACTAATGAGCAAGTATATAGTTATACTGTATGTATACATAACTGTCCAAAAACTGTAGAACTGATTCTATACCTGCTGTCAACGGTTGGTGCTGACAGCTTGTTAGTGAACGTGCTGGGGATATGGAGCACACATATGCTCTCAGGCTCACCACTGGCTGTGTACAGAGCCAGTTTTATAGCAAAAAGTACAAAATCACCTAATAAACGAACATATATCGTATATAGAAAAATAACAAATATGAAGTAGTATACTTTATTCCTTATAGCAGAATTGTTACCTTTTTGTTTTCCAGTGTCATAATGACGGGCTCGTACAATAATTTCTTCAGAATGTTTGACCGCAACACCAAACGTGATGTAACATTGGAAGCCTCCAGAGAAAACAGCAAGCCTAGAGCAATTCTCAAGCCACGCAAAGTCTGTGTAGGAGGCAAACGCAGAAAAGATGAAATTAGCGTGGACAGCCTGGACTTTAGCAAAAAAATTCTCCACACTGCTTGGCACCCTTCAGAAAACATCATAGCAGTGGCGGCCACAAATAACCTGTATATATTTCAGGACAAGGTTAACTAGAACATTATTAAATATCTACTAGGTACCATTTGTTCTAAGGCTTTTTAATATTTTTTTCTCTTCCCGTTTTCTAATATATATATTTTTTTGTTTACCTTTATTTCATTTATCAAGTTCTTCCACTGCTGAGATCTAGAAATAAACAGGCTTTCTGAATCCCCTATGACATCAATTCAAACAGCTGATACTCAGATATTTTGTTGTTTTTTTTTTTTTTTGTTTGTCATTTTTTTTATTGTTTCTCTTTGTGTTTGCAGCCTTTCTTGCAGCAGGGTTCTCAAACATACTCTACAGGAGGGTTTTTTTTCCTCATGCAGCATGAATGGTATAGGCAAAAAACTTTGGACAAAACAAATGGGCATCTATAATATTTCTTTTTAATTGATAAGTCAATTTTTAATAAAAGAATGATCATTACAAGTGATTGTTTGTCTTTATTTCTAAATATTCAGTAAGGGGGCCTGTGCACATTGCGGCTGAGTCACAGTGACCACAGGTAGGTTACTGCTGATTGCCCTGCTGTAGCTGCACTTGCCATGATTAGTCTGGTACCTTAGAATGAATCAACTGCACCGATCACATAATCCGGCTTCTCTAACCCTCAGGGATTGGCCCATATTGCCAGGTGAATCTGCATGGGGCTGTTCATTTAGTAAATGATGAAAAAAAGCTTCACGTCAAAGTGCATAAAAGTCCAGAAGTAAGTTGCTATAAAAGTTCAAAAACTGCTTACACACTTTGCGTGCAGCATGTATAATTAATCTTAGCCGTGGTTAAAGGGGTATATCCATAGGACATGCTATATATGTCCGATAGGAGCCGTCACCCTTCATTCACTGCTATGGGACTCCCAAAAATAGCTCTGCTGTTTTCAGAAGTCCCATAGTGGTGAATAGAGATGTGGCTGCACTTGTACAGGACTTTCAAAATGGCCAAGCACACACACTCTATTTTAAGAAGTTCCGTAGCAGTGAATGGGGGAGACCCCTTGCATGTGCGGTTTGCTACTCTGTTCACTTTGGGGCCCCATTGTGGAGATAGGAGCAGGTCTCATAGGTGGGAGCCTCATCTATTTGACATCTATGGCATATCCTAGTGAAATGCCATACTGTAAATGTCCTAGATGGAACAACACTTTAAAGTGCTATAATTGAGAGCGTGCTGTGCTTGAAAGGCGTATTCAGCTTCTGAACTCTAACTGCGACTTCATTCTGGACTTCATTATGAAATTCAGATTGGCTGTGCATTTACTTTACTTAGTGGACAAGTTCTTCTTCCTAGGCCACTCACTTTTCCCAAAGAGAAAGTTAATACAAGCCATTTACTAATGTATTGTGATTGTCCATATTGCTTCCTTTGCTGGTTTCATTCTTCTTTCCATCACATAATACACTGCCCATATCGAGGGGTTATGACCACCCTGCAATCCAGCAGTGTTTGTCAAGCTTGCACATTAGGAAAAAGTGCTGGACTCTCTGGCCCGGGACCTTTGGAGCACACACAGGCATGGATGCACTGCCTGTCCCGTCCACCTGCGCTGCAGCAGTGCCTTTCATCCATGGGAAATGAGCAGTTTATAATGAGATGGAAAAATGAATGGAGCCAGCAAAGGAAGCAATATGGACAATCACAATACATTAGTAAATGCCTTGTATTAACTTTCTCTGCATGATGAATACCTTTTGCTGGAGTGAGACAACCCCTTTAATTGACGCACCCTATAAGATGTCTTAATGCATCCATGCTGGGGTGTATAGAAGCATCCAGTAAGCAATCCCCCCTAATAAGGCTTGAGTGAATTGAGCTTTGGATCATAGATACAGAGTTAATTCGTTAACGAACTTCGTTTGTAATGATGTTTTCGTGCAACATTAAAATGTATGGGCTCCATGTAACAAAACTTCATTTTGTCCGAAGTTGTGTGAGATGTCGGTGAGTGACTTCGGTATTCTTATCTGCGTATTTAAAAAACATTTTATAATAGGAATCCGAAGTCAGGTTTGGTACTAGCCAGTGCCAAAGCTGATTTTGAATTCCTATTTTAAAATGTTGTTAAATACGTAGAGAGGAATACTGAAGTCATTCGCCAACGTCTCATGCAACCTCAGACGTGACAACATTTTGCTACATGAAGCCCATACATTTGAATGCTGTACGGAAACAGAAGCTCAATTCGCTCAAGCCTATCCCTAATGTCCTGTTCTAGTAACCAAGGTCTGAGATATACGGCAAGCAAAACTCTTTAACTACACTGCACACATTGCACAGTACACTGATGGAAGAAGAGACCCTGGAGCTGCAAGGTGACCGCATGAAGGTCATCAGTTGCCCACCAAAAAGAAATCCTGACAGTTTAATAGGTTTGTATTGTAATGGATGTAAATGGCTATATTCATGACGAAGGGTGTAAGAAGATTCTGCCGTTGACAATATATTTACTTAAAGGGGATGTCCCACGAAAAATATTCTACAGTTTTAAAACCAGCACCTGGATCTGAATACTTTTGTAATTACATGTCATTAAAAATTTTGTATAGCCACTGAGTTATTCAATAAAATGTATCTGTATAGGACCACTTAATTTATTATTTCTTTGACCTATTCACCGAGCAGGCCGCACATGCTCAGATTCTACTTTTAACTGTCTCCTGAGTTGTGATAGGGAGAGCATGGACACGCCCCCTTAGCTGCAGCAGAAAAGACACTCCCCGAGCTGTCAGCTTGATATAAATCTAGCAGAGCAATGAATGGGGAGATCTCTGGATCCATGTGAGGTACAGGGCTGGTTCTAGCTTTGTTAGAAAGAGATTGTCATGTACTATATGATGTCTTATTTTCATTTTTTACATTATTCGTGGGATAACCCCTTTAACACTCCATGCAAAACTGATTCTGTGTTTTACCATCTCTAGCTTTTGGTTTGAGAAGGCAAGGGGATTCTATGAACAGAGAAACCATGTGTCTATGTTGTCTTGAGTTTATAACCTATGGCTCTCCAGTTGTTGCAAAACTACAACTCCCAGCAGGTCCCAAAAGCCTGCAGCTGTCCAGGACTGCTGAGGGTACTAGGCCCTGATTTATCATGCCTTTACTCCAGAATTCTGGCTTCAACAAGTTGCAAAATGAGACTTTTGCAACTTTCTGGGCTTAGTTGTGGAAATATTTTTGCAACGTTCTGCATTTTACACCATTTCAGTTTTGAAATATGTCTGGGAAAGTGAGGTGGTTAGCTATGTTAACCAGTTTGACTACAGATTTATCATAGAATATGTTATAAAAAGTCATAATCTCATTCCAGGAGAAGGAAAACTGGAGTAGCTTTTCTAGACAAAAGTGTTAGGTTTAAGGATAAGACAAATTTATCAAACAACATACAGCATTTGATAAATGTGGTACCAAGTACTCCAATACAGACTCAAGCAAAACTGACTTCAGATATTCGCCTTGTGATAAATCCGACCCTGAGTAGATTGATATGGGGTCAAGTAGGCAGTCCTATTAGTCATAGACATTCATCTCTGTATGCACAGTCATAGAGGGATGGTATCAGTCCCTAATTGGACCGCCTCCTGGAATTTCAAAGTCCACAATGTGATGGAATTTAGATTTTTAAAAAATGTATTTTATTTAAGTATAGTTAGACCTCATTCACCAATCCACTTTTTTTTTTTTCATTTCAATGAGACCACAAAAAATGCAGACAGCACTTTGTGTGTCCACATGTCCGTTTCACAGTCCCACAAAAAAATATATAACATGTCCTATTCTTTTTTTTGTGGACAAGAATAGGTATTGTTATAATAGGTCCACAAAAAAATGGATGCAGCACAGACGTCACATGGACGTCATCCTTATTTTTTGTGGACCACAAAATGTATACAATTGTGTAAATGCACCGTTATACTGAATCTTTTTCCATAAAACTATATATCAATCTGCTCAGCCCCTTCTGTTCTATATCATGCTGCCTGCAACTCAAACCCCATGTTCAATGTTATTGGTTCCCTTTAAAGAACAACTCCCGCAAAAAAATTTATTCCATGTCCTGCTAGAAATGTACATGATGTAATCTGTAGTGAATATCATTTTCTTACCAGTAGCTGAATTTTTGACTTATGAAGTTTCTTATCTGTGTCATGTGACTAGGAATTAGACCCACCAACTCACACAGCACCTTATGTGTGGACAGGAAGTCTAATTTTCTATGCATTCCTATTCCCTTTCAGTCTCATAGGAATGAATAGAGAAGTGACTGGCTTCCTGTCCTGGGTCAGTTGGAGGTCAGGGAGTTGGTCACATGACCCAGCTACAATAAGAAGAGAGTGGAAACTCTCAATTTCAGCCTCTGATAAGAAAATGACATTCACTACAGATTATATTATGCACCTTTCTAACAGGTCAGAGAATAACATTTTTTGTAGGAGTTCTTTAAGGTAATAGATGATGGATTGCTGAATCATGCAGCACTTGGAGATGTAATAATTTTTCATTCTCCTACTTAGCATTAAAGGACATGCGCCTTTAATGGCAATTGACCGAATATTACATGACAAACAAGAGGACTATTCTATGTTGCTATGCTTTGGTATTTAGAAGCTATTGTAAAACACCCTTTAATTTTTTATAAGAGGGAATTCGTAATGTATGGGAATATATAAGTAACTACTCCATATATTCTTTTGTTCTAGAGGGTTTATTGTTTAGCTGTATCTATTACAGATAAAAAAGAAACTGGTGAATAAACAGAATTTATTGCCACTTTGATGAAATTGCATTCCCAGATCCGTATAAGAATTATGCCAGGCAAGCTTGCACCCCCTTTTATATCTCCTTTGAAGGCAGATTGCCATGTGCACAATTTATGGCCTGGATTTTGTACATCTTGTATGTTATATGCAGCCATAAACCAGGGGCAGTACTTGCCTAGATGCTAAAGTAGTCGGGACACAATATACTTGCTCTGTACGACCATATTTGCTGCCATTAAATGTATTTTATGTCTCCAGCATGGACATAAGACACTGGGGCAGCCATCAATAGCTGGGAAGTGCTTTGCAGTGTGACAGCCTTTAGAGGACTCTGTTTAAATATAGAGAGATGTACCCAGAACATTCTTGTGAGGACTCTCACAGATGACTCTATCCATATTTACTCAATTCGTTTTCAAAGAATGTTATGTGTAACTGTCTCTATATTTATTCTAAGAAAGTCCTCAAAAGACTGTCACAGGTGACTGTCTCCATATTTACCCAATGAGAGTTTTCAAAAGAAGGTTATGGGTAACTGTCTCTATATTTACTGTCATCCATAACATTCTTTTGAAGTCTCTCTTAGGGCAACTATGGAGACAGTCACCTGTGTCAGTCTTTTGATGACTCTTAGAGTATATTCATTCCTATGATAAAAAGCCAGATGTTACATTCTAGTGAACATTTTTTGTGCTTCCTCATGTAAAACCTACTTGTAAAAACTAAAGAACTCCTTAATGCTTACTCCCAAGATGCACTTTAAATTATACATTAACGCTATTGCTGCCAGTTTATCTGTGAGCTATACATGAAAATCAGACCTCACTAAAGAAAGTTGTTTTTTTTTGTAGTGTTAGGTTACTCCTCTGCAGGTGTGTACCAAAGAATAATGGGGCCTAGTACTCACTCTGTAAACAGGGTCCTGCTCCACAAGTGATCTGCAATAAATGTTCCAATGTTCTCTTTCCCTCCCTCACTCTCTCTAGTGGTCACTAACTAGACTTTAGCTATAAAAGGAGGTAGGTACGATAAGTCAGGACCATACTGTATTCTCTGCTTCTTTAGAGGCATTCCTGAAGTTCCTCCTTCATGTTATAGGAGGACACTTCCTGATATAGATGGTCTTTGCGGGAGATTTATCAAAACGGGTATAACGGAAAACTGGCTTCGTTGCCCATAGCAACCAATCAGATTCCACCCTTAATTTTTCAGAGTTCCTTTCTATATTTTGATCTCATACTGGTATGAGAATAGTTTGCTTCATTTCATATCTGTAGGACCCTATTTTAACATCTGCAGTACTGTCGCCACCTGGTTCTACTTAACCAAATAAAGATCACAGGCCTGAGGATACAGAATCAAAATACAAATGTTTCTTCATAATTATAAACTAGTTTTGAAGATTTGTCACCAGTTTTAACATCCCAGTGTTCCGCTTTGCACCCAGTTTTTCTGATTAAGGTCACTTTATAACCAAGTATATTGCTAAAAAAATGGATGGTGCAACATGTACTAATACTGTATAATTGAAGTCTAGCTATGACTACTGTATCTTCCTAACCTACAGACAGGGTAAAAGATGGAGGTCAGATGCATAGGTTACCACACAACTGCATGATCGGACTAAGCAAGGTGTGGTGGTGGTATACAAACATGGCGGCATATAAAATTTGCAAAGTTTCTATTTTTTTTATTTACTGTACTAGCCTTGAAATTTTTTTACTTCCATGACAGTCCTTTAGCAGTCATCTGAAAGGAAGACGTACTGGACATTCATTTTGAATTGAAGAAGAGCTCTATCCAGCAAAGCAAAGATAAGATATTTGACATGGGCTGTGATAAATTCTGTTCCATAAAGATACCAATTTTCTTCGAGTATATGAAAAAGCCAGCTGTCAATCTTGTGAAATAAGGACACTCAAAGCCAAGGTTTTAAAGCTTAAGATAAAGACATACATTAGCCATCTAGAAATCAATCACTAGTGCACATGCAAAGTGTTCAGATGCTGCTAAGATTTCAACTGTGTTATGAAGGAAACCTAGATTCGTCTTTGTTCTTTAGTCTACAGACACTAAATACAAATAAGCCTAGAGCATTTTGACTTCAGTAAGTTATTTCTTTTCATTTCCAATTCTGTATAGCATTGCATTATCTTGACGAAGTGTAGGGGGATAACACTTGACAAAAAAAAAATTAGTGTACTAAAAAAGCAGGACCAAGTTTTCCTGCTGTAATATGCTCATGTGAATGAAGCATTGACATTCACATTGTGTGGATTCATGAAGGGTAACATCCAATTTCACATATGTATTGAAAAGCACATAGTGTCATTTACTATACTGAAATAAGCCTAAATTAGGTGTATTTCAGGGGCAGATGGCAGCGCAACAGTTAGTTACGCCGCTATCTGCGACTTTTCCATGCTCACGCCAGGTCTAAAGTTGCGGGTGTGGTGTGGGCCCATGATTTTCTATGCCTGGCTGGCGCCTCTTCATAACTTCGGTGATCCACTGCCAGCTATGGGCCTTTATTAGGACCAGTATCTAAAACGCCGGTCTTAATAAATGTGCCCTATAATATTTGCCACTCCGGATGACTGGGTTTCCAAGGAGCCATAGTCATGTAAAAAAAAAGGACTGTTCTGAGCTTTGAGGGACAGACCATAATAAAATGAAAATAAAATGAAATCGATAAATACACCAAAAATAATCTGCCAACCATGAAAGTCCCCCACCAATAGTACTGCTAGCTTAACCCAATTACTATAAAATGGACATCCAAATTTACTGGTGACAATATTGTAAAAATGTACAAATAGTTTGTACTACCCTGTTTCCCCGAAAATAAGACCTACCCCGATAATAAGCCCTAGTGCTATTTTGCCCTGTTTTTGGAGTAGGCTTAAAATATAAGCCCTACTCCAAAAATAAGCCCTAGGTACATTGAGGATGCACTGAGAAAAGGGTTACGGTCTAGGCCCGGGGGGGGGGGGTTGCAGCCCGCAAGTGATTTTAATGGCCGGTCAGGGCCTCTCTGCTGGTGGTGCTACCTGCGCAATGCTGCGTACTCTAGTACGCAACGCTGCACATTTAGTTACCTATACAAACCCCTATACCCATACCCTATCCGGCACTGCAAGACCTCTCCCCTGTGATGATTCCGCGAGACGTGAGTTCAGTGCCGGGTCTCACGGGATCACGCTGGTTGATGGGATGACGCAGCGCATGCCGGATGACAGAATTGGGTGAGAAGAAGAAGTCCGGAGCAGAGTTGAGGTAAGGTATATTTTTTTGTCTGTGTGCGCACAGGGGCCCGGGGGCGAAAAAAATGACATACCAGTATATATTCAGTGGGGGCAAAAATGAAATACCAGTATATATTCAGTGGGGGGCAAAAATTAAATATATGCTCAGTGGGTGCAAAAATAAGACCTACCCCGATAATAAGCCCTAACCCTTTTTTCAGAGAAAAAAAGAAATAAGACCCTGTCTTATTTTTGGGGAAACACAGTATGCTTTCAATGTCTAAGCCTAAAAATTCTAAAATTTATATATAATCTGTATAAAAATGATAAAAGATGCCAAGATAAGTCGTTAAAAATACATAAAATGACATAGCTAGCCTAATAAAAATGTTATTTCCATTAAACTAATACATGCTCCAACACCTGAACTGGAGAACGTTGGAAGAATCTAGATCTGGTAAATACAAGTGATAGAACCCAAACCTTGCCTGCAAGTTATTATACCTTAAATCTAATCTTACAAGGGCTTTAAGTCTGATCTTTTTGAAATTTGCATGCAACTATGTTGTTACTTCCATTCAAATTGGAAGCTACAATGTTTTAACAGTTAAAGCATACAACAGACACCAGCAGACAGAACCCTTTGACTTATAATAGGGTCCATCAGGTTTTGCAATGGTGTCCATCACAGTACCTGAAAAATAGAGCTCCGTGCTGCATTATTTTTCTGTCCAATGTAACTGAGTCCACACCAGAGGCTCCTAACCTTATGGTTACCATTTGAGTCAATTTGTTAATAAATATTTTATCCGTCCATGACTTTTAGCTAACTTGTCCAAAAAAAGGGGTTGGTAACCCTGAAAAGCACTGACTTTTCCTTTTGCTCTTGGAGAGATAAGTCACTACCATAGGTATCTGGCACTAGCTGATTCCCTTCTCATTCAGAAGACATGCGCAAACAGCCAAGCTGAGTGTGCATGTGTATAGTTGAGTCAGGGGAGAGAATGATTGGACAGCTGGATTTCAACGTGTCCGATCCTTTTATTCTCAGGGACATAAGCTGCCCCTAGAGGTGTCTGGCAGCAACTTTTCCTACACTCTCCTTTAATAATGTTTGTATAATTCATGGTATATTACAATAGGGTGTTTTGGGCACCCAAGATGACCATCAATGTTCCTGGGTGTCTCATTGAATACTCCCATTCCTGCCATTCACTCTCATAGGTCACTAGGCCTCAAGTGTATGATGCAGTAGAGCAACACAGGCAGTCACAAAGCAGCTATGGAAAAATGGGAAACCTAAGATGTCTGTGTTTCAAATGTTGCAGAGACAAGATGAGGCTGAAAGATGCCATCATGGCGGTCTGCGCCTAATGGAGAAGACAAGGAAAGGGAGCATCTACATTAGAGCAGACTGGATATAATTGGTATGTTGTGCTGTTTGGTACTGCTGAATGCAACGTCCATCCAAATATGTCTTTAGCACAAGGGCAGGGGTGTATCCTGTGCAACCTTGAGGAGAAGCCCGAGTGCTTTTGGCTACTTAATCTGTACCTAGTACACTTGAACATTGGAGACTGAAAATGTTGTCAAGTACTAACTTTATCTTCACTCTCTTTAATGTGTATGTTTAATAATGGTGCTTCAATTCATAACACACAAATACAGAGTTAAGCAAATGGAAAGTTTTAGGCATGACACAGGGGTTCAAACCACACCAAACAGAGAATACCTTTATCATGTCTAGGGTTGAGCAAATCGAAGTATCCGAAGTGGACCAAATTTCAGGAAAAATTTGATTTGCCACAAAGCCGAATTTCTTCATGCTTTGTTGTAACAAATCAATTGTGCCTGAAATGGCGGTAAAAAAATCCAAAAAAACATACTGACCTCATCCATTTGAGAAGCGAAGATCCCACGCAAAATCTTGTGCGTGGTGACGTATGACGACACCACATCAGCGAGCGTAATGACATCATTACGCAACGAACAAGATTTTGTGCTGTGTCTTTGATCAAGATGGCCATGGATAAAGTGAGTATTATTATTATTTTTTTTTTTTTACTGGACTAACCCTTAAAATCCCTCACTATTATTCTCAGATGCTGCGATCAGGAGATCAATGATGGGGGGAGCGGGGAAATTGACGTTCCCCATCATTGTGCCCTCTAGTTACAAAGAAATGCGCTTCGTGACAAAGTAATTAATCATGAAGCGAATTTCTTTGTGAAATTTGGCGAGGCAGCCAAATTGAATTTTTCAAAACTTCGCTCAACACATTCACATTGAACAAAGAAGACTTTTTGTCCTATGATATATATCAGTAAAAATAAATGTATCCAAAACATTGCCCACATGAAAAATGGAACCACATGAAGATGTTAATTCGGATACAAGGGAAAAAATTCCAAATGGCTACCGACTGCTGTACATGTGGAAATTCATTTAATTCATGGACTATCTTTGAATAATCTGGTAAACTTTGCTGGTTCCCCTCAATTCCCCTCATTCCAAGTGACCTACAATGCTAGTCTTTGTGTGCTGAAGTCTTCAAATCATAGGATTTTCTTGTCAGTTTTGTGCATCCCAAGAGATTTCCATGTTCTGATGCTTTGCACCAAGCTGTTTTGGACAGTCAGATTAGTGAGTTGATTTCTAGCTCTCTCTGTCCGAACATGGAAAGTAGAAAGGTTAAAGGTCTCATATAACCCAGTAAGATTAATTGCTCTATCAGACCAGCAGCTGCCGACCTACATCTACAAGTACCTCATTCAGAAAGCAAGTGATTTTATTCCCCAATGTAAAAGTTGAAAAATAGTAATCACTATATACAGTGTATTCTTTCTGTTACTAGATGTCTAGAATTTATATTGTTGTAGACTGAGGACCTTCACCAACCACCCCAAAAGACAGCAGGTGGTCGTTAAGAGGTTAACGGCTATGGACACTTTTGCTGGCATTTTTTTACTATTACATTTTATTCATTTGGGGCTAGGAATCATTTTATCTATTGGTATTTATTGTTTTTTCCTCTACAGCCTTCAGTTCCAATGTATCTGTGGACTATTGCTCTCTGCCTCACACTGAAACCATCAAGGACCTGCTGTGATGGTTTGATCTGTAGCTCCTATCTCTGAACTCCTCACATGTCATAAAAATCTATATGTACATCATATAAATGGGCGGACTGGCTGTAGACACTACAGGGAAATTTGCCGGTGGTCCGATGCCCAGAGGCCCGCCAGCCAGGTACAAAAGATCTGATGCTCTCAGCATTAATTCATTTTGGAGCATCAGGCACTTGGCCAGCGGCTACAGATACCTTCCTGAGTTCAACTGTATTGTTATCCTTGGGGTGATACTGCAGCCTGCGCCACAGTATGGAACTGTATCATTTTGTGCTGCACTGTGGTATTTGGTTCTGCATTATGGTCCTCATACCACCTACAACATGGGGCCACTTTTTTTTTCCCAAGGCCACTTTAAGTTCCCAGTCCACCCCTGATCCCATAGAGTCCTGTTTTTCTCTTATGAGATGTTGGGGGGTCTATGGACACTTGAGGAGAAGGTGCCAGTTGCAACTGTAACCTGTCTATTTAAAGCTATGCCACAGCCACTAGGTTTTAAAGTCCACATTCACAACTATGTAAAGCTTGATCACTTCACAGTTATGTAGCTATAAGGTTGTAGTTGTACAAGTACTTGAGGGCACCCAGAGAACCTATTGCCATATAACAGGGATGCTCAACCTGCAGCCCTCCAGCTGTTGCAAAACTACAACTCACAGCATGCCCTTATAGCTGTAGTCTGCCAAGGCATGCTGGGACTTGTAGTTTGGCAACAGCTGGAGGGCCTCATCCATGCCATATAAGACAGCATCAGGGCTATAAAGGTATACTATGGTTAGTCTTGCTATAGTTTCAAGCTTTGCCACTGCAACTCGAGTTAAAGGGGTATTCTGGTTGTTATCCCCTATCCACAGAATAAGGGATAACTATTAGATCGGTGCGGGTTCTCCAGCTTGAACCCCCCACTGATTACGAGCATGGGTACCCCATACCCCTCTGAGCCCATCAAGATAAATGGAGCGGCAGGTCAAGTATGCGAACTGTCGCTCCATTCATCTCTATGGGAGTTCCAGGGACAGCAAAGTACAGCGCTCAGCTATTTTTTGAACTTCCATAGAGGTTCATTTCAGGGGACTCTGTAGCGTAAGGTGTACCCGTTCACAAGATCAGTGGTGACCCCAGTGGTAGGACCCCCACCAATTGAATAGTTACCCTATATCCTGTGGATTTCCAGAATACTCATTTATAAAGCTAAAAAGCACCAATACCAGTTTTGATAAATCATGGCCTATGTGTTCATCTTCAGTATTTGTAACCATTAATCTTCGCTTCCTAAACTGGCATTTTTATAGGTCACTTATTATGTGATTACTCATGAAGTAGTGAATATACGGATATCATGGATGTACTCAGCTACATTAAAAGAAACAAAGAATAAAAAGTAGAGACCTGGAGTAAAAGGGCGTCAATAGCTTACAAAATAAGGAAAAACATGAAATAAACTGAGAAAGCAAATGTGTGGATGATACAGGCACACAATACTTCCACACCACTTGCTCAATGTTCTGCAGTATAAACCATATGAATGGATTAAATGAAGCAAAGAAGCAATGAAAATCAATATTTAATTATTATCTAAAATATGCGTAGTCATTGCTCTAATAGCATCTGATATAACGTCGAGCACACCACAAATGCAGGTCACCACTTAGAATAATAATTCCTGTCACTTGGAATGACCCTGTTATTGGCGATCTTTAAAACTGCTTCTGTAAGTGCCTGAGATGTGATGATGTTCAGTGCCGCATGATCGGGCAGAGTATTGATGGTCATCTATAAGCCGTCTCATATCCTGCAATGTATTCCAATAGAACGATGCCCCATTTATTGCCAAACACATGCACTAACTGACCCCGCAATTAGGATTCTTGTTAACAGCATTTAATTTATAGCACGTAATGCTGTTCTGATTCACAGAAGAAAAGGCCTATTCACTGTGATGGCGGCCCTGTTTTGCTGGTCATATAATTTTATTGGTATGAATTTTAATAAAAGATGTAGTAATTTGGTTTATAGAAGAACATGAAAATCAGTGTGTAATTAAGGATTGAATGGAAGCTTGTGCTTTCCTGATTAGATTAAGAGGTACACTTCCATCAACAATAAGCAGGCAAATAAAAGAAAAATACCAACAATTAGCAGCCAGCACGTTTTGCAGCATTTTTTGGTCATGGAAAAGAGTAAATTTACAAAATTACAAAATAATATGCAAGACAATGCCACAAATGTGAGAGAGGACCCTGACCATAAGCATAATGGAGATGAGAAGAGTGACACAATAGGTGCAAAGAGCTAAATGTGCCCAGCTGAGTCACTTATATATAGAATGCAAAAATAATAATGCTGTATGCAGGGGGTGGGTGCTATGGAGATGGCTATGTATATGAGGAACACACACACACATAGAAATAAGCTGTTTCCCTCATTGTAAATAATGCAGTCATATTGTGTTCAGAGATAATGCTTATATACTGTACGCATAACTTATTCCATCACTCCGTACACAAATAATGCTACCATACTGTACAAATATATAATGCCACTGTACAGTGAACAAATGATGCTCCCATGTGATAAGAGTGACAACAGAATAGTACCATTATTAACACTATCATAGTTATAAAAGGTGCCAGCTTAGTCCCCCTATTTATAGTAATACCAACAAAGGTCCTTTCATAGGTGAGACGATTCTACAGAGTAATGCCACCTATGAACAGTGCCCCCTGAGAGCCACTCATGCACATTTGTGCCAGCAGAGTGAATCATTAGAAGTGGTAGTGGTTTTAAACAGTAAGGTGATTATTGGGCATATTCCTGAGCCTAAGGCACATGCACATGCTGCACAAAAGACTATCTCTCCGGGGGCAACACAAACAGAGGTGATAGGGGTGAATTACATAACAAACAAGAGTAGAAGCAGCACTGCTATACCTGCACTGAGGTTTAAATGTCCATTATAGTATCCTCCATTCCGGGGTATCGGGTGCACGCAGATATCAGGTCCTGGCTTCAAGGTCCCATAACATCCAAAAGTATAACAAAGGTCCACAGCACTCCATTAGTCCATGCAATAGTGTGATTTTATTTACAAATTCATCATAGCAGTTCACAGCAAATCATGCAGCAAATAGCGACGACATACATAAAAATGTCGTCGCTATTTGCTGCGTGATTTGCTGTGAACTGCTATGATGAATTTGTAAATAAAATCTTTTAGGGGTGAATTACATGTCACTGCCACCATATTGCTGTCATGGACATTCCTGCAACAGGTATCAGGAGGTCTGTCAGATTGGCAACCCGTGGGTTAAACTGACAGGTTCTCCTTTGGTTGTTTTGTTGCTGGCATTCACCACACCCTCCCCTTCAGGTGTAGGTGTTTTATCAATTATCTTTGTCCATTTAGTGTTGCTTCTCCCACCATGCTGTGCGGTTTATACTTTCTGTGGTTTGCTGTTGTGTGTTTCTCTGTGGAGATCCCATTGATGCCATTATCTTCAGGAAAGTTAAGTGCCTTATTTCCCTTTCGTTTATTTGTGTATATCTTCCCTGTGTTTTGGTGTTTGGGCCTGAGGGGAGACTACTGTTCGTCCAGGTTGGTGAAGGAACAGTTTGTCTCATTCCAGTCACTGGCTTCAGGGTCCTTCAGGGACAGTTAGGGTCCCAGGTTTCCAGAGTATGAACTTGCCTACATTCTAGGCCTGTTCATGCTGTTAGTAAGCCAGGACTGGAGTCAGGGTTTCAATAGGAGATGACCATCTGACTTCACTAGTTCCAGGCCTAATCCCATTTCCTTTCCCCCCTCTTCCTCCTGCGCTTGGTGTGCAATATTCCCCACACACCAGAGCATGACAATTGCACCCTATGGACGGAGCAGTTTACACAGATACAGAACCAGGGGCCTTCTCATTGTGCATTGGGAGTAAGATAATGGTTGACATGCAGGGGTGGACCACCAATGAGGCTAGGTGAGGCAATCGCCTCAGGTAGCACCAGGTAAGGGCAAGAGGGGGGCAGCAGAAGGGCCATGGGCTGAAAGGGAATGGGTTTGGTCAGGAAATTGGCATTGGGGAGGAGGTGCTGTTTCAGGTTTTGCCTCAGGCAGCATAAAGGCTAGGTGCACCCCAATAAATAGATCAGGACCTGTCTGCAATGCATTTTATAAACTGGCCATTCCCATTAATATTTTCCAGCTTTCTGGCTATGTGGGTAGAAAAAATTGAAAGGTTATGGCTTAAAAGTGAAATGAAAAATTCAGCTCTGCTACCTTTTTTAATCCTTTAAATTTCTGCCATTGAAGGCTCCTATGTATCAGCTGTCATGTGGCTAGGGATTCCCCGCTGCTGCCTTTATGAAAGACACTGATTTGTACTTACTTTGACCCAAAGGATTTTATATAGCGTTATCCTGTGAAGATCCAAGAAAACAATAACAAGGAGAACAGAAGTCACTAGGTCCCCATAGGGGTCTGATAAGCAACGCAGGCCCAGCATTTATATCTTGTCACTTTGCCTCAGGGTGCTCACAGTAATGATCAGCTCATCTTTATCTATTTTTAGGATAACGCGTGATCCGATAGAGGGAAGGCTTTATTTCTTTTTCTATTTTGTAACTGGTTGTTTTTTTATTCTTTTTAGGTTTTTATATAGAAAAGTAGTGTATAAACCTCTGCAGATCGTCCCATTATTATCCCCTGGTTTCTTAATCCCTCCAGTCTCCCTGCGAATGTTCTTGCTATCAGTGGTTGAATCATTCCTCATCAGAGAGTAACAACAAGACCTGACAATGACTGCATGGGATTGGGCACGCTGAATATAGTATATGCAATTTTAGCTTCCGGCTCGAGAAATCTCTGCTGCTGCTGTCAACAACCCCCCAAATCACACTGTATCCTGTAGTGACAAACACGACCTCATTAACCAGAGGCAGCTTCCTATCGATACAAAGCGTACGCCATATTCACACATGTTTCAGCAGTGTGCTTTGTCATTTAGTCAAGCTGAATGAGGTATGCCAGATAATGTAGTAATTAAATAAACCCGGCATATTGAAGACATTCTTATTTCATAGAGCCTAGTTCATTTCATTAGTGTCAATTATGCCAAGGCACATAAAGTAGGCGAACAAATATGCCGTCTGGGCTAAACAAATGCACATTCTGCTGCATGTGTGTTGTAAAGCATGCCTGTGCCCCGGTCATGTATGTACTGGCAGACTTTTATTGAACATTTTTTGTTGCAGGATTAAACCCGTCAGGCAACTGATGTCAAGGTCACTGGAGATCCTCTATGTATCGTAGACAGCAGGAAGGTAAATCACACTGGGCATTTCATTACTTGCCTCTTTTGACATGTCACACTTGGTGCTTCTGGAAAGCATCATGTAAATTTAGGCCAGACTTTAAGATGTCAGAAACATCTTATGGAAACTTACAGCTGTGCCACTACACTGTGACCTTACTATGATAAAAGCCTAGATAGAAATATAAAATGTTCTCAGCTATTCCACAGCACAGTCTGCATCAAATTTGTGTATTTCACAGATATCACTCTACAAGTGCATCTCGGTAAATTAAAATATCATCAAAAAGTTTTTTTTTTTCAGTAATTCAATTCAAAAAGTGAAACACATATATAGAGTTATTACAAACAGAGTGAACTTTTTCAAGTGTTTATTTCTGTTAATGTTGATGATTATGGCTTACAGCCAAGGAAAACCCAAAAGTCATTATCTCAGAAAATTAGAATATTATATTAGACCAACTGTAAAAAAACTTTTAAACACAAATGTTGGCCAAATGAAAAGTATGTCCAGTTAATGCACTCAATACTTTAGTTGGGGTTCCTTTTGCATGAATGACTGCATCAATGTGGTGTGGAATGGAGGCGATCAGCCTATGGCACTGCAGAGGTGTTATGGAAGCCCAAGTTGCTTTGATAGCAGCCTTCAGCTTGCTTGCATTGTTGGCTCTGGTGTCTCTCATCTTCCTCTTGACAATACCCCATAGATTCTCTATGGGGTTAAGGTCAGGCGACTTTGCTGGCCAATCAAGCACAGTGATACTGTGGTTATTAAACCAGGTATTGTACTTTTGGCAGTGTGGACAGGTGCCAAGTCCTGCTGGAAAATAAAAATTCCATCTCCAAAAAGCTTGTCGGCAGAGGGAAGCATGAAGTGCTCTAAAATTTCCTGGTAGACGGCTGCACTGACTTTTGTCTTGATAAAACATAGTGGACCTACACCAGCAGATGACATGGCTCCCCAAACCATCACTGATTATGGAAACTTAACACTAGACTTCAAGCAGCTTGGATTGAGTGCCTCTCCACTCTTCCTCCAGACTCTGGGATCTTGATTTCCAAATGAAATGCAAAATTTACTTTCATCTGAGAACAACACCTTTGACCACTGAGAACAGTCCAGTTCTTTTTCTCCTTGGCCTAGGTAAGACGCTTCTGGCGTTGTCTATTGGTCATGAGTGGCTTGACACATGGAATGCAACACTTGTAGCCCATGTCCTGTATACGTCTGTGTGTGGTGTATACGATTCTGTCACCTACTGAACCAGACTAAGGGACCTTTTTAAAGGCTTAGGAAGCCTTTGCAGGTGTTTTGGATGAATTATTCTAATTTTCTGAGATAATGAATTTTGCGTTTTTCTTGGCTGTAAGCTATAATCATCAACATAACACAAATAAACACTTGAAAAAGTTCACTCTGTTTGTAATGACTCTATATAATGTGTTTTACTTTTTGAACTGAATTACTGAAAAAAAACTACTTTTTGATGATATTCTAATTTATTGAGATGCACTTGTATATGTAGGAGATGATTCCACTTTGGAATTTTAGACCTGATGACAGGTGTAGTGGGGGTCCGCCAACAGTGTGCAAATAAACCATGGATAAAGTTCAACACAAGCAGACTTTACTCCACAGGGGTGCATACTCTTTTGGTGATTATAATTCATAAACCAAAAAAAAAAAAATTCTCTCCAGGTTCGGAGGGCATAGTACATAAACAGTATGTTTGAGTTCAGTAGATAATAATATTTATATAGCGCCACCATATTCCACAGCACTACAAATTCAGAGGGTTCATGTACCAAACAAAAATCATCACAACGTAACTGGCTAATATACAAACTAAAACACTAGGAATGAGAGCCCTGCTTGCAAGAGCTTACAATCTATGATGCAGATGACGGCGTTCCACCACTGGGATGCAGTATACATACATGTAGGGGCTGGCCTAGCTGCTTCAGCTCAGTGCCTAGACTGTCTGCACCGCTCTCTCTTTAAGGTTTGCTCACTCTGTCCTCCACACTGCTCTCTTGGGTGGGAATTTCCTGACCCCATTCACTGGGCCTTCTTGTCACACCCTTAGCAGACTCATACACTGTCATGACCTGACATTCAGACTGCAACCATGGCATTACCCTTTCAGTCTGACATCTCGCACATTGCCCATGTCACTCCGTCACACAGCAACACTTTTTGGCAGAAGACAACCAATATCATAAGCTCCCCACAGTTCAGCTCCTCCCTGTAGTAGTACTACCGACTCTAGCCACTAGGAATCCACCTTCCATAAGCCACTGACTACAGCTAACTAATTGTGGAAAACTGCCATCCGCATCAGCATTACTGATCATATTTTGTTAGCGGTACTTACCCATCAATATAAAATGGAAATACACAGTTCACATTAACCCTTTATACACCATGAATGTGCCATAAAAGAGAAAGAATGTGTACTGCAGCATAAAACTTGTTTTGCAACATAAATATTATAATTATATACTATAATAATCATATACCATATAAGTCCACATCCTGTATGTAGAAAAGTCATACTATATACACTCAATGACAAAAAATATAACACATCCAGATAAAAATGTTGCAAAACTCTGCGCAGGCACTTGATCTTGCCACACGAGGATGTAAAAATGCTTCCCCTGTGGCCCTATAAAAAGGTTCTTAGAGGCTACTTCTACTTCTTGAGAGATCATTGACTGCTAGACATGCCTATACAACACATTTAAAGACTTTTTGCCAGACTTTGAAAGTGTGGTCATTATTTGACTAAGAGAAGCAACTTGGTAATTTTTGAAAAGTGCCTGCCATCTAGGCTGTTCTGACCTAGATGTCAGGAGGTGTTGGGAACAGTGGGTATCTGAGGGCATTCACACATGGTGATCAGGAGCTGGATTGCTGACAGATCACCAGTAGTGAGAATTGTTTCATCTGCTGACAAGCACAAGCAACTCCCACATCCAGACACAGGTGGCACCTTCATTACACACACCTGCCTCTGTCCAGGCCATTTCCAGATGCTTAGCAGAAGGAAATTTGGTGTCACTGTACCCATTACGTGTCCTGCCATTAGGCTGGTTGGGACCCCACAATGGTTGGGTTTGAGCATGGAAGCCTCACGGTGAACAGTCCAATCTTGCCTTTGCTGTGGAGCAACACCCTTCCCATACTGCTAGTGAAATGATATGGGGAGTCATTGCATAGTAGTGATATGAGGGTCTCTAACAGCTCTGTCATATGTGCAGGACGCTAGAGGTGGCCCAACAGGGTACTAGATCCTACTTTTAATATTACAGTTTTACCCAATAAATGTACTCTTTTTCTCTAATATTGTAATCACATATATCATTATTGGGGGAGAAGATGGCTAGAAGGCTGGAGGAGTGTTTAAACTAGGGACTGGGGGGGAGGGTAACTACATAATAGGAGGGGAAGATAGTGCAGATAGAGACCTGGGGCAAGGTAATGGAACTGGGGGAGGAATGGAAGGAGGAACTAGAACAGATCAGAAGGAAAGGTGTAGGGTAAGAAATATACACCAACCTCTTAATTGTTTGTACACTAATGCCAGAAGCCTAGCTAATAAAACTGGTGAACTGGAATTAGTGATGTGTGAGGAGGACTATGACATAGTGGGAGTAACTGAGACATGGCTGGATGATAGCTATGACTGGGCAGTTAACGTACAGGGTTACAATCTTTTTAGAAAGGATCGTCAAAACCGGAAAGGGGGAGGGGTCTGCCTTTATGTAAAGTCATGCCTAAAGCCCACACTCCGGGAAGATATAAATGAGGGACATGAAGATGTGGAGTCACTGTGGGTAGAAATAAATGGAGCCAAAAACAATAATAAAATACTACTAGGGGTTTATTATAAACCACCCAATATATCAGAGACCACAGAAAATCTACTTCTAAATGAAATAGACGAGGCGGCAAATCATAATGAGGTCGTTATTATGGGGGACTTCAACTACCCAGATATAGACTGGGAAACTGAAACCTGTACATCTCATAAAGGAAACAGGTTCTTGGAAATAACCAAAGACAATTACCTTTCCCAACTGGTTCAGGACCCCACTAGAGGGACGGCCATACTGGACTTAGTATTAACCAATAGACCTGACAGAACAACAGATGTGCAGGTCGGGGGACACCTGGGAAACAGTGACCATAATATAATAACCTTCCAATTGTCATTCAAAAGGGCGTTTCTTCAGGGAGGAACAAAAATACCAAACTTCAAAAAAGCAAAACTTAGCCAACTAAGAGAGGCCATAGGCCTAACTAACTGGGACAAAGTCCTCAAAAATAAAAATACAGCCACAAAATGGGATATTTTTAAAAGCATCCTAATATCTAATTGTGAGAGGTACATACCATATAGGAATAAAATAATAAGAAACAAGAAAAAACCAATGTGGATAAATAGAACTGTAAAGAAAGCAATAATGGAAGAAGAAATAATGACAAAAAGAAAGCATTTAAATCACTAAAACAGGAGGGGAGTGAGGAAGCATTGAAAAACTATAAGGAAAAAAATAGAATATGTAAAAGACACATAAAAACAGCCAAACTAGAGACCGAGAGATTAATCGCCAAAGAGAGTAAAACTAACCCTAAAATGTTCTTCAATTATATAAATACTAAAAAGTATAAACCTGAAGGTGTGGGCCCCTTACAGAGTAATGAGGGGGGAGTAGCAGAGAGCGATGAGGAGAAAGCGAAGCTGCTAAATAACTTTTTCTCCACTGTATTCACTGAGGAAAATAAAATGTCAGATGAAATGCAGAGTATAAAAGTAAATTCCCCTTTAAAAGTGTCCTCTCTGACCCAGGAAGAGGTGCAGCAACGTCTTAAAAATATTAAAATAGACAAATCACCAGGACCGGATGGCATACACCCCCGTATCCTAAGAGAATTAAGTAATGTAATCAACAGACCCTTATTTCTGATATTTAAGGACTCTATACTGACGGGGAGTGTTCCACAGGATTGGCACATAGCAAATGTGGTGCCAATATTCAAAAAGGGTCCAAAAACAGAGCCTGGAAACTATAGGCCGGTAAGTTTAACGTCTGTTGTGGGTAAACTGTTTGAAGGTTTTCTGAGAGATGCTATCTTGGAGTACCTCAATGAAAATAAGCAAATAACTCCATATCAGCATGGCTTCATGAGGGATCGGTCATGTCAAACCAATTTAATCAGTTTCTATGAGGAGGTAAGTTCTAGACTTGACCGCGGCGACTCAATGGATGTCGTATATTTGGACTTCTCCAAAGCGTTTGACACTGTACCACATAAAAGGTTAGTATACAAAATGAGAATGCTTGGCCTGGGAGAAAATGTCTGTATGTGGGTAAGTAACTGGCTTAGTGATAGAAAACAGAGGGTGGTTATTAACGGTACATACTCAGATTGGGTCACTGTCACTAGTGGGGTACCACAGGGGTCTGTATTGGGTCCTATTCTCTTCAATATATTTATTAATGATCTTGTAGAAAGCTTGCACAGTAAAATATCAATTTTTGCAGATGACACTAAACTGTGTAAAGTAATTAACACAGAAGAGGACAGTGCACTGTTACAGCAGGATCTGGATAGACTGGAGGCTTGGGCAGAAAAGTGGCAGATGAGGTTTAACACTGACAAATGTAAGGTTATGCATATGGGAAGGAATAATGCAAGTCACCAGTATATACTAAATGGTAAAGCATTGGGTAACTCTGACATGGAAAAGGACCTAGGAATTTTAGTGAACAGCAAACTAAGCTGCAGAAACCAGTGTCAGACAGCTGCTGCCAAGGCCAATAAGATAATGGGTTGCATCAAAAGAGGCATAGATGCCCGTGATGAGAACATAGTCCTGCCACTTTACAAATCACTAGTCAGACCACATATGGAGTACTGTGTACAGTTCTGGGCTCCTGTGAACAAGGCAGACATAGCAGAGCTGGAGAGGGTTCAGAGGAGGGCAACTAAAGTAATAACTGGAATGGGTGGACTACAGTACCCAGAAAGATTATCAAAATTAGGGTTATTCACTTTAGAAAAAGACGACTGAGGGGAGATCTAATAAATATGTATAAATATATCAGAGGTCAGTACAGAGATCTCTCCCATCATCTATTTATCCCCAGGACTGTGACTGTGACGAGGGGACATCCTCTGCGTCTGGAGGAAAGAAGGTTTGTACATAAACATAGAAGAGGATTCTTTACGGTAAGAGCAGTGAGACTATGGAACTCTCTGCCTGAGGAGGTGGTGATGGTAAGTTCACTAAGAGAGTTCAAGAAGGGCCTGGATGTATTTCTGGAGGGTAATAATATTACAGGTTATAGTTACTAGAGAGGGGTCGTTGATCCAGGGAGTTATTCTGATTGCCTGACTGGAGTCGGGAAGGAATTTTTCCCCCTAAAGTGAGGAAAATTGGCTTCTACGTCACAGGGTTTTTTGCCTTCCCCTGGATCAACTTGTAGGAAAACAGGCTGAACTGGATGGACAGATGTCTTTTTTCGGCCTTACAAACTATATTATTACATTCACATATAGTAAGGGCCCATTCACACGACCATGTGAATGGGTCCACATCTATTCCGCAATATTGCAATATTATAGAACATGTCCTATTCTTGTCCGCAACAGCGGATAATAGCCATTTTGAACGGGGCGCCCGGCCGTGTGTTCCGCAAATTGTCGAACACATGCCGGGCGGCATCTGTGGTATTGCGCAATTCTACGGCCGTCTGAACGACCCCTAAGTTTTATTCCATTCCAACAACTCCTTGTTTTGTTTTTTTTTGTCAGTGAATGAATAACTGGTAAAACAATCCCGACATTATGGTCCAGAAAACCTTTTTTCTAGGATGAGTGCTAGTTACCCCCCACATATACATTGAAAGCATAAAACCCACAGCTTTTCTGCAAGATAATAAGTATTCTACTGATTTGAAAAATCCTTGCACACTCATTTTTCTGTGTGAATGAGAAACCCATCCATATGAATTGTACTGTATTTTTCTGCAATCCTCCTCAAGTAATCGTGACATTAGAATGTGTCAGTCTACTGAAATAAGTCATAGATCTCCTCTTCATGTTATGAGGAAAGGCATCTGATGAAGGAGTTAGTTGAACCCTGCAATGCATGACATGTTCAAAAAAGAAGAATTGGCATTCAAGTTATTAAACTTTTTCGATGGTCAAAGAGAGACAAATCATTTTCATGTATGTACATATACCCTTGAATAGGATTTACATTTCAGCACAGACACAACATAACTGTATACAGAAATTTTTAAGATGTAAATTCTACCAAACCTTGAGCTAATATACAATTTTAGGTCCAGTGTACAGACAGAAACCATACACACAGCTTCTGAAGCAATATAGTAAGGTTATAAACGCAAATCTATTTCCCCGGCCAAAAACAGGACATTATGGAACAAACAAGGGACAGAGACTTAGGTCAAAAGTAGGCACTGCCCCTCCAAAAGATGGACCCTTAGGAGATATGAACTGCACAGTCCTTTCTCTGGTTGCACCAGTTAATGTTTTATAAATATACCTGACTTCTTTTGAGATTATTTTGATGCTCTATTGGGTTGAGGAGGCAAATTTTAAGACAAAATGAAGAAATATGAAAAAATGTGACTTGAGCTATTATTAATAGGTCCAAGGAACCACCATGTTCTTGTCACTGAGATTCAAGAAGAAAATGCCTTAGCCTATAAAATTTAATTCATTGATTTGAAAACTGCAAAGCATTTGAAATTCCCGCTAGGGCTCCGCTTTGCTTTTGTGATCACTGTTGCTGTTAAGCTATTTGTAATCATAGGAACATGTTGCAGGAAATCACCATGAGTTGGCAAACATCTTAGATTAGATTGGCCATGTACTCTCAGTGACTATTTTAGTACGTAAACCTTTCTAGTACAGGTTAAGACCATCTCATTTGCTCTAAGAATGGTTAAAGATTCCACGAGAAAATGAAGTAATGACTGGAGTACACTGATCTCATTGCTATATTTACGTAACTGGCTTGAAAGAATGTGTGATGTGTGACATGATGAAGCATTATCATTAGAGGACTGGGGTCATTAATGGATGCACATGGACAGCAAGATTGCTTAGGCAAACTGTGACTATTAACTAATGGTCATTTAGTAAATGGGACTTAATGTGTGCCAAGAGGGTCAACCTGTGCTTATTGTAGCCCCAGTTAGTAGTATGTTTTCAATAACCCCATCCACTGAAAAACAGTTTTTTGTATATCATTCTCAATTCTGTTAGTTTCTAGGATACTGGTTCTGGCAACAGCATTTCTTTCCTGTTCTTATGTTAGACTGAACAATATCTAAACATCTTGACTATGTCTAAATATGCTTATGTACTTGAGTTTGTGCAATATGATTGGTTGATTAGATATTTGCGTACCTAGTAGAGATGAGCGAACATGCTCGAAACGAGCACTGTACCGCTCGGCTCCCCTGCGCTCGCACGGGCGCAGGCAGCCGCTTCCGTCGTCCTCTGGAGGATGGAAGCGGCTGCCTGCGCCCATGCGAGCGCAGGGGAGCCGAGCGGTACAGTGCTCGTTTCGAGCACGTTCGCTCATCTCTAGTACCTAGGAAAGTGGCCACCAAATATATATCTACTCATATAAGAACAATTCGAGATCATATATTAGATGCTTTCATAATAGTTTACAACTTCTTCACAGGCATATTTGATTGACCATTTTAGCAAACTAGTAGCTTCAGGGTCACCAACTTTTTTTTTTTTTTGTTTATTTTTCTGGACAACCTATCCAAAAATCATGGACAGACACATTGGAAAACTTTTAGATATCATAGATCAATCAAGATTATAAGTGATATGTGTCTACAGCCAGAATACTCATATGAATGCATTAACAGTATTCACTTTGGAAAATAATTAAACATTCAATCACAAGTATCTGTAGAAGCTTCTTAGGATTCATTATGGATTCATCATAATTACGAACAATAGAAAAATGCCTCCTATGTCTATGGAGCATCTAGGAATTTACAGACAACCTTAGGTAGTTATCTTATATGAGGTAACTTGAGTCTTCACACACATATAAAATAGACATTTATAGAATGTACCAATTAAATTTGATGTTTGTAAAATGTGCTTATTGGGGACAGTTAATAAAAAGTGACCTTATCCTTAGCCACACAGTGACTCTCCGTCTGTGATTTTTAATCTGGTCATATTCGCTTGGTAATAACCAGTGAAATAGCCAATTTGTGCAGTGTAGCAATAACTGTCCATACGTTAAAGACTCCAGGGCATCTGCCCTGGTCTCTGCCCCACCTGGTAGTTCAATATGGTCAATTCAGCTGGTGTCACAGAGAAAGCAATAACAATAAACCTGGCTGCTGTGACTGATTCTGTGTCAAAGCAATTCTTTGCTCACATTTTTGTCAAACAGTTACTAAATTGTATAAAGGTAACAAAGAAAGTACTTAAAGTAATTAAAAGCTTAAAGTACATTTAATATTAGAATAAACTATATGATGTTGTAGCCTCAGCTGCATGTATCCTTTGATGCTGGCTTTATGATAATTTGTATCCCTAGTGTACTATAGCTTTAGGCCTCATGACAGAGCTATTTGGAAGAATCCTGTAGAGAAACCACAGAGTTCCTGTGGATCCATACTAGGAAGCTTTTGGCATCCTGTGTGCAGCTGTATAGTACATCTATATGACACTATATTGTGAAGATATACTTCCCTAGAATTAATGCTTTAAAGAGTAACTGAACTTTTATGCAATTTTATTTAAAAATGCCCTAAAAGTCATTTTTATAATATACTTTATTAATGAATTTAACTTATTTTAATAAAGAACTAGATGACCTCTACAGCATCCCGCCCCTTTAACAGTGACTTCCACAGTACCCTGCTTCCTGAACAGTGGCCTCCACAATACCCCGCTGCCTTTAACAGTGACCTCCACAGCATCCCGCTCCTTTAACAGTGATCGCCACAGCACCTGCCCCCTTAATAGTGACCTCCACAGCGCCCGCCCCTTTAACAGTGACTGCCACAGTACCCCACTCCCTTAACAGTGACCTCCACAGTACCCCGCTGCCTTAACAGTGATCCCCACAGCGACTGCCCCTTTAATAGTGACTTCCAGAGTGCCCTGCTCTCTTAACAGTAACCTCCACAGTGCCCGTCCCTTTAACAGTGACCTCCACAACATCTCACCACTTTAACAGTACTTTAACAGCACTGTGCTATCTGAGCTTGAGTTGCAGGGAGAAAATAACCCTCCCTCCCTCCCTCCCATCCCTGCAGCTGACAGAAGTTGATTTTTACCTTAAATTTTTCAATCCCCGTTGGCTGTGGAGTGAGAGGCATGGCCTAAATGGATCGGGGGTGGCTTAGTGGGACCTGGGGGCAGGGTTTTTAAGTCCATCTCCACTCCGCTCCCTTAACAGTGTCATCCACAGCGCCCTACCCCTTTAAAGCTGAGCTACAGCAATGAAGAAAAATGGCTGTGTTGTTATGGAAACCTGTTGTAAAACTGTGTGCATGTGGAGACTAATGCCCTTCAAGCTTCTATTGGCCGATAAGGGTCATGTGACCAGGCTTCTATTGGCTAATGAATTTTTTTGGAATATCTCAGGAAGAGTATGTCATAGAGAGCTGAGACCCAGTCTAAAACCTTCCCAGTCACCTGATGTACCTGTGTGCCAAATTTCGTGATTGTAAATGCGACGGTGCGGATTCCTTTAGCGGACATACACACATACACTCAGCTTTATATATTAGATATATACACAGAGTATAATACAATACTATGTTTATAGAATACATTTATATAGCACATATACATGTATACTTACATATCTGCATACATATATCCACGTATACCCGCACACATACATAGAAGTACACTTACATTTTTGATGACATCAGGCAGAGAAGTCCCTGCTCTGATGCTGACTTGGCCTCCCTATGATGTGTGGGGGAGGGAAGAGAGACTCCGGGACACCAGGGCTGCTAGGAGAGGAGGTGAGTGGAGGATTGAGCAGAGGTCAGGCACCAGGAAGAAGTGGAGGAGTGTGGAGTTGAAGATGGGCGGAAGCAAAACTGGATCAGCCTGAAGAAATGGAGGGGGGATTGCAAGGAAGACAGGAAAGAAGCAGAGTTGGGGAGGAAGGAGAGGACACCTAGAAGGGGGAATCCATATCAATAGAGATGAGAATCCAGGATGCTGGCAGCTTTTCTGCTCACAGCGCCTAGTTATGTAGTGTAACGGGCTTTGTTAGAGATAGATGCAACCTTTGGGGCCGTGGGCTGCAGGCTCCATCAGCTCAGCACCTCTAATAGAGGAAGAAAAAGGAGCTGGGAGAACGGAAGCAGTAGGGAAGGTGGCACCCCCTGGCCTATGCAAGGGTATTGCACCATGTGAGATAGTACAGGTAACACAAGGCCTGCCCTGCTCCCGGGCCCCTTATGAGTTCGGGCCCCGAAGCAGCTACTTCACCTGCTTCCCTTATAGCTACGCCACTGGATGTAACACATTGTGAGGTGAAACTGTGACTTCATGGTGCCGACTGATGCCAACCTTGGAAGTGTCATGTGCTGTGTGACAAATAAAGCACCATTTGAACTTGAAAACCCCCTGTTTGATGAGAAGTCTGTCATTGCTGACCCCTGAGAGAGAGCGATCCCTTACAGTGTGTAGATGATTCTCACGATTCAAGCTAATATTACCTGAACAGAACTGTTGAAAGTGAAGGCTGCTACCTCCAGTTTTTATTTTAAAGATGTGTAATCAATCTTATCCTACACATATGTTCATTGACAATGTCTGCTGCTGCCTTTGCAATTAAATTTGTGAAAAGAATGGGAGAGATTTACATTTCCTAGTGGCGTAATATTGTTGCATGTTATGGTGCACACCAAATTTGTGCCATAATTTACAACGTTTTGAACTTCCGGCATATTTCCAAAGTGGCGAGAAATGGGGCAATGCTCCACTTGAGGTGTGTAGATTTCAGTTACTGCCGCATGGAAAGTCAGAAGATGTGCCAAATTTATTAAGAGACGTGTGCATCTTACTTGAGATCACTTTTCCATTAAAACTGGCATAGCAAATGCTAGTCTTAGTAATTCTTTCTTTAGTAAATCACAGCTCAGGTTTCATTTTTCAGGAACTGAATGTAAACTGAAAGCTGTGATATTGTTGGTTACTATGGGCAGTGATTGAGGCACCGTATGATAATGGCCAAGTAGAATATCCTCATGGTTTTATCAACAATAAATCCCTCTACCCCCTCGATTATGTAGACTGGTTTCAGAGTTTGTTTTATTAGATGGTTTGAACAATTGTCACAGAATTTTGTAAATCTGAAATGCTAACCTTTTAGACTGGCACAGCACAGGCGCTGGCTTCATGGATTATGCAGCTGCTGGGCAGATCACCTAGTATGAAGAGCAGACATGTATAAATTAAATATAGTAATTAGCATGCACCCTGCTGGCCTGGTCGCAGTGACGGGCAGAGCTGGGATATGAGCTCATCTGTGCTACTCTTCAACATGATTAATTTTACCTCTTTAGTTTATCTTATTGATTCTGGCAACAAATTCCCACATGGCTCATTCACATTAAGTTTCACAGCAGGTAATCCACGGATGACATGTGACATCATCTGAAGAAGTGACTAGGATGACCTTTCAGTCTTGAAGGAAATGGCTTTACTTTAAAGAACATTTGGACTCTTAAGTGAAATTTAGACTCTGATCTGTAGTTTTTATGTAGGTTAATGGTCATAATCAGAACATGGCTGGACATAGCATTGACTCTAGTTGTAAGGTTTCAGCCCCAGTGTTTTCAGAGGCCGATGTTCTAGAGGAACTTGTCTGGTTAAAGTTAAATAAGGCAATGGGTCCGGATGGCATCCACCCCAGAGTTCTTAAAGAACTCCGATCCGTGATTGTTGTACCCATTCACAAGAAGGGTAGTAGAGAAGATGCTAGTAACTATAGGCCAGTCAGCTTGACATCTGTAGTGATAAAAATGATGCAGTCTCTACTAAAAAAGAAGATAATTGACCACCTAACAACAAACAACTTGATGGACCCAAACCAGCATGGCTTTACCGAGGGTTGATCGTCAGACTAATCTCATTGATTTCTTTGACTATGTAACTAAAGTGCTGGATGAAGGTGGTGCTGTGGATATCGCCTACCTGGATTTCAGTAAAGCTTTTGATACGGTTCCCGATAAAGAGCTGATAGATAAGTTATCAAGAATTGGACTTAACCCCTGCATAGTTCAGTGGATCTGCAGTTGGCTGAAGGACAGATACCAGAGGGTTGTTGTTAATGGAGTGTATTCTGAGCAGAGGCTGGTTACAAGTAGGGTGCCACAAGGATCTGTTCTGGGTCCTGCTCTGTTTAACATGTTTGTAAGTGACATAAGGGACGGCTTGGTAGGGAAGGTTTGCTTGTTTGCTGATGACACAAAAGTGTGTAATAGGGTTGATGTTCCAGGAGGTGTCGGTAATATGGAGAATGATTTATCTTTATTAGATAAGTGGTCAAAACAATGGAAACTTCAGTTCAATGTTTCCAAATGTAAAATAATGCACTTGGGGAGATGAAATCTGAGTATCGTATTGGCAGTTCTGTGTTAACAAACACTTCAGAAGAGAAGGATTTGGGGGTCATCTCTGACAGCCTCAAAATAAGTAACCAATGCAACCAGGCGATAGGGAAAGCAAATCGTATGCTTGGCTGCATAGCTAGAGGTATAACAAGCAGAAAGAGGGAGATTGTGATCCCCCTGTATATAGCTCTAGTGAGACCACATCTGGAATACTGTGTTCAATTCTGGAGACCTCACCTGCAAAAGGATATTGCTAAAATAGAACGGGTCCAAAGAAGGTGGAAGGTGGAAGGTCTAAAGCATAGAACTTATCAAGAAAGACTGAGAGTTCTTAATATGTACTGTATAGTCTGGAGGAAAGAAGAGAAAGGGAGGACATGATTGAAACCTTTAAATATGTTAAAAAACTGAATAAAGTTCAGGAGGGAAGGGTTATTAATAAGAAACAGAACACAAGAACAAGGGGGCACAATCTGAGGTTAGTTGGGGTAAAAATCAAGAACAACATTAGAAAATATTATTTCACTGAAAGAGTAGTAGAAGCTTGGAACAAACTTCCAGCAGAGGTGGTTGATACATCCACAGTAACTGAATTTAAACATGCCTGGGATAAACATGTATCTATCCTAAGATAACAATAAAGGAATAATAAAAGGGCAGACTAGATGGACCAGGTGGTCTTTTTCTGCCGTCAATCTTCTATGTTTCTATGTTAGATCTGGTAAGAACTTATGATTGGGCATGCTGTGTTGCACTGTGGGTAGAATTGCCCCAAATATCATTGAATAGAATAAAAATTGAACAGTCTCTATATGATATGGCAATGTCTAAAGTTGGGCAACTGTTATCAGAGTTTGGCATCATCATGGCTTATACAGAAGGTATGTATGCGAGAGATCGATCTGATTAGACAGTTTTAACATAAGCCTAAACCCAGCAGCTTGATCTGTAATATGCTAATGCTTTGAATAATTAGCAGAGGTTCTTGGAAGTGAAGATATTTGAGACACTTTTCTAAACCTAAATAATTCCAAAGGGAGATGACATAGATAGACTCTACATTTAGTGTCCCTTTAAGATGCAAAAAGGAGATGAAAATAAAACAATAGTAACGTAGGGTTATTCAGTAAAAAAAACAAAGAACAAAAGTACAAATTAATAAAGTAGAAAATATATCATCATGAGTCACCACAAAGATGGTTGCTTATAAATAAAATCCATCTCTATTCAGTGAGCACATTGTAACCTACAAGAATCACCATGGAATAATATAAAGCAGCACCAATGTAGAAAAAGCATCTCAAATGGAAAGTAATGGAATTATTATACAATGTATTGAAATGTCACAATAACAGCATATGTTAATTTGAGGTGAAACATTAATATGCATCTCATATCAGGGCTCTTTCCCCTGTGTGAGGCTGTCCTTTAAAATACAGTGTACTGGCATTTTGCTGACACTTTGGTGCCACCTACTTGCTCCTCTTATCTTGTACAAGCAGCCACACTAAAGACTGATAACATTTCTCCATTCCTGATTATTGCCACTCCACAACAATCATGGTTCCTCTGAGCAGAAGATCAGAGACTTTAAATCCCCGCAGGTGACAGCTTCCTTCCACAGTATTCAGTACATGTAGACACTAGAGCAGATAGGGAAAAATACAGGAAAAGGGAAAATGTGAAAGGGTCAATATGCAAGAAGGAATACTATCTAAATAAGTCATTTATTTTACACTCTTTAAGACAAATACACAGCGTTGGAGCTATCAGGTTTGATATTTGCTTTTCATATTGCGTATCCTCTTGAGACAAGCAGACCTGAGACCTGGGCTTTAAAAGGGGTCTTGCAGGTATTAGCAACCTGAAATAGTTATTGTGGAGGTAACCCACATCTCATTTTCTGTATAGTCTGTTTGTTGACTGTAAAACCTGAAAAACATGCTAAGTTAAAAACAGTCTAAAAAAATAATATATCTGGACAATACTAGTAAAATAAAACAAAAATTATATATACAGTACAGACCAAAAGTTTGGACACACCTTCTCATTCAAAGAGTTTTCTGTATTTTCATGACTATGAAAATTGTAGATTCACACTGAAGGCATCAAAACTATGAATTAACACATGTGGAATTATATACTTAACAAAAAAGTGTGAAACAACTGAAAATATGTCTTATATTCTAGGTTCTTCAAAGTAGCCACCTTTTGCTTTGATTACTGCTTTGCATACTCTTGGCATTCTCTTGATGAGCTTCAAGGGGTAGTCACCTGAAATGGTATTCCAACAGTCTTGAAGGAGTTCCCAGAGATGCTTAGCACTTGTTGGCTCTTTTGCCTTCACTCTGCAGTCCAGCTCACCCCAAACCATCTCGATTGGGTTCAGGTCTGGTGACTGTAGAGGCCAGGTCATCTGGCGTAGCACCCCATCACTCTCCTTCTTGGTCAAATAGCCCTTACACAGCCTGGAGGTGTGTTTGGGGTCGTTGTCCTGTTGATAAATAAATGATGGTCCAACTAAACGCAAACCGGATGGAATAGCATGCCGCTGCAAGATGCTGTGGTAGCCATGCTGGTTCAGTATGCCTTCAATTTTGAATAAATCCCCAACAGTGTCACCAGCAAAGCACCCCCACACCATCACACCTCCTCCTCCATGCTTCATGGTGGGAACCAGGCATGTAGAGTCCATCCGTTCACCTTTTCTGCGTCGCACAAAGACACGGTGGTTGGAACCAAAGATCTCAAATTTGGACTCATCAGACCAAAGCACAGATTTCCACTGGTCTAATGTCCATTCCTTGTGTTCTTTAGCCCAAACAAGTCTCTTCTGCTTGTTGCCTGTCTTTAGCAGTGGTTTCCACCATGAAGGCCTGCTGCACACAATCTCCTCTTAACAGTTGTTGTAGAGATGTGTCTGCTGCTAGAACTCTGTGTGGCATTGACCTGGTCTCTAATCTGAGCTGCTGTTAACCTGCGATTTCTGAGGCTGGTGACTCTGATGAACTTCCTCCGCAGCAGAGGTGACTCTTGGTCTTCCTTTCCTGGGGCAGTCCTCATGTGAGCCAGTTTCTTTGTAGCGCGTGATGGTTTTTGCGACTGCACTTGGGGACACTTTCAAAGTTTTCCCAATTTTGTGGACTGACTGACCTTCATTTCTTAAAGTAATGATGGCCACTCGTTTTTCTTTACTTAGCTGCTTTTTTCTTGCCATAATACAAATTCTAACAGTCTATTCAGTAGGACTATCAGCTGTGTATCCACCCGACTTCTGCCCAACACAACTCATGGTCCAAACCCCATTTATAAGGCAAGAAATCCCATTAATTAAACCTGTCAGGGCACACCTGTGAAGTGAAAACCATTTCAGGTGACTACCTCTTGAAGCTCATCAAGAGAATGCCAAGAGTGTGCAAAGCAGTAATCAAAGCAAAAGGTGGCTACTTTGACGAACCTAGAATATAACACATATTTACAGTTGTTTCACACTTTTTTGTTAAGTATATAATTCCACATGTGTTAATTCATAGTTTTGATGCCTTCAGTGTGAATCTTAATTTTTTATAGTCATGAAAATACAGAAAACTCTTTGAATGAGAAGGTGTGTCCAAACTTTATCCCATTTTATTGCTTGTGCCATAATAATAATTGATAGATTTCTATGTTTTCTTGCTTATACTGTAAAAGTAAAAAGATCTTTGATGAGAACCTAACACTGGCCACTGAACATAGGTCTTATGTCTATATGGAGGCTGGACCTTGGTGGAATTCCCAATGTAATAAGGGTCCAAACCTTTGACTCCTGTACCTTGGGCCATTTTATAGTTTTGTCTATCAGCAGCTGTAAGTACTCATTCATATGAGTGAGTGAAAAATGACTGTGTGATGGCCATCTTTAGAACCAATTTAAGTCTATGGAGCTATTCAGATGGTCATTGTTTTAGCAACCAGTGAATAATAGCAGTCACAAAATAGGGCATGTCCTATTTTTGGCCATTTCCGGGACCAGACAGACCATATTGAAATCAATGGGCCTGTTTATGACAGCCGGATGCAAAACGACCATTAAAATTGATAAATGGGCAGAAATGGATGAACATACTGATGACATTTTTTTTTCTCACTGCCATGTGAATGTGGCCTAAGACAAAAAACTTAATTCTAATGTGAATTTTGCATCAGGTTCAGCCCAACCACTGTGTTACTAGCCTGGAGGGGGCCATAAAAGCAATGTAAGCAATTTACTTTAAAAACAGCTATCTAGAAGATGAAAAAGAAAGAAAGATTTCCCAAAATGAAGGCTATTTATAAAGGGAAGATTCACACAAAGCTAATGGTTCATGTGGTTAGGGTCATCTAATGTTATTTCCCTCAGGAAAGTGGCAGGTAATAGTTAGAGGAGGCTCATAAAACCATAGAATCTAATTGCATTTGCCAAGTTTAACGACTGCGCAAAACGGCCAATGGCAATCCATATACTATAATGCTGAAAGTAGAAGAATGTGCACTGCTCCTCCGCTGTGACCTGTCATCCTTATTTGTTTATGGTGGTCCACACCGGGATCCAATCAGAGACATTTAAGGAGGAAATCCAGCCATCTCATTAACTATTCATGATGACAGGTGAGAATAACAACCTAGTGTACACAATATAACGTGTAAAATAATGAATATTGCTGGAGGTCAAGACTTAATGATATGAGGAGGAGGAGTCCAGGGGGGCCAAGACAAACTATACAATATCAGCTACTAGCTAAATGATTGTGTAATGATATCCACATTGTAAAATGTATTGATTTATCAAGAGTGGGTTTCCCATACACCAGTCTTGATCCCCTGTGCGGAAGTGAGATGTGTCTAATTTATTAAGAGGTGGATGCCTAATAATATATCTATGTCAGCTAGGGGCTGGCATAGATTTGAGCTATAACTTACGGTAGTTTCTGGTGCAGGAGTTGTGTCCATATGGCTCCTTAGTGGAACAAAATAAAGAAATGGAGGCATTGTCACTGTTACCATTAGGTCTAATTTATTGCTGTGGACTTAACTGTGCAGTGCCCCAAGATTCAAGTAGTGCTGACAGAGTGGGATGGGTGGCAGCAGAAACAACAGTGGCAGTAACAGTAACAATAGTGGACCCATGACATAATAGGGAGGTTGACAGCAAAGGCAGTACCAGTGACAGTAGGGGACCCATGACAGAGTGGGGAGGGTGGCAGCAGAGGCAGTACCAGTGACAGTAGTGGCTCCATGACAGAGTGGGGAGGGTGGCAGCAGAGGCAGTAACAGTGACAATAGTGGCCCAATACCACAGTGGGGATGGGGGCCAACAGCAGTGGCAATAACAATGACAATAGTGACCCCCATGACAGAGTGGGGAGGAGGGCAGTGGCCGTTCTTCTGATCTTTCAGAACAGAAAATTAACAAAAAACAAAACAAAACCCAAAACATGTATTTTGAGCATCCATAAAGCCTCTATCAGATGATCAGTATTTGCCAAAACTGTGAATGGGTCCAAAACAGAGATAAAATGTAATAGAAACATTTGCATCTCTTCTGTGTTTTGGACCAACTCCTGTTTTTGGGTACTGATAAAATACTGATGCAAAAGACCTTATGCTCAATAAGCATCCTTTTAGGTCTATAATCAGTTTTTGAACATGAAAAAAAGTCCAGCATGCAGGACTTTAATAGCTTCTTTCACACAGGCAGTATTTGGTCAGTATTTGTAAGCCAAAAACAGAAGTGGGTCCGAAGCAGAGATAAAATGTAATGGAAATATTTGCATCACATCTGTGTTTTGAATCAACTCCTGATTTTGCCTTATAAATTCTGATCAAATAATGATGTAAAATACTGACCAAATACTGACTATTTGAAAGAGGTCTCATGTTCAGTTTGCATCCCTTTTGGCCATTTACGTCTGAAATCAGTTTTTGTAAAATAACGGATTAACCGTGAATGTTGCAGCAGTTGAACCAGATGCACATGGCATGGCTGGCTGCATGGCATTATAGGTGATCTTGCGTTCCCGGTCTTTCGCTGTGTAACACATGCAGCTGCCATTTTAGAAAAAAAAATGATTCATTACCATGAAGCACGAGGAAATTCGGATTTGTGGCAAATCTAATTTTTTGTAAACTTTAGATCAAACTCCACTTTGGATGCTTCAATTCGCTCAAGACTAGTGAGAACATTATCTGCAGTGAAGTAGATATGTATGGAGGCTCATTTATTGAGACCAGCATTTATATTGCTTTCTTGATATCTCCCTGTGCTGCCAGAGAGATACGCTTAATTTATAACGAGACGCAGGCCTTGTCATAAATTAAGCACATTCTCTGGCAGTCTGCATGCCTACATTGAAGTCTACGGTAAGCTTGTGACTTGTAGATTTCAGTCATTATTTATGCTACAAAACTGTTGAAAATTATTGGAAATTACATTGAAGTATACGAGTATAAGAGTATTATGTGGACTTAATATGGCAGAATTATTTTTGCACTATACAGTGGTATTATGTGGGCTGTATATGGCAGTATTATCTTGACACTATATGGAGGTATTATCTGGGCTCTATAAGGCAATAGTATCTTGGCACCACATGATGGTATTATATAGGTTTTATATCACAAGGAGAAAATCATCCAAACATAGGAAACAAAGAGGTACCTATTTTGCTTTTTACCTAGGGCCCAATTTTCTATAAAACCTGCTCTCTTTGTTTTGCCATACCACCAGTATAATAGACAGAGACAGTTCAGTTATCTGGAGCATAATGTTGCATTTACATTTTAACCACTATATGAAGATATCTGCTTCTAGAAAATTCAAGATATTACACATAGTTTGTGACTGGTGATAAATATATTAATTGCAGGGTCACACATGAATGCAACAAACAAGCTACTCTGCATCAGGGGAACATTAATAGCCCAGATTTATTTAATTACTGGTAAATGTCTGAAAATTGCAGCTATGTGGAAGGCAATGGCAGGTGGATGCCAGCTTCTATTGATATTGTGCTTCTTCTTAATCTATAATCAATCAGTAATCAATGCTCTGGACAACATTATTCACTTAGGAGACATTCTTAGAAAAGTCATTGAACATTGCCAATATTAGTGATATAATACAGGGTGGTCTAGAGACCACAATTATAGCAAGATAGTCACCAGTATTTCACTAGGGGCTCTTTTACAGTTATCAATAAAAAGTACCTTAAGGTAGAAAAAAATGTATGATTATTGATTATCGTATTACACTAGCGTACAAGAAAATCTTTCTGTTTCTGCTCATACCCTAAATGTGTAATTATGTTTTTCAATATTGTGGTCTCAACATAATAAAACAGATTAAGCAAAGGTGAGTTTTTCATTCGACTATAAAAAGAGCATTGGGCATCTAAAAGTGGCCCTACACATTAGATGGAAGTACTGGAGCTGTCAATGCAACTATACACATTTTAGTCCTCACTGGTCGAGATTCGTTCAAACTGGGTAGACGTTCAATTATACCAGGCGACGGACGATCAGTCTTTTACTGTGGAATATTCTTTATGCAACAGTCGTTCAGCTAAGGGGTACAGTTAAGAACTAGTGACTGTTGGACAAACTTTTTAAACATTGCCAACCTATTTCTAGATGAAGACTGTCATCAACCATCAAAAATGATCGTTCTCTGTTAAGTTTAACCTCATGAAATTGTCTGTTTTGATCAACTTTAGATTAATGTGTATGGCCACACTTCTTAATAAGCCAGGAGTTGATCCAAAAAGAAGGGAACGTACAAAGTCGAGTCACATTATTATGACCACCAGCTAAATCCAGAATAACTGCTGTGTGCAACATGGACAACAGGTAGACAGGCTAGGAGTGACTCAATAAGATCCTGGTCGGTTGTCACAGGTACGTATCTGGAGCCGTGCTGACTGCAGTGTGTCCCACATTTGCGCAAATACAACAATTGACCTGGTCCCACTGATGCTTAATTGGGTTCAGGTCTCGGGAATTAGGGGCCAGGGTAGTACTTGGAACTCTTGGTCATGCTCTTCCAACCATTATCAGAAATTTCTAGCCGCATGTTACATTATCTTACTGGAAAATCCCATCCACCCCAGGAAATCAGCATGAATGGGTGTACGTGATTTGCAAGGATGGATTCACACCCAAGTTGAGAGTGCCTTCCACATGGATAAGTGGGCCCTGAGAATGCCACAAAAACATTCACCGGAACATAACGCTGCCACCACTAGCTTGTGTTCTTCCAGCAATGGTTGCAGGGTGTTTGTTCTCTGATGTTTCTCACCCGACATGCCAACGTCCATCGATGAAGCAGAAAACGGGACTCATCTGAGAAGGCAACCCTTTGCCAATAAGTGGAGCTCCAATTCTGATACTGCTGTGAAAATTTAAGCCTTTTCTGCTGAGTCAACTTTGTTACGAAAGTTGCAGTTGCCACCTGCCTGCCTTGGAGCCTGATACACAGAGGAGTTCACTGAACTGTTTTTTTAGAGATACGTCTGACAACTCCCTGGTGCATTTTGGTGGTGAACTGCTCCACTTTAACCTGTTGGTCCGCCCTCACGCTCCTTTGGAGCTGACATTCACCTCACACATGAATGGCGTGTGGTGCTCGACAGTTTCCCTATCACTTATTTGCAATGCTGCCATTTGTACACTCATGATGCAATTTCACCAAAGCAGCATGCTAACAGTTCACAAACTACAGTTTCAGCAATACTGCCACCCTTGTCCCGACAGCCAATAATCATCCCTTTTTGCAACTGTGAGAAATAACCCCTTCTACCCCTGACAGTAACAAGGAATATGTGTACGGACAGCCTATTGCATTTCTTATATACCCAACAAGCCTGATCACAACAGATGACTCCCTTCATGAGCTACCCGCTGCTGGCGTAAAATTAGGAAGTGGTCATAATAATGTGACTTAGCTGTGTATAAAGGAAATTTTGACCTCAAAGACTGTGGGCAGATTTATAAATCTGCAAAATAGTGGTACCAAAAAGTTGCAAATGTTTGTTCAGCCTCACTTTGTGACTTTTTGCCCATTCATGTCACGATAGCCTCTTGAGATGGACAAAGCCTAGGCAGCCTGACACATTTACTATAATTTATATCATAAAACTGATTAGCTTCAGTTCTGGTGCATGGACACCCTGAGATCTGCCACAATTATTAAGAAGTGTTTTCTTTTTTAATTATTGTGGTGCATCTGACGCCAGTAGACCACAGATTAAGACCAGTTTACAAGTAAATACTAATTCAACAATCTCTTTGTAGAAGCTGAACTGTGGGTGCCTGAGTGCAAAAGAGTCTCATTTTGTACCTGTGATGGAATCATTGTGTGACATCCAAATGGTGACAGATTAATTTTGATGTCAAGATATTACTACATACAGTACTGTGCTATTATTGACATCAAAATTGACGACATTACCAACACAGGCCTTAACTTTAATGTCTAGCCTTATTGGTATAAGCAGAACAGGCTGTAGAGTTTTCCTTCCCAGGTTTATCACCACAAGCAGATTTTACTATACTGAAGTTTCCAGGTCACTTTTCTCCAAGAAAAATAAAATGACATTTTGGAGCTAGACGTGTGCATTGTCAATATGTTTGGTCTGAACGGTGGATTAGAGCTGCCCACAATCAATATGCCAATAAAATGTAGAGGTGCATTTATCCTAAAAAGGGCAGATAAGTAGGACAGTTTATAAAAGATTTTATTAAAGGCTTTTCTAGAATGCTTCTTCTGACAATATAAACATCATTGATCTGTTTTGGACAAAGAACTGCCTGCAAGTAAGTGACAAAATGGCTCAGATTGGGAATAGCAAGGGATTTCCTAGTTTCTGTCTCCTAGCAACCATAAGTGAGGAGTCCTATTTATGGTGCATAATAGAATTACAAATGGAATCACTCCATAGTAAATCACCGTGTATAGGCCTGACATTAACCTGGCAACCTAACGTAAGAAATAGCTGTTCTCTAAAATAAAAATAGATTCCAGAATAAAAGAAACAAAATAAAAGAAACAAGAAGGGCTGACCTTAGGTTACATAGCACACTGTGCAAGCTGTCTCTTTGGTGCCCCACCCAACACACATACCATTGTAGGGAATTAAATGCTCCAAATCAGTAGTATCAATTTTAAAATGGAACTTCATTTTATGGAGAGAAGAATGCACAGCTAATGTGTAACTTGTTAAATTGTCATTTAATTTACAATAGCTTGTATTGGAAAAAGGGGAAAAACGTATTTGGGGTGAAACTGATAAAAAAAATATAATTCCACTAAGATTTTTCAGGGTTTTATATTGGCATTCACTGTGCAGTAAAAAAAATGACATCACAATCTTATTCTCCTGGCCAGAACAATTATGATGATACTAAATTTGTATAGTAATAACATATTTTTTATGTTTTATTAAAAAAATAATAAAAAACTTTGAAAGAACTGTATGAGGGCTTGTTTTCTGCAGGGCAAACTGCAGTTTTTATTGGTACCAGTTTAGGATTATGTACAACTTTTTGATCACTTTTATTCCATTTTTTGGAGGTATAAGGTGACACTTGACCCATAAACCACAATAGAATAATATAGGATTATGATAAACTATCTGTGAAGTTGTGGCTCAGACACAGTTTTGCAGGCAGTTAGGCAAGACAGGCCAGGGAAGTTTCTCAAGGTCCCAGGCTGTCATGCAACAGATTGCAGCAACTGTTCAGAGGACAGGTGGATCCCCACTCCTTCTGCTTAACTCCACAGATGCTGTGGTCACTATTGACAGTTGCATCTGAGATGTTAAATGACCAGAATTGGCATAATCGTCGATCCTAGTCACTGCAGGTGGGTGCCTGCTGTATTATACAGCCAACACCTGTCATGTATGCAGCAAGCTCAGTGATTAATCTTGCTCTGCACATCTCTTTAACTCTGATCACATACATGTATGTGATTTTGCATTAAAGGTGTTGTCTCATCTGGGACAATGGGGGCAGATTGCTAGGATATACTCCCATTGCTTATAGGTGCAGGTACTACGGCTCACACCTATATCGGAACGGAGCCCCGCAAAGTGGTGGTTGGAGGACTCCGGTCCGGCCACCACCAAGCACTCTCCCCATAGAAGTGAATGAGAGTGCACAGCACATGACCGGACACCGCTCCCATTGATTTCTATGGGCCCCATGGAAATAGCCGAGCTTGGCTGTTTTCTGCAGCCCCAAAGAAAATGAATGTAGGGTGGCTGCGCATGCAGGGGCTCCTTTCTCGATATAGGTGCTAGTGCCAGCGGCATCTCTGGAGTTAAGCAAAAGGACGGGGCTCCATCTGTCCTCTGATCAGTTGCTGCAGTCTGTTGCCTTGACAGCCTGGGGACTTGAGAAAATTCCCAGGCCTGCCTGGGACCCGCACCTACCAGACAATGGGGGCATATCCTAGCAATATGACCCCATTGTCTGAGATGAGAATAACCCGTTAAGGACTTAACTGGGTATTCCCATCTGGGACATTTATGGTATATGATAGGATATGCCATAAATGTCCTATGGTGTAAGCCTCTCCAATCTCAAGAACGGAGCCTCAAAGTGAATGGACAGCACATGCACAGCCACCCTTCCATTCACTGCTAAGGGAATTTTGAAAATAGCTGAGCACTGACTATTTTCAGAAGTTCCATAGCAGTGAATGAAGAGGATGCTGCGCAGCAGTGGTGCCATACCAAGCTATACTTAAATACAGCACCAGAACCAAGACGGTACATATATACATCACCAGCTCAGAAAACACTCAATACAGATATCATTTGCATTGTCAGGTTTGCCCTTGATATGTAAGTATGTAAAGTGTGAAACTACCCAGTCCCAGTATAGCCTGAACAGATGGACAGGTATACTGAGAGTGGTAGTTTCACATTGCAGTAGGAGTGTCTCCTGCTCTTGAGTCGTCCAGATTTTGTGTCTACATATTTAGGTGGCAAAATATGATTTATTTTTGTAAAGCAAGCTTATTAGAGATGAGCGAGTAGTGAAATATTCGAAAGTTCGAAATTCGATTCGAATAGACCGCGAAATTCGACTATTCGACCGAATATCGAATCCCATTAAAGTCTATGGGAAAAAAATGCTCGCCACTTGGAAATCTCAATTCGACCACTTGGAGGTCACCAAGTCCACCCTGAAACCTCAGAAAAGGATGCCAACACTGCTGGAATGCAACTGGGACAGCAGGGGAAGCATGTCTGGGTGCATATAACGCGCCCAAGTCGCACTATTACGCCACTATCACAGCCTCTCAACAATACACTCCAAAGACAATCTAACCTCTCTGTAAAGTGAGACCATACAAGGAAACCTTCTTTCCTCTACATTGCCATGGACCCCAAGCCAAACTAGACAAAAAAGAAGATGAAATTCTGCACCCCTTAAAATCACGTTGCCTATGACAACCACAGATGGCATAGGCAAGGGGGAAAGCAATCAAGCCATCACTATTTTTCCCTCTGTGCCATCCCTGCCTTGCCCAGGCACATGTCCCAAAACATCATCCACGCCCGAGTAACACGGTTACTGCAAAAGGCCATTTGACCACCAACACTTTGGTTTGAGGCCAGGGATGCTACATCTCCCTGACAGCACACTGGGTGAATGTTGTGGAGGCGGGGACGGGCAAACCTGCTACCCCCACCCAAGTTTGGGGCCTTGGTTCTGTCTGGAATTTCCGCAACCCTTACAGACAGCTCGGCAAACCCCTCCTTCTCCTTCTAGATTCTCCTTTTAAATCTGTCCACCACCCAGTCAAGTCCACAAAGTCCAGTCTCGTCGATAGCCTGCAGAAACTGCAGGGACCTCACTCTGACCCTCCTTCCTCCCACCCTGCCCAATGTTATCAACCCAGTGTTCCCACCCATGCAAGAATCGCAGGAGCTATCTGAGGATTTTGTTTGTTCTGATGCCCAAACACTGGAGCAAGCTCCATCTCTAGCTGATGGTGGTGTGGAACGGGCACTAAAGTGTAAAATGATTAGGGACGATGATGAGACACAGTTGCCAGCAAGGGAGGCTGTTGGAGCAAAGTGAGGCAGTGTAAGAGGAGGTGGTTGAGTATGACGAAGTCAGTGACCCGACCTGGCCCAGTGTCATGTCTAGCAGGTAAAGCAGTGGGGATGTTGAGGGATGCGTAGGACCGCAAAAGGCAGGAAGAGGCCGTGGGCTGGCCAGAGGCTCATGGAGAAGGCAGGCTAGAGCCCGCAGGGCCGCATCTCTTCCCTATAACAGGCCCCCACACAAAGCTCTCCCATCGAGGGCTCTTAGGTCCTTGTTGTGAAAATATTTTAATGAGTGCGCAAAGTTAGCTTGAGGTGAGCCCTCGAAAAAATTATATGGTGGCCCAAGAGGTGAGACCTCTTAAAAATTGTATTAAGGCCCAAGAGGTGAGCCATAATAAAAATTGTTTGTAGGCCCAAGAGGTGAGACGTCTTAAAAATTGTGTGGAGGCTAAAGAGGTGAGACCTCTTAAAAATTATGTGGAGGCCCAAGAGATGAGACCTCTTAAAAATTATGTGGAGGCCCAAGAGGTGAGACCTCTTAAAAATTATGTGGAGGCCCAAGAGGTGAGACCTCTTAAAAATTATGTGGAGGCCCAAGAGGTGAGACCTCTTAAAAATTGTTTGTAGGCCCAAGAGGTGAGCCATGAGAAAAATTGTTTGTAGGCCCAAGAGGTGAGACCTCTTAAAAATTATGTGGAGGCCCAAGAGGTGAGACCTCTTAAAAATTATGTGGAGGCCCAAGAGGTGAGACCTCTTAAAAATTATGTGGAGGCCCAAGAGGTGAGACCTCTTAAAAATTATGTGGAGGCCCAAGAGGTGAGACCTCTTAAAAATTATGTGGAGGCCCAAGAGGTGAGACCTCTTAAAAATTATGTGGAGGCCCAAGAGGTGAGACCTCTTAAAAATTATGTGGAGGCCCAAGAGGTGAGACCTCTTTAAAAATTATGTGGAGGCCCAAGAGGTGAGACCTCTTAAAAATTATGTGGAGGCCCAAGAGGTGAGACCTCTTAAAAATTATGTGGAGGCCCCAAGAGGTGAGACCTCTTAAAAATTTTGTGGAGGCCCAAGAGGTGAGACCTCTTAAAATTTTGTGGAGGCCCAAGAGGTGAGACCTCTTAAAAATTTTGTGGAGGCCCAAGAGGTGAGACCTCTTAAAAATTATGTGGAGGCCCAAGAGGTGAGACCTCGATAAAATTATGTGGAGGCCCAAGAGGTGAGACCTCTTAAAAATTATGTGGAGGCCCAAGAGGTGAGACCTCTTAAAAATTATGTGGAGGCCCAAGAGGTGAGACCTCTTAAAAATTTGTGGAGGCCCAAGAGGTGAGAACTCTTAAAAATTATGTGGAGGCCCAAGAGGTGAGACCTCGATAAAATTATGTGGAGGCCCAAGAGGTGAGACCTCGATAAAATTATGTGGAGGCCAAGAGGTGAGACCTCTTAAAAATTTTGTGGAGGCCCAAGAGGTGAGCCATAAATATACATTTTTTTTATTTACGGAGCAATTCTACGGCGGTTAAGGAGGAGGGGAGGAGGTGGAGGAGGAAATGGCAATTCATACAGATGGCACTTCACTTTTGGCTGCTTTCCACTGTTGGAGAAGCAAAGTCCGGGTCAATCCACTTGCTGTTCATTTTGATTAGCGTCAGCCTGTCGGCACTGTCGGTTGACAGGCGGCTGCGCTTATCGGTTATAATGCCCCCGGCTGCGCTGAACACCCTTTCGGATAGCACGCTGGCGGCAGGGCAGGCAAGCACCTCCAAGGCGTACAGGGACAGTTCCAGCCACGTGTCCAACTTGGAGACCCAGTAAGTGTAGGACGCCGAGGGATCGGGGAGGACAGGGTTACGGTCTGCCAGGTACTCCCGCAACATCCGCCGATACTTGTCCCTCCTGCTGATAGCGGGCCCCGCAGTGATGGAAGTTGCACGAGGGGGTGCCATGAACGTGTCCCACACCTTGGAGAGTGTTCCCCTGGTGGCTGTGGGCCTGATCGATGTTGAGGGACTCTGGGAGACCCTCTCCTCTCTGCTGCCAGCGATGGTGGGTGGGAAAATCTCCATCATGTTCTGCACGAGTTCCCTCTGTTATTCCAGCAATCGATTCGTCCTCTCCTCTACCGGAATAAAAGAGGAGACGTTATCTTTATACCGGGGGTCCAGGATTGCGAAGACCCAGTACAGTTTGTTCTCCACTATCCGGACAACACGTGTGTCCCGGGAAAAGCAGCCCAGCATGAAGTCAGCCATGTGTGCCAGACTCTGAATAGGCATGACGTCACTGCCCCCACCAGAAGGATCACTTGCCATTTCCTCCTCTTCCTCTTCCGCCTCCTCTCCGCCCCATCCGCGCTGAACCAATGGGACGCACACAGCCTGACTGCTACCCTCGCCGCCAGCATCCTCCTCCTCTTCCACAGCCACCTCCACGTCGTCCTCCTCCTCCTCATCCTCCTCCTCCTCCTGCAACTGCCACCGAGAAGCAGACAAAAGTGTGGTCTGACTGTGTAGCTCCGTTGCGTCTCCTCCTACCCCCGTCTCCTCTGCGTGCAATGCGTTCTCCCTTATTGCGATGAGCGATTCTTTAAGGACGCATAGGAGCGGGATGGTTACGCTCACTATAGCGTCCTCGCTGCTGACCTTCTTGGTGGACTCCTCAAAGATACGCAGTACATCGCATATGTCTGCCATCCATGGCCACTCGTGGTTGGCAAACTGAGGGAGCTGAGTTGGAGGCACGCGTGGATTCATCATCTGGTACTCCATCAATGCTCTCTGCTGCTCACACACCCTGGCCAACATGGAATAGGTGGAATTCCAGCGAGTCGGCAGGTCGCACAACAGCCGATGTTCAGGCAAATGGAGGCGTTGCTGGAGTTTTTTTAAGCTAGCAGCAGCTACAGTTGACTTCCGAAAGTGAGCGCACAAGCGCCGCACTTTCACCAGTAGCTCTGCCAGGTTGGGGTAAGTCTTTAGAAATTTTTGGACTACCAGATTAAAAACGTGGGCCAGGCATGGTACGTGATTGAGTTCGGCAAGCTCCAGAGCCGCCACCAGGTTATGGCCGTTATCGCACACGACCATGCCTGGTCCTAGCTGCAGCGGCGACAGCCACATCTCCGTCTGCTGCAATATGGCGTCCCTCACCTCTGGGGCGCTGTGCTTCCTGTCGCCCAAGCTGATGAGCTTAAGCACCGCCTGCTGACGTCTCCCCGCGCCAGTGCTGCAACGCTTCCAGCTAGCGGCTGAGGGCGATGTTAAGGCAGAGGAGGAGGAGGAAGAAGAGGAGGGGGGTTTATCAGAACCCATGCTGGCAATCTTGGGCGGGGGTGGTAGGTAGGCCGTCTCTGTTTGCGACCCCGTCCCCGCTTCCACAACATTCACCCAGTGTGCCGTCAAAGAGATGTATCGTCCCTGGCCGCAAGCGCTTGTCCACGAGTCGGTGGTCAAGTGGACCTTTGCGCTGACTGCGTACCTCAGGGCCCGCCTGATGTTACGCGACACGTGCTGGTGCAGGGCGGGGACGGCACTCCGGGAAAAGTAGTGGCGGCTGAGGACGGAATAGCGAGGTGCGGCAGCCGCCATCAGGTCGCGGAAGGCCTGCGTCTCCACAAGCCTAAACGGCAACATCTCCAGGGCCAGCAGTTTGGAGATGTGGCAGTTTAAGGCTTGGGCTTGGGGGTGACTCGAGGCGTACTTCCGCCTGCGGTCGAACGCCTGCGAGATGGACAGTTGTTGGGACGAGGAGTGTGAAGGTGCAGGCGAAGAGGCGGGGTAAGGGGAGGCTGAAGGAGAAGGCCCCAAAGTAGCCAAGGCAGAGGCAGATGTGGAGGTGTCCTGGCTGGAGGTCTGGACCGCAGTGGCAGCACACAACAAAGGGGAAGAGGCAGTGGCAGCAAGACCGGGCGCAGGTTGTATTGCGTTTGCTCTCTCCCACTCAGCCCAGTGCTTGACTTCCAAGTGACGCCGCATGCCTGAGGTGGTCAGATTGCTCTTCTCAGAGCCCCTACTCAGTTTTGAGTGGCAGAGTGTGCAAACCGCGCTCAGTTTGTCATCCGCACAAACATTAAAAAATCTCCACACCACAGAAGTACGAGGCCTCGATGGGGGAGCTTCGCGCGACTGCCCGCTGACGGGAACAGCTTCGGCCCTGCTGGCTGTGGCCTCACTTCTCTGTCTGGACTGTCCTCTGCCTGTGGACATCCCTCTGCCTGTGGACATCCCTCTGCCTGTGGACATCCCTCTGCCTCTTGCTGCCTTTTTCGGTGCTGCGCAGACCACCACCTCTCCACTGCTTTCCCCGCTGGACATCACCCCTGGCCAAGTGGGGTCGGTCATTTCGTCATCCACCACCTCCTCTTCCTCACTCTGCTCCTCCTCCTGCCCACTGGACATTCCAACAGCCTCCCTTGATGGCAACTGCGTCTCATCATCATCATCGCTCATGATAACAGATGCTGGTTCAGGGTCCACATCAGCAGGAGATGGCGAAAACTCAAGTGTTTGGGCATCACTACAAACAAATTCCTCTGCTAGCTCCTGGGATTCTTCCGGCACATCTGAAAAAGGACCCGAAAAGAGCTCCTGGGAGGGGTCAATGGTGGGATGACTCTGTTGGCCAGGTGTGGAGGAAGGAGGGTCAGAGTGAGACTGTGTGGATGACTGGCTGGTGGACAACTGTGTGGAAGCGCTATCGGCTATCCATTGCACCACCTGTTCAACCTGCTCAGGCCTCAACAGCGGTGTAACCCGCCCCCTGCTTAACTGTCCCATAAAGGCAGGGATTCTGGATGAGCGGGATCCTGGCTGACCCTCACCAGCACGCATTGTATCCCCACTGGCTTCAACAAGGCCCCCAACAGCATTTCCGCGCCCCCGTCCTCGTCCACGTCCTATTCCGCTAGCCCCCCTCCGCATTTTATTTTTTTTTGGTTACAATATTTTGCCTTCACAGCCGTGTACTAACAGATCAGACGGTGTGTATTAACACCAGGTATATAAAATTATTTTGCAAGAGAACGCACAGTACAGTTGCCAATAAAAAGGCCTATATATTTTATATTTCGAGGTACACAGCCGTGTACTAACAGATCAGACGGTGTGTATTAACACCAGGTATATAAAATTATTTTGCAAGAGAACGCACAGTACAGTTGCCAATAAAAAGGCCTATATATTTTATATTTCGAGGTACACAGCCGTGTACTAACAGATCAGACGGTGTGTATTAACACCAGGTATATAAAATTATTTTGCAAGAGAACGCACAGTACAGTTGCCAATAAAAAGGCCTATATATTTTATATTTCAAGGTACACAGCCGTGTACTAACTTTTCAGACGGTGTGTATTAACACCAGGTATATCAAATTATTTTGCAAGAGAACGCACAGTACAGTTGCCAATGAAAAGGCCTATATATTTTATATTTCAAGGTACACAGCCGTGTACTAACTGTTCAGACGGTGTGTATTAACACCAGGTATGTAAAATTATTTTGCAAGAGAACGCACAGTACAGTTGCCAATGAAAAGGCCTATATATTTTATATTTCGAGGTACACAGCCATGTACTAACAGATCAGACGGTGTGTATTAACACCAGGTATATAAAATTATTTTGCAAGAGAGCGCACAGTACAGTTGCCAATGAAAAGGCCTATATATTTTATATTTCAAGGTACACAGCCGTGTACTAACTGTTCAGACGGTGTGTATTAACACCAGGTATATAAAATTATTTTGCAAGAGAACGCACAGTACAGTTGCCAATAAAAAGGCCTATATATTTTATATTTCAAGGTACACAGCCGTGTACTAACTGTTCAGATGGTGTGTATTAACACCAAGTATATAAAATTATTTTGCAAGAGAACGCACAGTACAGTTGCCAATGAAAAGGCCTATATATTTTATATTTCAAGGTACACAGCCGTGTACTAACTGTTCAGACGGAGTGTATTAACACCACGTATGTAAAATTATTTTGCAAGAGAACGCACAGTACAGTTGCCAATGAAAAGGCCTATATATTTTATATTTCAAGGTACACAGCCGTGTACTAACTGTTCAGACGGTGTGTATTAACACCAGGTATATAAAATTATTTTGCAAGAGAACGCACAGTACAGTTGCCAATGAAAAGGCCTATATATTTTATATTTCGAGGTACACAGCCGTGTACTAACTGTTCAGACGGTGTGTATTAACACCAGGTATGTAAAATTATTTTGCAAGAGAACGCACAGTACAGTTGCCAATGAAAAGGCCTATATATTTTATATTTCGAGGTACACAGCCATGTACTAACAGATCAGACGGTGTGTATTAACACCAGGTATATAAAATTATTTTGCAAGAGAGCGCACAGTACAGTTGCCAATGAAAAGGCCTATATATTTTATATTTCAAGGTACACAGCCGTGTACTAACTGTTCAGACGGTGTGTATTAACACCAGGTATATAAAATTATTTTGCAAGAGAACGCACAGTACAGTTGCCAATAAAAAGGCCTATATATTTTATATTTCAAGGTACACAGCCGTGTACTAACTGTTCAGATGGTGTGTATTAACACCAAGTATATAAAATTATTTTGCAAGAGAACGCACAGTACAGTTGCCAATGAAAAGGCCTATATATTTTATATTTCAAGGTACACAGCCGTGTACTAACTGTTCAGACGGAGTGTATTAACACCAGGTATGTAAAATTATTTTGCAAGAGAACGCACAGTACAGTTGCCAATGAAAAGGCCTATATATTTTATATTTCAAGGTACACAGCCGTGTACTAACTGTTCAGACGGTGTGTATTAACACCAGGTATATAAAATTATTTTGCAAGAGAACGCACAGTACAGTTGCCAATGAAAAGGCCTATATATTTTATATTTCGAGGTACACAGCCGTGTACTAACAGATCAGACAGTGTGTATTAACACCAGGTATATAAAATTATTTTGCAAGAGAACGCACAGTACAGTTGCCAATAAAAAGGCCTATATATTTTATATTTCGAGGTACACAGCCGTGTACTAACAGATCAGACGGTGTGTATTAACACCAGGTATATAAAATTATTTTGCAAGAGAACGCACAGTACAGTTGCCAATAAAAAGGCCTATATATTTTATATTTCGAGGTACACAGCCGTGTACTAACAGATCAGACGGTGTGTATTAACACCAGGTATATAAAATTATTTTGCAAGAGAACGCACAGTACAGTTGCCAATAAAAAGGCCTATATATTTTATATTTCAAGGTACACAGCCGTGTACTAACTGTTCAGACGGTGTGTATTAACACCAGGTATATAAAATTATTTTGCAAGAGAACGCACAGTACAGTTGCCAATGAAAAGGCCTATATATTTTATATTTCGAGGTACACAGCCGTGTACTAACAGATCAGACGGTGTGTATTAACACCAGGTATATAAAATTATTTTGCAAGAGAACGCACAGTACAGTTGCCAATAAAAAGGCCTATATATTTTATATTTCGAGGTACACAGCCGTGTACTAACAGATCAGATGGTGTGTATTAACACCAGGTATATAAAATTATTTTGCAAGAGAACGCACAGTACAGTTGCCAATAAAAAGGCCTATATATTTTATATTTCGAGGTACACAGCCGTGTACTAACAGATCAGACGTTGTGTATTAACACCAGGTATATAAAATTATTTTGCAAGAGAACGCACAGTACAGTTGCCAATAAAAAGGCCTATATATTTTATATTTCAAGGTACACAGCCTTGTACTAACTTTTCAGACGGTGTGTATTAACACCAGGTATATAAAATTATTTTGCAAGAGAACGCACAGTACAGTTGCCAATGAAAAGGCCTATATATTTTATATTTCAAGGTACACAGCCGTGTACTAACTGTTCAGACGGTGTGTATTAACACCAGGTATATAAAATTATTTTGCAAGAGAACGCACAGTACAGTTGCCAATGAAAAGGCCTATATATTTTATATTTCGAGGTACACAGCCATGTACTAACAGATCAGACGGTGTGTATTAACACCAGGTATATAAAATTATTTTGCAAGAGAATGCACAGTACAGTTGCCAATGAAAAGGCCTATATATTTTATATTTCAAGGTACACAGCCGTGTACTAACTGTTCAGACGGTGTGTATTAACACCAGGTATGTAAAATTATTTTGCAAGAGAACGCACAGTACAGTTGCCAATGAAAAGGCCTATATATTTTATATTTCAAGGTACACAGCCATGTACTAACTGTTCAGACGGTGTGTATTAACACCAGGTATATAAAATTATTTTGCAAGAGAACGCACAGTACAGTTGCCAATGAAAAGGCCTATATATTTTATATTTCAAGGTACACAGCCGTGTACTAACTTTTCAGACGGTGTGTATTAACACCAGGTATATAAAATTATTTTACAAGAGAACGCACAGTACAGTTGCCAATGAAAAGGCCTATATATTTTATATTTCGAGGTACACAGCCGTGTACTAACAGATCAGACGGTGTGTATTAACACCAGGTATATAAAATTATTTTGCAAGAGAACACACAGTACAGTTGCCAATGAAAAGGCCTATATATTTTATATTTCGAGGTACACAGCCGTGTACTAACAGATCAGACAGTGTGTATTAACACCAGGTATATAAAATTATTTTGCAAGAGAACGTACAGTACAGTTGCCAATGAAAAGGCCTATATATTTTATATTTCAAGGTACACAGCCGTGTACTAACTTTTCAGACGGTGTGTATTAACACCAGGTATATAAAATTATTTTGCAAGAGAACGCACAGTACAGTTGCCAATAAAAAGGCCTATATATTTTATATTTCAAGGTACACAGCCGTGTACTAACTGTTCAGACGGTGTGTATTAACACCAGGTATATAAAATTATTTTGCAAGAGAACGCACAGTACAGTTGCCAATGAAAAGGCCTATATATTTTATATTTCGAGGTACACAGCCGTGTACTAACAGATCAGACGGTGTGTATTAACACCAGGTATATAAAATTATTTTGCAAGAGAACGCACAGTACAGTTGCCAATAAAAAGGCCTATATATTTTATATTTCGAGGTACACAGCCGTGTACTAACAGATCAGACGGTGTGTATTAACACCAGGTATATAAAATTATTTTGCAAGAGAACGCACAGTACAGTTGCCAATAAAAAGGCCTATATATTTTATATTTCAAGGTACACAGCCTTGTACTAACTTTTCAGACGGTGTGTATTAACACCAGGTATATAAAATTATTTTGCAAGAGAACGCACAGTACAGTTGCCAATGAAAAGGCCTATATATTTTATATTTCAAGGTACACAGCCGTGTACTAACTGTTCAGACGGTGTGTATTAACACCAGGTATATAAAATTATTTTGCAAGAGAACGCACAGTACAGTTGCCAATGAAAAGGCCTATATATTTTATATTTCAAGGTACACAGCCATGTACTAACAGATCAGACGGTGTGTATTAACACCAGGTATATAAAATTATTTTGCAAGAGAACGCACAGTACAGTTGCCAATGAAAAGGCCTATATATTTTATATTTCAAGGTACACAGCCGTGTACTAACTGTTCAGACGGTGTGTATTAACACCAGGTATGTAAAATTATTTTGCAAGAGAACGCACAGTACAGTTGCCAATGAAAAGGCCTATATATTTTATATTTTAAGGTACACAGCCATGTACTAACTGTTCAGACGGTGTGTATTAACACCAGGTATATAAAATTATTTTGCAAGAGAACGCACAGTACAGTTGCCAATAAAAAGGCCTATATATTTTATATTTCAAGGTACACAGCCGTGTACTAACTTTTCAGACGGTGTGTATTAACACCAGGTATATAAAATTATTTTACAAGAGAACGCACAGTACAGTTGCCAATGAAAAGGCCTATATATTTTATATTTCGAGGTACACAGCCGTGTACTAACAGATCAGACGGTGTGTATTAACACCAGGTATATAAAATTATTTTGCAAGAGAACGCACAGTACAGTTGCCAATGAAAAGGCCTATATATTTTATATTTCGAGGTACACAGCCGTGTACTAACAGATCAGACAGTGTGTATTAACACCAGGTATATAAAATTATTTTGCAAGAGAACGTACAGTACAGTTGCCAATGAAAAGGCCTATATATTTTATATTTCAAGGTACACAGCCGTGTACTAACTGTTCAGACGGTGTGTATTAACACCAGGTATTTAAAATTATTTTGCAAGAGAACACACAGTACAGTTGCCAATAAAAAGGCCTATATATTTTATATTTCAAGGTACACAGCCGTGTACTAACTGTTCAGACGGTGTGTATTAACACCAGGTATGTAAAATTATTTTGCAAGAGAACGCACAGTACAGTTGCCAATGAAAAGGCCTATATATTTTATATTTCAAGGTACACAGCCGTGTACTAACTGTTCAGACGGTGTGTATTAACACCAGGTATATAAAATTATTTTACAAGAGAACGCACAGTACAGTTGCTAATAAAAAGGCCTATATATTTTATATTTCAAGGTACACAGCCGTGTACTAACTTTTCAGACGGTGTGTATTAACACCACGTATATAAAATTATTTTGCAAGAGAACGCACAGTACAGTTGCCAATGAAAAGGCCTATATATTTTATATTTCTAGGTACACAGCCGTGTACTAACTGTTCAGACGGTGGGTATTTACACCTGGTATACAAAAAGGGTATTGCAGGCACACAGAACCCAGAACACTAGAGCCAAATAAACTGTATTTAAAAAAAAAAAAAGTACACAGCCGTATACTGCCAGAACATCAGATGGTGCATATACACACTAGGTATATAACAGGGTTTTGCAGCCAAAAAGAACGCAGAACAGTAGTGCCAAATATAGTTTGGTATGTAGCAGAGCACCTAATACACCACTAATGCCTCTCTCTGTCCCTACTCCAGCAGCTATCCCTGAATACAGCAGCTGTTCTCTGCAGACTATATATTGTAGTAAAGCTATCACTGTACTGCACTATAGTAGCCCTGATAAGGGCTTTTAATCACGCTCCTGCCTGTCCAACAGCTAAAACCTGTCTCTCCCTTCTCCAGCCTCTGTCCCTGACTAAGTTCACGCAGCATATGCGAACGAGCAGGAAGAGCTGAGTTTTTATGATTCGAGGTCACATGGTTTTTCCAGCCAATGCATGTAGACGCCGTTTTCGCGCTGCCAGCGTGCTCAGCGGGCCTGTCATACCCCCCCTGCATGGTGATTGGTGGAAAAAGAGCGCCAGGGAAAGTGGGAGGGGAAACGAATTCTAAGTGCGCCATCGCCGTTATACTCGAACGAAATCGAGTACGACGAATAGCGTAGTATTCGATCGAATACCAGCTCGATCGAACACTACTCGCTCATCTCTAAAGCTTATTTATGTATGAATAATCCTCACTGGAAACTCTGGAACTTCCAACTGCAGTACGGGAAACTGTGGACTCTAGCACATCTCACTGTACAGACAATTTAGGATGGGAACCTCCACAGTGACGTCCATACATCCTAACAAGGCATATAGAAAAGGGCTTTCCTGAATAGAAACCCCTTTAAGAAGCCCTTCATCCTACATAATGGATAAAACATACTAGTCAGTGATTGAATGACTGTGAGCAATTGACTAGCAGAAGCAATCATGCTGGAGACTAGTGTGGTCACCTTCCATGTAAGTGCTGATGAGGTACAGTATATTGCTGCCGAATAAAATGGCTGCTACCACTTGTTAGTCTTTAGTGTTTGAGAGAGAGTAAGGTCGATTTCACACAGTCTTTGAGTATTTGATCACTAATATCCATCAATTACTGTGAGCCAAAACCAGGTGTGGTTCAAAAACACAGAAAAGGTGCAGATCTTTCCCTTATACCTGATCACTATGTAGCATCCACTTCTGGTTTTGTACTCCCATAAAGGACCCAATCTGGGTAAGGGTACATTCACACTATTTAAAGGGAACCTGTCATCTCCGAAACACCCCCTGAACTACAGTAAGCGGTGTATAGTGTAAGTGATGCTGAATCCGAACATGTAAGTTTTATCTTCGTACTCACTTGCATTCTGACGCTGTGCTCCCACAAACCTGCAGTAAAATGCACTCAGTGGACTCCAGTGCTCACTCACATAATGGAGAGGACTCAAAGAAGAGTCCAGTGAGTGCATTTTACTGTAGGTTTGTGGGAGCACAGCGTCAGAATGGAAGTGAGTATGAAGATAAAACTTACATGTTCGGATTCAGCACCTCTTACACTATACAACACTTACTCTAGTTCAGGGGGTGTTTCGGTGATGACAGGTTCCCTTTAAATCTTTAACCATCAGTAGGTCCATTACCCAACTAGATCCAGATATTTAGCTGCAAAATAAAGTCTAGTCTGCCTAAACCCCTGACGAAGCCAGGTTAGCTGGTGAAACATGTTGGGGGGGGGGGCATTTTCAGGTTTTAGGATTCTGCTGTGTGTGTCCTTAGCTCAAGAATTTTGGATGATATAGGGCAATAGAAGAGTAAGCATAAATGCAAATAACTGGTCACTGGCAGTCTCAGAACCTAGGTGGTGTGGGAAGGTGCATACCCACTATCACAGATTAACCTCAGCTACAGCATCTGAACAGATTAGGACACAGGCAGCAGTTATTTTTAAGGTCTGTTAAGCTCACACGTTAGCAATTTTAACATATTTAATAAAAATTACTTTTTATTTAGCAACTAAATATCTGGGTCAAGTTGGGTAATGGACCTACTGATGGTCACAGATTTAAGCACTTCTGGTTTTGGCGCACAATACACTGATGAACACTGACCAAACACTGACTGGGTGACTCCAGCCTAATGGTGTCTTCCCACACAGCGGATATCGATACAGAGATTTTCTGAATATCTGCTCCATTCATCTCATAGGGGCTTGCAGAAATGCATGTGTTTAAAGCCAAAACAACCTCATACAGATAAATGGAACAGATTTTTAGTCACAGAAATTTTCGGCAACAAAATCTGCCATGTGTGAAGGCATCAATGGTAGAGGGGATTGATGGAGAGAATTGTCTTTCCTTTAGTAGTTTATTTAAAATGTTGTTTAATGCATTATTCAACAGAGCAGAAGGTGAACCTGTTCTTACATACTGATGAAAATATACATCAAGAATTACAGCTACAGAGTATACTTATTAGCATACACCAAAGTAGTACCGTAAATTCCTGGCAGCAGGTGAAGGAGGGAACTGAGCATGTGTGTCCACCTCAGCAAGTTGGACAGAGAAATAATTTTGTTGAATAAAGTGTATGAATGTAACGTGCTGGTACTTTTTTATAGGTTGTATGAGGCAACTACTTCAGATTTCTTTGAACTAGAATTTTTAAATTTATTTTTTTAATTTAACTTGACACGTTTTGTGCCAGTAAGATCTTGGCAAGCCATGATACAGTCCTTCATCTGCCAGCAACCCTTAAAGCTGCAGTAATGGGTTAATGGGAAATGCCAAATAGGGTAAGTGAGGGCTGAAGGCACGGCAGCTGCCTCACAAGATAAATGAATTACACAGCATGTTAATCTAGGACATGTGTTGTGTTAAGCTATTTTATTTATTCCAGGATCACCTGAGAGCCATTGCTCATATTTTCTGTAATGAATTGAGCTCTTCCCAGAGCAGGGTGAAGCCATGTGTGGTACTGACATACACATTTGCATATTCCGCTTCATTTACTGATAAATGCCTTCAATTATACTGGGCGGAAAGTGTGACATCAATTTTGTTTTTATAATTTTTCTGCTTTTTACGGTGTTTATGGGATTATAAAGTTTTACGCTTTGTTTTTAATAAGGCATTCTGTGAATACAACATTTGCAGATTAATTAGAAACTAGTAGTAGACTACTAACAATGAAAAGTCAGCAAACGATCACGACAGGTATTGGGAAACATGAGCCATGGCAACGTCACGCGTTAGTCATGGATATTACAGTAGAATGTCACTTTTATGGGCAGATGCACCGTACTGGACGGTAGTCATATTTTTAACATATGCAGTAAATAAAAACCTGTTATTACAACTGGGTTCTGTTATCAAAGCTAACTATACAGTGAACTTAACTTTATGAGAAGTGTACATAAGGTAGATCTTTACATAAATGGAGTGTGACTTAAAGAACAAGTGCATATTAGTGCTTTAATTCTTTCATTGATGGAAATTTGATTAAAGTACCTGTATATTCCTCTGGCCAGTTTGCTTTGCATTAGTTTATGCATCATTTCTGCAAACAGCTTGCTACATCCATATATACCTCAAACTAATCAATTCTTCCCACACCTTACTTATAGTGCTTGTTCTCCAATACCCTAGTAACCTCCCACTCCTCCATCTCAACTAAACAACATATATTTACCTCTAACCCAAACTTTGAAGTTTAAAGGGATTCTGTCACCACCATTTTACAAATTAAGTTATTTATACCATTGGATTCATCTAGTCATATGGAGTTCTAAATGGTAATTGTTATAGGGCATAGATGCAGTTTTGAGGTAAAAAAAAAACGATTTTTAGCAGCTGTCAGTCACTTACTATAAGGAACCCAAGGGGAGTTGACAAGCGTTGCAGGAGCCCGGGCTCGGCGATTCCTTGGAGCCCAGGACCGCCCACCTATTTAATATTCACTTCACTGAGTGAGTCAGTGAAGCTCCGGCGCGGCTGAAATCCCGCGCAGGCGCAGTACATCAGGTGAGGCCGCTGCCCGCAGACCGCACGGGCGCAGGCCTCTTGATGTGGGGATGTGGCCTCTTAAATAGGTGGGCGGTCCTGGGCTCCAAGGAATCGCCGAGCCCGGGCTCCTGCAACGCTTGTCAACTCCCCTTGGGCTCCTTATAGTAAGTGACTGACAGCTGCTAAAAATCGTTTTTTTTACCTCAAAACTGCATCTATGCCCTATAACAATTACCATTTAGAACTCCATATGACTAGATGAATCCGATGGTATAAATAACTTAATTTGTAAAATGGTGGTGACAGAATCCCTTTAAACCACAGTTACTGTTTTTGACATTTCGTGCACGATGAAATCTATATGCATGGACATTATAGATCACAATTTCCTTCTTTCCGGTTTGGTAAGTTTTGTGGTTCTTACACCTTAACTGTAAAACACTGATGCAGAGAATAAAAATTTTAAGGTAAAAAACAATAAACTATATTCAGATATGTGCAGAAATGATGCATGATGTAAAAACGCAAAAAGTCGCAAAATGTATTGTGCAAGTGAGTGCAAAAGCCATATTTTGAGATTTTTGAAGCTAAAATTCTGGAGTGAAAGGATGATAAATCAGGGCCACAGACTAATTGGTTCACTAAAGTCCCATGACTTTTCCATACAGATCTATTGTTGAGACTTTGTGGCTCCTTCATTATTGTGCTCAATATAAAGGAGGATTCGGATTGATTATACAATTGTGGGAATATATTGTTTCTTACCGTAGTGTTAATAACAAACCCTGATGGTGTATGATGCATCATCTGGAGTTCCGTACATAGGGAAAAAAAAATGTCCATCTAGGATTTCTGGTCTGATGTTCTCTAGTTTTGTGTATCTGGAGAAGGTAAGTAAGAAGCGACACTCACCCAAAATCTTCACTTGCTGCTTTATTGTATCCAAAATACATACATACCGCGGATGCGGGTACAATACTCAATGCTGAGTTGCGGCGACGGCCGTTTCGCACATACCTGCGCTTCGTCTGGCCACTTCCCAAACTTTATGCTGCCTCGGGCGTCATCACTATAGTGACAAAATACTACTATACATTTTAAAACTTAAAAAAAAAAAAAAAACTCAGATAAATACTGCTAAATCATTTTTGTCATTGAGACCTAAAGGTCCCATAGCATTTGTTCTTATAATCCAAGAGGCCTCTCTCTGCAGTATGGTTCTATGACAATCTCCTCCATATTTTAAAGGGCCCACTACCTCTATTCCAGCACGGGTTAAACCTTCACCTGTACCTCCATGCACCTCCCTCATATGGTTTATTAACCTGGGGGATCAACTACCTGTTTCTATTGACTTCTTATGTTCTCTGAAACGTACTTATAGGGGTCTTATTGTCTTTCCTATATAAAACCTTTTACATGGGCAGAATATCACATGCACTATGTATTAAGTTTTGCATGTTACCAACTGTCTTACTACATGTGTAATAACTCCTATATTAAGATATTTTGTCTTACACATATGCTTACATGAGACACAATATCCACATTTATAGTTACCTTGTGGTTCTGTCACTGACCCTATGCCTGCCACTATGGGGCGTCCAGGTGGAGTATTCACTGACTTGTGAACTTTTGGGACGAAATACCACTTTGGTTTTGTGGGATACATTGGATACAATCTTTCCATTGTTTTTTCTGTGATTACTCCTCTTTGTACATATTTAAATAACATCGACCTCAGTTGTCTCTGATATTTCCCCATAGGGTTTTTTGACCCATAATGCTTTTATGTTCAATGGCCTATGGTTCCATCAAAAATCTGGAACAGCCTCTTCCTTGCATTTTTTGAAGAAAAATACGTGTTCACTACCAGGAATAAGTTTGTGCAAAACATAAAACTGTTCATGAGATTTGCGGATGACATATTTATAGTATGGAGAGGTACTGAAATGCAATTCGGTGAGTTTGTGGCTTACCTTAATAATGAGCACGAGATGAACATGAAATTTACCAGTAAAATACATCAGAGTGAATTGGAGTTCCTGGATGTAAAGTTATACATCCAGGAAGGTAGAATAATAACTAATGTTTATAGGAAGAAGACAGCCACAAACTCCCTGTTGCATTACAGAAGCTCCCATCCCTATCATGTTAAAAAAGCCGTACCCCAGGGACAATCCACAAGATTGAGGAGGATAGCAAGTAAAGAGGAGGATTTTGTTGCCCAATCAAGAGTATTAAAAAAAAGGTTATTGGGGAGAGGTTACCCTGAAAAACTAGTGGACCAATCCTTTGAGAGGGTGGTACACAAACAGGATAATAATAGTGACGACCAGACAGATAAAAAAGAAACAAATAGAGCAGTTTTTACTTTTAGAAATACAACTATGTCAGCAGCAGTAAGAAGGGCGGTCTTTAATAATTGGCATATCCTATCAAATGACTAAGACCTAAAGGAGAAGGTCAGTAGTCCCCCCTTGATTAGTTTTAGGAGAAGTACTACAATAAGAGATAGGTTGGTAAAAAGTGCATATGAAAATAAGAGTGGTGAAAATTGGTTATCTAGATCAGCCCCACAAGGTAACTATAAATGCGGATATTGTGTCTCATGTAAGCATATGTGTAAGACAAAATATCTTAATATAGGAGGTATTACACATGTAGTAAGACAATTGGTAACATGCAAAACTCAATACGTAGTGTATGTGATATTCTGCCCATGTAAAAGGTTTTATATAGGAAAGACAATAAGACCACTATACGTACGTTTCAGAGAACATAAGAAGTCAATAGAAACAGGTAGTGGATCCCCCAGGTTAATAAACCATATGAGGGAGGAGCATGGAGGTACAGGTGAATGTTTAACATTTGCTGGAATAGAGGTAGTGGGCCCTTTAAAATATGGAGGAGATCGTCATAGAACCCTACTGCAGAGAGAGGCCTCTTGGATTATAAGAACAAATGCTATGGGACCTTTAGGTCTCAATGACAAAAATGATTTAGCAGTATTTATCTAAGTTTTTGTTTTTTTTTTAAGTTTTTAAATGTATTGTAGTATTTTGTCACTATAGTGATGACGCCGGAGGCAGCATAAAGTTTGGGAAGTGCGCCGACGTCATCACGCAAGCGGCCAGACGAAGCGCGGGTATGCGCGAAACGGCCCTGCGGTATGTATGTATTTTGGATACAATAAAGCAGCAAGTGAAGATTTTGGGTGAGTGCCGCTTCTTACTTACCTTCTCCCGATACGCAAGTGTTTGAATTCTGAGAACGCAGAGCACCACCGGAAGCATCGCACAGTGAGTGTTACCATATAGAGCCCAGATTATAGCCGCAAGTGCCGACCTTACAAGTTTATTTCTTTGAGACTTAATGTTCTCTAGTTTTGTGGTGAACATGTTGTTAAATGAGTTGAGCTCCAGAGGTCCCACCCATGGGCCCTCCCCATCACTCCCACAGTCTGCCTACTGTGGTGAGGGAGGTGGAAAATGACAAAAAGTTACAAATTTTATTGCAGAACAGCAATTTCACCAAAAATTCCTACTATTGTATGTGCAACACCCCGCTGTAGGGGTATCTGCAAATGGTTTGTTCCTTATGTAATGTTATGCAGAAACTCAAAGTTCTTTGCATGTTCTTGGAGGAGGAAATGAGATAGATCTAGAAGACAGATAATCAGCATGGCCCAATGAGGAGTCAGTTAGCAAGGTAATCTGCTATTTCAGCATTTCCAGATTGTGCTGCCGTAGAGGCATAACAAGTTAACACACCCTATACACTTGGACATGATTTGGCCAATCATAGTCATTTGAACATGCACACTGTAGTGTGAAATGCAGGCATATTGCAAGATTACAGTCACCAGCCATAGATTCTACTGAGAGAGACTTTATCAAGATAGTAATGCCAAATGCCATACATTGCTATCTGGGAAAGGAGTTACACTATGTACAGATTAGACTGTTTTCTTTTTGTTAGTTGTACTACAACTTCCATTTTGCACTACAGTAAAGAGAGACATTTAATCTGTTTAAAGCTGGCCTGGTTTACTGACTCCTACCACACCATACACTGGTTATTGTACTACTACACCACCTGACAGGCACCTAAACAACTATTTCACATCATCAAGGGCACCCCAAAATACCATAAGTGAGGAGCCCCAACTACGGGGAGTACCCCAAAGGAAGAAGGGGTTTGTCCTCCTCTCACTGCACTAACCCTAGGGAGCAACAGCCTGAGGGAGCCCCCCCATGACACATCATATCATTAGAGCCACTACCACTTCTTTTCTCCGCTCCAGCTCCTCAAGGGCTTGCTGCATATGCCAGAAAACTGGTGTGCAAAGTTGAAACATGTGTTTGGTTGTAAATGTTTGCTGCCCCAGAGGGTTTTTGTGGTATATGGTGTGAGGTACAAAGATAGTGGGGCCATTCTTCATCAATGGAAACCTCAAGGCCACTGGATATGTGAAATTGCTACATGATGATGTGTGAAGCTGGCACGTTCCCTGAGTTTTTCCAGCAAGATGGTACACCACCACATTATGGGTGTCAGGTCCGAGCATTCCTAGATGAACAGTTTCCTGGAAAGTGGATTGGTCGTCGTGGGCCAGTTGAATGTACCCCAAGGTCTCCCGATCTGACCCCCTTAGACTTTTATCTTTGGGGTCATCTGAAGGCAATTGTCTATGCTGTGAAGATATGAGATGTGCAGCACCTGAAACTATGGATACTGGAAGCCTATGCTAGCATTTCTTCTGCAGTGTTGCTATCAGTGTGTGAAGAGTGGGAGAAGAGAGTTGCATTGACAATCCAACACAATGGGCAGCACTTTGAACACATTTTATAAGTGGTCAGAAACTTGAAAATAACTCATGAAAGAAAAAAGTAATGTTAACACCAAGCACACCATTGTTTTTCTTGTGAAATTCTCAATAAGTTTGATGTGCCACATGACCCTCTTCCCATTGAAAAAACTAAAGTTGGATCCAAAATGGCCGACTTCAAAATGGCCTCCATGGTCACCACCCATCTTGAAAAGTTTCCCCCCTCCCATATACTAATGTACCACAAACAGGAAGTTAATATCACCAACCTTTCCCATTTTATTTAGGTGTATCCATATAAATGGCCCACCCTGTATATTGGCTATTCATAGACTCTAGCAAAACAAGTTTGAAAGCTGTCTTGTTGCACAAGGGTAATGAAAAATGATCTGTTCCATTGGCTCATGCGGTTAGAATGAAAGAGACTCCTTTGCTTCTAAGAAGTTAATTTTGAAAATGATCAAATACTCAGAACATAAATGGAAAATTTGTGCTGACCTAAAAGTGGTAGCACTGCTGCTTGGCCTACAGTTAGAGTACACAAAGCATATGTGTTTATTGTGCCTATGGAACAGTCATGATGACAACAATCATTACAAAATGAGACAGTTGGTCAGTACAATGTACAACACAAATCACTGGTCGATCCACTTCAAGTTTATCTTCCACCACTTCACATTAAACTTTAATGAAAAATTTTGTAACTGCACTTGATTGTGATGGAAATGGTTTCCAGTCTTTGAAGGAGAAGTTTAGTACACTGAAAACTGAGGGTAAAATAAAGGCCGGAATTTTTATTTTTATTGAAATCAACAAACTAATGCATGATGACACATTCAGAACAAAAGTCAACCCTTGGGATGCATTTGTGCTAGCTGAATGCCGTGGAAAGTGCATTTCTTACATTCCCATCTCGACTTTTTTCCCATCCAATTTGGGACACGTAAGTGACAAACATGGAGAGTGGTTCCATAAAGATATTTCTACAATGGAGAACAGGCCACTGGAATGCCAACATGATGGGTGCTACTGCTGGTTTTTGCAATGGGAAAATATGACTATTCACAAACGCAAAAGCAGATGCCTGAAGCACTTTTAACAGTACTGGGCCTTACTCAAGTAAGACTTTTAAAACTCGTTTTGTTCAAAATTATTCAATGCTTTCCAAGTGCTTAATGCTTGCTTCATTTAGGCATACTCATGCATAGCAAAATTTCGTGACGTGAGTTTGGATTTGTAATCCGCACACTCGATTTAGTATAGGACAAATGGTTTTTGCTCAGTAACAGACAAAAAGTTTTTTGTTGTTGTATAGTGTTGTCAACCCTTAGCAGCGATAACATCAGTGCAAGTATGGGGCAATCTGTCGGTCAACTTCTCTAAGTTTTCAAGTCTGATTGCTACTCACTTCTCTTTCAGCAACTTCCAAAAGTGATTTTAGCTTGTAAGGCCTTGTTCACATGTCAGTTATTTGATCAGTTATCTCCATCAGTTATTGTGAGCCAAAAGCAGGTGCGGGTCAAAAACACAGAACAGGTGCAGATCTTTCCATTATACCTCATGTCTGTGTAGCCTCCACCCCTGGTTTTGGATCACAATCACTGATGCAAATAACTGATCAAATAACTGATGTGTGAACAAGGCCTAACTTGCACGTCTCGAACACACCTGTCCAGATGATCCCAAAGATGTTCAAGTGGATTGGAATAGGGACTCTGGGATGACCGAGCCATATTCTTCAGCACCTGTTGTCATTCTTGTAACCAAACATACGTTATGCAAAGACAAGAGGTATATTTTGAGTTATTTTGCTGGAGTGTGAAACCACAACCAATAAGGCTACTTTAACATCTGCGTTTTCCTTTCTGGTTTTCAGATCGGTCAGAAGATCTCAAAACCGGAGGAAAAAGCTTCAGTTTTCTCCCCATTTATTGTCAATGGGGACAAATCTGAAAAAGTACAACGCAGTGCACCAGACTGCATTTCGTTCCGCTTTGTTGCGTTCCCATGCCAGACACAAAACCGATGAAAGCAGTGTTTTTGTGTGTGTCATGGGAAACTGAACATGCTGGATCCAGCATCAAAATCCATGTAAGTCAATGATGCCGGATCCGTTTTTTTGGACACAAAAAAAATGGTGCCAGTGCCCATTCACTTACAATGGTATTTGATGCTGGATCCAGCATGTTCATTTTCGATTTAATACAACCGGATTCATTCTGAACAGATGCAGCCGGTTGTATTATTCAAATGGATGTATTTTCCTGCAGTTTTGAGATCGCATGCCAGATCTCAGAAAAGGAAAGGAAAACGCAGATGTGAAAGTTGCCTAAGACGGGTGCCAAAGGGGATGACATGGCAAACAATATTGTTGTGGTAGCACTTGAAGTCCATGATTTCTTTGATCTTTGACCTACGACACCACATCTGAAACATCCCCAGACCATAATGCAACCTCCTCTATGCTTGACCGTGGGCTGAATGCAACCAGAACGCATCTGCTCACCTGTTGCACTTTCACCCATTAGTACCAAACATCTCAAATTTCTATTCAAAGTACCTTCCTACACTAAATAGTGATCCATTTCCTATGCACGTTAGACCACAGTTGTGTCTTCGTTTTATTAACGGACCTAAGCAACAGTTTTTGGGTTGCAACACTTTGAAGTCACTGGCTACAAGCTGGCATTTGCCAGTCGCCATTGGCATGCTTTTCTTCCATGTTTCCATCAGAGCACCCTGGATCTGACAAGCTGTTTTGATCCTGTCTCATTTGGAACACACACTGATAAATTTGTCCTCCTGTTTTGTGGTCACCAATGGATGTCCAGGTCGTGATCCATCACGTACACTCTTGTTTTTGGCATATCTCTTGATGGTGCACTACAGGCCACCTAGAGAAACCTTCTCCAAGTGAGTAATTTCCTGCAGATTGAGCACTGAATTTCTCAAACCAACTATGACCATTTTTTGATTGATACCCTGAAGGACCACTTTAAATGTTTTTTAAAAGTTAAATGGCACCTGTCAGCAGATTTATACCTTTGAAACTGGCTGACCTGTTGCATGTGCACTTGGCACCTGAAGGCATCTGTGTTGGTCCAATGTTCATATGTGGACACATTGCTGGGGAAAATGATGTTTTAATTTCTGCAACTGAGCCTCTAGGAGCAATGAGGGCATTGTTGTTACTCCTAGAGGCTCTGCTTCCTCTGCAGCTGCCATACCCTCTGCCCTTTCACTTTGACAGGGCCAGGCGTGATGATGTTTTCACTGCCATACCTTGCAGAAGACACAGCGGTTGCAGAGGGGACACAGCCTCTAGGTATAATGGCAACGCCCCAATTGCTCTTAGATGCTCATTTGCATATAATAAAACATGATTTTCCTCAGCAATGTGGGCACATATGAACATGGGACCAACACAGATGCCTTCAGCTGCCAAGAGCAGATGACCTATAATATTGTCACAATACAAGACACCGTTCACTATGTATATATATATGGACAGAGAGAGAGAATATATATAGGATAGATAGATTATATACAGTACAGACCAAAGGTTTGGACACACCTTCTCATTCAAAGAATTTTCTGTATTTTCATGACTATGAAAATTGTAGATTCACACTGAAGGCATCAAAACTATGAATTAACACATGTGGAATTATATACTTAACAAAAAAGTGTGACACAACTGAAAATATGTCTTATATTCTAGGTTCTTCAAAGTAGCCACCTTTTGCTTTGATTACTGCTTTGCACACTCTTGGCATTCTCTTGATGAGCTTCAAGAGGTAGTCACCTGAAATGGTTTTCACTTCACAGGTGTGCCCTGTCAGGTTTAATAAGTGGGATTTGTTGCCTTATAAATGGGGTTGGGACCATGAGTTGTATTGGGAAGACGTCAGGTGGATACACAGCTGATAGTCCTACTGAAATAGACTGTTAGAATTTGTATTATGGCAAGAAAAAAACAGCTAAGTAAAGAAAAACAAGTGGCCATCATTACTTTAAGACATGAAGGTCAGTCAGTCCGAAAAATTGGGCAAACTTTGAAAGTGTCCCCAGGTGCAGTCGCAAAAACCATCAAGCACTACAAGGAAACTGGCTCATATGAGGACCGCCCCAGGAAAGGAAGACCAAGAGTCACCTCTGCTGCAGAGGATAAGTTCATCCAAGTCACCAGCCTCAGAAATCGCAGGTTAACAGAAGCTCAGATTAGAGACCAGGTCAATGCCACACAGAGTTCTAGCAGCAGACACATCTCTGCAACAACTGTTAAGAGGAGACTGTGTGCAGCAGGCCTTCATGGTAAAATAGCTGCTAGGAAACCACTGCTAAGGACAGGCAACAAGCAGAAGAGACTTTTTTGGGCTAAAGAACACAAGTAATGGACAGTAGACCAGTGGAAATCTGTGCTTTGGTTTGATGAGTCCAAATTTGAGCTCTTTAGTTCCAACCACCGTGTCTTTGTGCGACATGCCTGGTTCCCACCATGAAGCATGGAGGAAGAGGTGCGATGGTGTGGGGGTGATTTGCTGGTGACACTGTTGGGGATTTATTCAAAATTCAAGGCATACTGAACCAGCATGGCTACCACAGCATCTTGCAGCAGCATGCTATTCCATCCGGTTTGCGTTTAGTTGGACCATCATTTATTTATCAACAGGGCAATGACCCCAAACACAACTCCAGGCTGTGTAAGGGCTATTTGACCAAGAAGGAGAGTGATGGGGTGCTACGACAGATGACCAGGCCTCCACAGTCACAAGACCTGAACCCAATCGAGATGGTTTGGGGTGAGCTGGACCACAGAGTGAAGGCAAAAGGGCCAACAAGTGCTAAGCATCTCTGGGAACTCCTTCAAGACTGTTAGAATATCATTTCAGGTGACTACCTCTTGAAGCTCATCAAGAGAATGCCAAGAGTGTGCAAAGCAGTAATCAAAGCAAAAGGTGGCTACTTTGAAGAACCTAGAATATAAGACATATTTTCAGTTGTTTCACACTTTTTTTGTTAAGTATATAATTCCACATGTGTTAATTCATAGTTTTGATGCCTTCAGTGTGAATCTACAATTTTCATAGTCATGAAAATACAGAAAACTCTTTGAATGAGAAGGTGTGTCCAAACTTTTGGTCTGTACTGTATATTATAAATAACTACATGTTATCATTTGGCATAAAAAGTGTGAGACCAGGATTGTACTATATTTCTGTTATAGCTAAGGAGCAGCATGCTGTTCTCCCATTTGAGATACTTCCAGTCAGGATAAAATGGGATGCACATAGCCTTTTTTGCAATAATTGTATACTGTGATATGGCATATGTTCTCTGTAGCCTTAGCCTTTCCTAGCATAGTCTTAAAGATTTGAACTCCAAATTATGAGTGATAAATTCAAGAAATTGTCGCATATATTTCTGTAGTTCAGTTGACTAGGTGCTGTAGAAGGGTCAATTCACCCAGTTTATCAAACCATAGGCATGACTTTGTAGGCTCCAGATACATTTTTGATCAATTGCCTCCTGGTGTCTTCCATTCCTCATAGCAGACAGGCGTGGGGAACAGATGGATGAGCTGTTCTCCGCTCAGCACTTCCAAATGCTTAGAAATCAAATGAAATTCAGCTATTCCATTCTACTAATCACAAGCAGACCATGCATGGATTACTCCACAGGGATCAAGACTCATCTTCCCTTCTTTTAATTGTATTGAGGGACTCTAATGAATTATTTGTTATACTGCTTTATGCATTGCTCTCACATTTGATTGGAGTATGATGAATAAGGACAAGATCAATGACTGTGCCTATGAATAAAATTATTTATTAAAGAGGAGGAGAAGAGATTAGATGCACATTGTTAACATGTTTTCTTTATACTTACTATTCAATTTTTAGATAGATAGATAAATAAATAGATAGATAGATAGACAGACTACACTAGAAGTCTAGACAACCCAGGAGGTCTTTTAAGTGAAGAAGGGCAGGGGTGCTTTAGCTCCACTTACTCCATCCATGTTGTGGAGGTGTGGTAATGAGGGCTTCACTTGGCTCAATTTAAGAGGGCTGGGCTCTTCATTAGGACTCCTGCTCCAGGTCTGGAAGGACAGGCAATGCAAAGCATAAGGGAGTGACCATGATGTTGGTACGAACTGTAGCTATGTGTGAGGTACTGAATATTAGGCTCAATATAATTGCGTAGTTAGAGATCAGTTGCTACCAAAATCTTGTGTGGATTGAAACTTTTTTTTATATGCCAACTATCTTAAACTTAGAAGGAGGCTATCCCTGTGAGCTGGCTAACCCCAAATGGCTACAGTAGATTAGATGCAATTTTGTTTGACATTTTGACATACTGTATGTTGGGTTCTGGTGTATTTGTCACACAGTAAACTTTATATACAAACTCTTATATACTAAAAATATAAAACAAAGTTCAACATTTTCCCCAGAAGAATTCAGAGAAAGTGTAAACATAATTTTAGAAATCGTTGCTAAATATTCAGATCCTTTACTCAGGGATTAGTTGAAGCACTTTTGGCAGTGATTACAACTTCCTATCTTCTTGGGTATGATGTCACAAGGTTTGCACACCTAGATTTGGGGATTTTCTGCCATTCTTCTCTGCAGATCCCCTCAATGTTGGGACCGTTGGTGGACAGCCATTTTCAGGTCGCTCCAGAGATTTTCGATTGCGTTCAAGTTAGGGCTCTAACTGGGCCCCCAAAGATATTCAGAGTTGTCCCTAAGCCACTCCTGTGTTGAGTTTCCTGCTGTGGGCTCAGGGTAATTGTCTTGTTGGAAGGTGACCCTTTGACACAGTCTCAGGTCTAGAGCACGCTGAATCAGGTTTTCATTAAGAATATCTCTGTACTTTGCTCCATTCAGCTTTTCCTCAACCCTGATTAGTCTTCCTGTCCCAACTGCTGAAAAACACCGCCACCGCATGATGTTGCCACCACCATGCTTCATTGTAGGGATGGTATTGGGCAGTACCTGCTTTCTTCCAAATATGACACTTAGAATTGTGGCCAAAAAGTTCAATCTTAATTTCATCAGACCAGAGAATCTCGGTCTGAGAGTCCTTTAGGTGTTTTTTTGTTTTGTTTTGTTTTTGCAAACTTCAGGCATGTGTCAACTGTCTTTTACTACAAATAGGCTACTTTCCTACCACTCTGCCATAAAGCCCAGATTGGTGAAGTGCTGCAGTGATGGTTGACCTTCTGGAAGTTTTTTCCCATCTGAACCAGGATTTTTGAGGCTCAACTGGAGTGACTATAGGGTTCTTGGTCACTTCTCTTACCTAGGCCCTTTCCCCAAAAAATACTTAGTTTGGTTGGGCGGCCAAATCTAGGTAGAGTTCTAGTCAGGGCTGTGGAGTCGGTAAGCCAAAGCCCCGACTCCGACTCCTCAATTTCCCCTGACTCCGACTCCTGACTCTGACTCCAACTCCCTCATACGTGGCGCATGTTTAAGTGATAACTTTAAACAAACTTTGCATAAATCAATAGTACAGATATGTCATGACAAAAAGAGTTTGTAATATATGTTTTTCTAGATATCTTTACTCTGAAATTTCAGCATTAGGCTTCTCGGTACAGCTCATTAAGGGGTTGATGTATGAAAACTGTCTAGGTCTAAGACTTTCTTTGTTGCCCATAGCAACCAATCAGAGCTCCCCTTTCATTTCTCTAGAGCACTATATGAAATGAAAGGGGAGCTCTAATTGGCTTCTATGGGCAACACAGAAACTTCTACACCTAGACAGTTTTCATACATAAGGCCCTAGGTGTTTTGCATCAGCAGCATACAGAAGCCATGAGAGCAGCTAACCTCTCCAAACATGAGTTCAGAGGAAAAGCAAACTAAAACATAAAGCATACAGCGACAACATGCACTGGACAATTGATTTATGCACAGTTTATTGAAAGTTTACATATACTAAGAAGTACTTGCCTTAAAGGTTTTTTTTTCAGCACATTGATTCACTGGCTGACAGGCAGTTTGCACTCACTCTGTCTCCTCAGGCCAGGGGGTCTCCAGCAGTTATTAGCATATACTAACTTACTTTGACAGAGCAGGAGGTTGTTATCTCTAACATAATTACAGGTAAAGCCATCCTTCTCAGTCGTCAACACATTTTGCTTACTGAGGTCACTCCTGCTCTCAACCAAGATGATAACCGTCTTTCTGGTCTGCAGGTTACCATAGAAACCTGTGTGCAGTCAGAGACCTGCTGAACTGTCTATAGCTCATGACTGACCACTGTATTTAGAAAATGTCTTTTTTAACTGTCCCTTTATGTTGAAAGCTAATCTTTGTAATTAGTGAGAAAACCTCTTTAATTCTGTTTTCTCCAGCAGATCTGAGATGAGTGCAGCCATTCCTTCCCAGTGCCTTTTTCCTCTGATCTGTAGCAGAGGCGTTTCACTTCTGAGCATCTACATAAAGGGCAGCACACAGTCATCTCAACTGAAAGCCTAGATCCTTAGTTCAGGAATAGAACAGACATTTATAGGACATTTGATCATGTTCCCAAATTCTTATGAAAATATATTCAGCACATACTGCATTGAACTAAATATACCAATCTATTATATATTTTAGGAGTCCGAGTCGGTCCATTTTATACCGACTCCAACTCCGACTCCACCAAAATGGTCACTGACTCCGACTCCACAACTCCGACTCCACAGCCCTGGTTCTAGTTGTTCCAAATTTTTTCTGTTTAAGAATTATGGAGGCAACTGTACTCTTGGAAACTTTCAGTGCAACAAAAAGTTTTGTACCATTTTCCAGACGAGGGTTGCTAACCTTCCTTTCAAATTTTTCTGGACAACTGAACCAAAATTTACGGACAGCCCCAAATTTTTACGGACATACTTCCACGCCCCAGAATAAAGAGGATTGTTCAGTAGGTTAAAAAAAATATGGCATATGGAAAAGAAATCAACAATTTTCAGCTTTTACATCCCTGCCATTCTAGTCTGAGTGCTTTGTTTATATGACTGCAGTGATGATGCCTGTGACACGCTGGACTTTCTGGCATCATTGCTGCTGCCATGTAAAAAAAGACCGATAGGCATGTAATGGGCAAGTCTGCACATCTGTCACAATGTTGATGTGCACATTGATGTGCATGTGTATGGCATGTGACCACTGCAGCCAGTTATCAGCATTAGATCACTGATTGGCTGCAGCAGTAACATGTCATATACCAGACCAGACCAGAGCTGCATAAAATGGCGCTGAAGAAATAGGTGACACATATTTGAATGGACATTACATTCGCCAATACCAAACATACAAGATGATACAGCACGACATACCTCTTAAATCCAGTGACGTCTCCCTGATGTAGATGTTCTCTTTTCTCATCTTATCTATTTGGCCCACACCGCCATGATGAGTTCTTTCAGCCCCATCTTCTCTCTGCATAGTTTGTCACAAAGGCACTTTAGATTACCCACTTTTCTGTTATCATGCTGCTACCTAAAATACTGTGCCCTCTGTGCTCCCCAATGTCCCCTAATACTATACTGTAGATATAACAGTGCCATATATTCCCACTGATACTAATAATTCTCTCCCAGAGTGACCTCATTAGTAATAGTGCCCCAATAGTGATAATGCTCCACGAGTAGCCCTTTTAGCAGTAGCGCCCTCCATATTGTACTAATAATAGTAACACCCCCAATAGTAGTAGTAATAACTCCCCATAATAGAAATCATTTTTCCCATAGTGCCTCCAGTAGTGCTCCCAGAAATAAGGACCCGCTGTAATGGTCCCAGTAATTATAATACCCCTTATAGTGCCCCCAGTAGCTTAAACAGTCCACTCTAGTGCCCCCAGAAGCTTAAATGGTCCCCTTTAGTGCCTCTAGTAGTTTAGGTAGCCTCCTATAGTACCCCCAGTTTAAATAGCTCCATGTAGTGCCCCAAGAATTTAGATAGCCCCATGTAGTGCCCCCAGTAGTTTAGATAGCCCCCTGTAGTTCAGATAGTCCCTGTAGTACCACGGTAGTTTAGATTGCCCCCTGTAGTTCAGTTAGCCCCCAGAAGTTAGATAGCCCACTTTAGTGCAGATAGCCCCCATAGTCCCCCCAGAAGTTAGATACCCCACTTTAGTTCAGATAATGCCCTCAGTAGATTAGATAGCACCATGTAGTGCCCCAGTAGTTTAGAAAGCCCCATGTAGTGCCCCCAGTAGTTTAGATAGCCCCCTGTAGTTCAGATAGTCCCTGTAGTGCCACAGTAGTTTAGATAGCCCCCTGTAGTTCAGATAGTCCCCATAGTGTCCCTAGAAGTTAGATAGCCCCCATAGTGCCCCCATAGTGCCCCCAGAAGTTAGTTAGCCCCCATATAGTGCCCCTGTGCCTCAGCGGTGAAATAAAAACAAAAATGACATACTTACCTTATTCCTTAAGTTCTCCATGCCACTGTAACACTGTCCCGGCGACTCTCCCTGCTCGTCGCTTGCCTCCTGTGCCTCGGCTCCTTCTGCGCAGCTGCTGCCTGGCCGTGAGGTAATTCTTGCGCATGCCGGCGGTTGCCCACCCTCTCCAAGCGGGCCAGCGCCACCGGAACTTCTCTTTCTGCACTGTCTGCACAGTCTGTACTACGCACACATGCGAAGTACAGACTTCGGGGTTTTGGCCCAAAAATTAACTGACGGTGTTTTTTTCTGCCGGACGCTATGGACGGCAGAGAAAAACAACCATTTTTTGCGGACTGTCCGTAAATTTGATGATTTGCAACCCTTCTCCAGACCTGTGCCTCCACAGAATCTACAGGCATTTCTTTCCTCCTTATGGCTTGGTTTTTTCTCTGATATGATTTGTCAGCTGTGAGACCTTATACACACAGGGTGTGTCTTTCCATATCATATCCAATCAACTTATGTCTTTTTTCAACTGTATTAACTAAGTAACTGAACTTACCACAGCAGGGGCATAGCTAAAGGCGCATAGCTAAAGGTGTAACTTGACCAGTATGCACTTTCTATAATATCCGTGTCTTCTTATGTGGCGCAAAGGTCTTTGGGTAGAGACTGCTACCTCTGCACCCCCTATAGCTACGCCCCTGTGACCACAAATAGAGTCCAATCATCAAAGATGAGCAAAAAAAAATGGGAAGCCATCAGAATTAAATTATAAGTCTCATAGCAAAGGGTCTAATAGTTATGTCTATGCAAGATATTTTTTATTTTTTTCAAAATTTGCAAACAATTGTAAAGTTCGGTTTTCATTTTCTCAATAAGGAGGATTAAGAGTAGACTGACAGGGAAATTAGATTTTTTTTAATTTTAGCACAAGACCGAAACATAACAAAATGTATATAAAGTGAGAGAGTCTGAAGACTTTTCGAATGCACTGTAAAACCAATTAGATAGCAGGTTCTCATTTTAATCTTAAGCATCTTTTGATTAGTAGGACTGCACATCTGATATCCACACAGACGCAGAATTTGATGAATCACAACAAGAGGCAGGACTATGATTGATTCCTACATTCTTTGGTTCAGAGGAGGTCTCAGAGTTTGATATGTGATATTTCATGAAGGGAGTACTGCTTTAAGGGCTAATAAAATACTTCCGTTAGTTCTTTGGTAAGAATTTGTATTGTGATGTGCCAGTAAAGGTTCCTTTTTCAGTCTCTAGGCTCTCATTAGTTACACACAGTGACAGTATGTAAAGACTTATGATAATAGATATTACTTCCCTGTGTGCTTAGCATCAAGCCATTTATCACATTTGTGGACCTGGAGTGCACTGCTGACCAAGCAGTCTGGTGAGAATTACTTTTGTTGATTTAGATAAATTTTGTTAATAAATACAATACTATTGGGGTCCTCCTATAATGGATAACTAATTAATGGGATTTTCTGTAAATTTATGGTGCAAGACATATCAATGTAATGTACCTAGTGGTCACACTTTTTTTCGGGGAGAGAAAAACAACTACTCTCAAGTTTACTCCTCGTACTTTTAGCCAAGGAGGAGTATGAAATAGGCAATAATTCAAATAAATATCATGTAGCCATATATAACATAAGAGGTCACTATTTATGTAGGGAAACCATTAAAGTTTTCTTTGCATTTCCATATTCTCGCATCCATAGCTTTTTCATACTTCTTTCTACTGTATGAGGGCTTGTTTTTTGAGGGGCAAACTATAGTTTTTATTTTTTGGGGCACATAAAACCTTTTGATCACATTTTATTCCTTTTTTTATGGAGGCCAGGTGACTAAAAAACAGCAAATTGACCATTTTTACATACTTATTTTTATTATGCCATACACCACACCTGATAATTTTAGCATTTTAAAAGTTTTGACTTTTTATATGTAGAAAAACTTTTATTTATCAAATTGTTAGTCTCCTTATGGAGACTTGAACATGCGATCCTTTACTACTCCAATAGTTTACTTTTTCACTTCCTATTAAGCCCTGCCACAAACAACGCTTAACAGGCAGTTTTGCTATGGCAAGCCTTGGTGCCTTCACGAGGCTGATAGGATACTCGATTTTGCCTCAGGGGGTTGGAGCACAAAGTGATGGCCATCTGTCTAATCACTCAAAAGCTATGGTATCTTATAACCTGTAATAGTACAAAAATATGGAGAGACTCAGCTTCCATAAAATCATGACATCATGTCATGAGTAAGGGTTTGTATGCAATGAACCAAAACGCATAAATGCTGTTGTCTGTGTGTATGCCTTTTTATCTATTATAAATAAATTATGGATTTTAATGAAAGCTAGATTTCTTCATATTTTTTATGGATGGATACACCCAATCCAGGTTTTATCTGTGAGCTGGACTTGTGCTTTACACTTAAAACCTGTAACGTATTCTGGTTAGATGTGTATGCTCAATTTATTCAATTTATTCTACAATGTGCAAATCACTTCTTTGTTGTAAATTTTTATCCTGGCCACCATCTGATCATAGTGTGTAGGAAGGAATGAACATCTAATATATAAAGCTGAGTGTGTGTGTGTGTGTGTGTGTGTATGTCCGCTAAAGGAATCCGCACCGTCGCAGCTACAATTACGGAATTTGGCACACAGGTTCATCAGGTGTCCGGGAAGGTTTTAGAACGGGTCTCAGCTCTCCACACGTACCGTTCCTGAGATATTCCAAAAAAATGCATTAGCCAATAGAAGGCTGGTCACATGACCCTTATCAGCCAATAGAAGCTCACAGGCAGTTAGTCTCCGCACACACACCAGGTTTCTATAACAACCTAGCCAGTTCACTGCTGAAGGTCTGCTTTAAAGGGGCAGAGCGCTGTGGATAACACTGTTAAAGGGGTATTCCAGTTACCATAAATATAACTTATGTTTTAGACTAACTCATCATCAATCATTACCTCATATAATGTAAATTCCATATATTAACCATTCAGTAGTAATAAAAGATGTTTTCTTTCGTCCGAAATTACTATGGAAGGACTTAAAAGCCCCACCCCCAGGTCCCACTAAGTCACGCCCCTGACTCAGTCAGGCCATGCCCCTTCCACTCCGCATCTGACCGGGATTGAAAAAATGAAGGTAAAAATCAACTTCTGTCAGCTGCAGGGGAGGGAGGAGGGTGACTTTCTCCCTGAAGCTCATGCTCAGACTGCACAGTGCTGCTGTCTGAGAGTGAGCTGTTCAAAAGGACATCCGTGTGTCCATCCAGGCCCTGCGCATGACAGAGGACAGGGAGTCTGAAAGCCAGAATGTCCAGCCTTCCCCCAACGTGAAGCCTTGCCACCGGTCCCCATGAAGCCACACCCCTAAACACGAGGCCATGACCCCTGGCTCCATGAAGACACGGAGAAGAAGCTGTCTGAGCGTGAGCTACTGAAAGGGTGTGTCTGCGCCGGACAGTGGACAGGGAGTCTGAAAGCCAGACTGTCCAGCCTAAAACCGGACCTCTGGCCACCCTAGGGGCAGGCTGATGTTAGGGTGGCCAGATTTTTGGCTTTAGGCTGGACAGTCCGGTTTTCTGGCTCCCTGTCCTCTGTACGGCTCATTGCCTGGATGGACGTAGGGATGTCCACTCTTTCAGTAGCTCATGCTCAGACAGCTTCTCCTCCGTGTCTTCACAGAGCCAGGGGGCGTGGTGTGGCTTCATGGGGATCGGGGGCGCTGCTTCACATTTGGGGGAATGGCCGGTTAGGTCCAGCTTTCTGGGCTGAAGACAGCGGCCACCTTAGCTGATGTGGAGGTCACAGTTAAAGGGAAGGGCGCTGTGGATGTTTCTGTTAAGGGGCGGGCTGCTTTGGAGGTCACTGTTAAAGGGGCGGGCACTGTAGAGGTCACTCTCAATATCTTTTAACGACACACACAAACCTTAAATAAAACAAATTAAATATACCCGGGCGAAGCCGGGTCCTTCAGCTAGTATCTAATAATACTGTTACTTTTTTTCATATCATTAAAGGGGACCTGTCATCAAATCCTCAAATCTAATTTTACTAGATATTGAGGAATGTACAGAAAGCAAAAATAACAAAATGGGATTTCAAGGGATTTTTAAGGGTTTTTCCCATAGTTTATATCAGTGACCTATCCACAGGGCAGGTGATAAATGTCTGACTTCAGTAGTGATTGTTTTACCGTGAATTCTATGATGCGAGAATAAATAGGTCCACACACAATAGCTAAGTGAAAATAGATATAGTTTACTTAAATGATAAACAAAAATACAGAAGAAACAAGTAAAGTAATCAAGAATACAATAAACAAGAATAAAACCAAAGATATACTTAGCTATGAGTTAAAAATACATCTATCCCGGACGAGCCCCCAGGTGGAATGTATATCAAATGATTACTTTTTGTATCTATGTTCTTTATATTCAATTCACTTATGTCTTCTTGTTTCTTTGATCTGCTGTGTTTGACTCTTAGTTGTCTTATCTTCACTATTGTTCTATTGTTGACCATACATTCTCTGTGTATCTAATGTCTAGTTTTACATTTATGGTCTTGGGCAATTCTCAAACATTGCCTCATCTAAACAATAATTAATGTTAGAAGTGTCCATAGTTAATAAGTAGTTACCTAGGGTATTTAAAGTGAGTGACTGTGAGCCCAAAGGATGGTCCATAGAAGATGCAGAGGTTCAGGAGTGACATGACTGCTCAGGTGCAGCCATGTCAAGAAGTCAACTATTTTCGCAACCGGGTATCCCTGGGGATCCAGTGGAGGGCTCCCCCCGGACAGATGTATTTTTAACTCATAGCTAAGTATATCTTTGGTTTTATTCTTGTTTATTGTATTCTTGTTTACTTTACTTGTTTGTTCTGTATTTTTGTTTATCATTTAAGTAAACTATATCTATTTTCACTTAGCTATTGTGTGTGGACCTATTTATTCTCGCATCATAGAATTCATGGTAAAACAGTGATCAATGGAGTCCTATGTTTGTTTTCACTGCAAGATTGTGGTAAGGAGGAATTTAAGTGGTGCGACAGGTGAGTGTGTGTAATAGTAACATAGTAACATAGTTTGTAAGGCCGAAAAAAGACATCTGTCCATCCAGTTCAGCCTGTTTTCCTACAAGCTGATCCAGAGGAAGGCAAAAAAAAACCCTGTGAGGTAGAAGCCAATTTTCCTCACTTTAGGGGGAAAAATTTCTTCCCGACTCCAATCAGGCAATCAGAATAACTCCCTGGTTCAACGACCCCTCTCTAGTAACTATAACCTGTAATACCCTCTAGAAATACATCCAGGCCCTTCTTGAACTCTTTTAGTGAACTTACCATCACCACCTCCTCAGGCAGAGAGTTCCACAGTCTCACTGCTCTTACCGTAAAGAATCCTCTTCTATGTTTATGTACAAACCTCCTTTCCTCCAGACGCAGAGGATGTCCCCTTGTCACAGTCACAGTCCTCGAGATAATTAGATGATGGGAGAGATCTCTGTACTGACCCCTGATATATTTATACATAGTTATTAGATCTCACCTCAGTCGTCTTTTTTCTAAAGTGAATAACCCTAATTTTGATCATCTTTCTGGGTACTGTAGTCCACCCATTCCAGTTATTACTTTAGTTGCCCACCTCTGAACCCTCTCCAGCTCTGCTATGTCTGCCTTGTTCACGGGAGCCCAGAACTGTACACAGTACTCAATGTGTGGTCTGACTAGTGATTTGTAAAGTGGCAGGACTATGTTCTCATCACGAGCATCTATGCCTCTTTTGATGCAACCCATTATCTTATTGGCCTTGGCAGCAGCTGTCTGGCACTGGCTTCTACAGCTTAGGCTACTTTCACACTAGCGTTAGCACGGATCCGGCACCTAAAGGGTGCCGACGGATCCGTGCTAACGCTATACATGTGTGGAGCCGGAGCAGCGCTCCGGCCCCACACATGACACACATTAAAACAACACACAGACATACATACAAACATACATACATACTCACATACTCCCGGGACGCCGGCAGAACGTCTTCACGCGCCTCCTGCGCGCAGTGATGACGATTCCCCACAGCGCCCTCTGCTGGGCGCAGTGGGGAAATGTCATCGCAGCGCGCAGGAGGCGCGTGAAGACGTTCTGCCGGCGTCCCGGGAGTATGTGAGTATGTATGTATGTATGTCTGTATGTTTGTATGTATGTCTGTATGTTTGTTTGTATGTCTGTGTGTATGTATGCATGTCTGTGTGTATGTATGCCGGATCCGGAATGACCCCCCATTGGAAATCAATGGAGGACAGATCCGGATTACTGGTGTGTCCACACCAAACGGATCCGTCCCCATTGACTTGCATTGGGGGTCATTCCGGATCCGTCTTGGTGCGGATGCCTGGACCGGAGAGCAAACCGCAGCATGCTGCGGTTTGTCCTCCGGTCTGAAGACGGAACGGAATGCTTTCAGGAGCATTCCGTTGTCTTCAGTTCAGTTTTGTCCCCATTGACAATGAATGGGGACAAAACTGAAGCGTTTTTTTCCGGTATTGAGCCCCTTTGACGGAACTCAATACCGGAATTTAAAAACGCTAGTGTGAAAGTAGCCTTAGTTTGCTGTTCACTAAAATTCCTAGGTCCTTTTCCATGTCAGAGTTACCCAATGCTTTACCATTTAGTATGTACTGGTGACTTGCATTATTCCTTCCCATATGCATAACCTTACATTTGTCAGTGTTAAACCTCATCTGCCACTTTTCTGACCAAGCCTCCAGTCTATCCAGATCCTGCTGTAGCAGTGCACTGTCCTCCTCTGTGTTAATTACTTTACACAGTTTAGTGTCATCTGCAAAAATTGATATTTTACAATGCAAGCCTTCTACAATATCATTAATAAATATATTGAAGAGAATAGGACCCATTACAGACCCCTGTGGTACCCCACTAGTGACAGTGTGGTACCCCACTGTGAGGCTAATGGAAACAGTTAAATCTTGTATTTGGGTGTTTCCGTCAGCCAGGCTACATTGGCATGAACTGTACAGTGCATTGTACGCAGATCAACATTTTATGTATTTGATGGGGATGACCAGTATATAGTATTTTCTGTATACTAGTCAACCCCTTTAAAGAGACCGTCCAGGCTCCACCATACTACGGTCCATTTGCCTTAGTATGTGTGGCAGTTATCTGATTATTAATTTCTCATTGATAGTTTCATTCATTCAGTTGTCTCGCTCTACTAGAAATCAGTTCTCCATGTACTGACTAATTGGGTAGCCTGAAAAGAAACAAGGTGAACAGCACTCATGAGAAGATAAGGGAGGGGTGCACGTCTCCTGGAGAAGTGGTAAGCTTCCCCAAATATAATAGGATAGTACTTGTAAATGAGAAAGAAAGGATGGAGACTGCACGTCCAATGGTTGGAGTTTATTCCAGATGCAATGTTTCAACTAAGAAGCTTGACAAAAGCTTCTTAGCCAAAACATTGCATTTGGAATAAATTCTAACCATTGGACGTGGACTATTCTTGGGTAGGCCGTAAGACTCGTTCTTATACCCAGCAGCCAATCTGAAGAGGCAAAGCTGCAGAGAGGAGGGACAGAGCAGCAGCTTGAGTCAATGATGAGACCGGGGTGTGCCTCAGACTACCTTAGACTTGGCACTGCAGGTAAACTGTAGTCACATGACCGATCTGATATACTGGTGATAGGCTAAAATGCAGCCAAGGAGCAAGATTTGTGGAAAATGTATGGAAAATAGCAGGTAATCAAATGCCGTAGGCTTACATGTCATTTTGAGCTCCTGGCTGAATAGTCATTTTAATTTCAAATTGGGCACCTACTGCTGCTTTAAATCTCCTACCCTTTCTAAAGGTGAGCTACAGATGTGTCCTCTCAACAAAAATGTTTCTCGCTGGAAATGACAATATTTCTTTTCAGTTCGTTTCCCAAAAAAGGAAGCTGCAATATAGTAGAAACATAGAATACATATCAAATAGACAAAAATATAAGACAATCAGGCCCTTTATAGACAGACAGATCAACAGACTGACCAATAGGCAAGTGCTGGGGTGGTGGCGCTACATAGATAACATTTTCCTGATATGGGTCAGCGCCACAGAGGACCTCATGGCCTTCCACGCTTTTTTTAACTTAATTGACCCAGGAGTCAAGTTCACCTTGACTTATTCAATGGAGATGATACAATTTTTGGATACTAGGGTAAACATATGTAACCAAACCCTGTATACATGTAAAGGAAACTGATAAAAACACTTTACTGAGATATGAGAGCCACCACCCGAAACCGATGATACAGTCTCTTCCATATAGTCAGATGCTAAGAGTTAAAGGGAGTCTTTCACCCAATCTGAGCGTTATAGACTGCTCAGATCAGGCTATAGACTCCTTTCCATATATAAACACCAATAATACGGTACTGAATAAAATCCGTGATCTATGGACAAAAACCCCCAATCCCCTATAATAAACTATGTCCACACTAATATATAGCAAAAAATACTTTATTGATATCACAAAAATTAATTAATAAAAACACGTCATATAAAAGATATTATCGGTGGAAACCACTGGTGAAATACAACAGATGAAGACACAAGACTAACAGGGACGATGACAGGCGGTGGAGGCACCACTCAGCCCAGGAAAAGGTTAATAAAGGCAACCAGGTGCTATTAAATAATAAGGTATATATAAACAGTCAAATAACAGCGTAGAGAATATATCAGTGGTCCTACATATAAAAAAAGGCCACAACCACGCTAAGAATTGACCATTATAACAGAAAAAGAAGCACATATAACATTACCAGAAAGTAACAAAGGCCCGAGTTAGATGCCAACACCGACAACGCCGTTTCGCCACAAAGGCTTCTTCTGGGCATAACAGTGTAGCCAATGATTCCGTCTGATATTGTGTGATTACAGCTGATGTCAATTAAAAATTAGAGAACGGACCAACCAAAATGGAAAAAACACAAGGCTAACAGGGACGATGACAGGCGGTGGAGGCACCACTCAGCCCAGGAAAAGGTTAATAAAGGCAACCAGGTGCTATTAAATAATAAGGTATATATACCTTATTACTATATATCTTTTATATGACGTGTTTTTATTAATTAATTTTTTGTTATATCAATAAAGTATTTTTTGCTGTATATTAGTGTGGACATAGTTTATTATAGGGGATTCCTTTCCATATATCACAACGGTACCTTTATCATAGATGTCCCTCGCCGATATCTCTGAAAAAATCCTTTTATAACTTATGCTAATTAGTTTGTGCAAGTGCCCGGAAGCGGCGTTATTGCAGATGGAGCCCAGGCACCCGGGCAATTTGCACTCCAAACCCCTCCTATTCCACTGCTCTGGCCCTTGTTTATTATATTTCCGTCCTCCTCGTCACAAATCCAGCACTTGCGCACTGCTCTGCCCACTATGGTCAGAGGCGCAGGGGCTTTTAGTGTGCATGCGCCAGTCCATTCTTCACAATCCGGCTGGGCACAGGATTTATAATAATTATAATAAACGAGGGCCGGAGCAGTGGAATAGGAGGGGTTTGGAGTGCAAATCGCCCGGGCGCCTGGGCTCCATCTGCAATAACGCCGCTTCCGGGCACTTGCACAAACTAATTAGCATAAGGATTTTGACAAGCAATTTTGGGGAGATTGAGGAATTTAACCCCCCCTTCCTTTATGCTCCTATCATAGAAATTTGAATTTAGGAGACAGACTTGTTAGATCGGATGTGGGTACAACTAAGATGACATGTAGTACATATATTGGGTCTTCTCGCCAAGTATGTTATCCTTGTCACAACTGTGTTAACTGCCCTTTGATACTTCGGGGAAACACTTTCCCCAAGCCTTCATCAGGAAAGACTGTGCATATTAAACAATTTTTGACATGTGATTCTACATATGTAGTTTACCTGTTACAATGCCCTTGTCACTTATTGTATGTGGGTGAACCCACATGGGACTTAAAAACCAGGTTGAACCAGCACAGATACTCTATCAGGAAGAAAAAATTGGATTTACCAGTGTCCAAAGACTTTACGGAAGCCAAACATTCAGAAAGGGACCTTAGATTTTCGATTCTGGAACAGATTGCTCTACTTAGACAAGGTGGTGACAGGATAGCTCTTTAAAAAAAAAAAAGGGAATTGTATTGGATTTATACACTTCCGACTCTCAAATCAAAGGGGTTTAAATGTGGAATTGAAAGTGATATAGATTGGGTGTTCATACTTGCTCTACACCTGAAGTTCTGTAGCCTACTTGCATACTCAAATTGTGTTTGGAAAGACTTGTGCCTTTTTATAGCTTGGTGATATTTTGTCTCTCTTGTTTTAGGAATTAACAAGTCTTGTGAATTGGCATACTACAGTCACATCGGATGCTGGATCCCAAGATCTGTACAGCTGGTCCTGTGTATTTTTTATTTTTCATTTTTTACACTGGTCCTTTTTTCTAGTTTTGGAAACCAGTTAGCAGATGATGAGCTTTGCCTATTTATCTTAGCTTCTACCCTCTATTGCCCCTATTGGGACATAGGAGGTTGGGATCCTCGATGACCTATGTATTGCCCCTGTACAATGTTTATTGTGTATGACCACAGTTCGTATATAAGCCACTCCCTTGATCTGAGATAGGGCCCTGAACCACATTAATGTGGGATTGGGACCTTTTCCTCTAACAGGGTAGGGGGACTGCCCGTTGGCTCACACCCCCCTAGGGGTGGGGGTTGGGTCCCCTTCCCCCTAGGGATTTAATGTATTGGTAACCACTGTTGGTTTTGTGACAGCGCGTTGGTACTTTGCATATTGATGCGGGCTACCTTGCTCTGTTCACTTTATAAGGGTTGGTGACTGAAGTACCCCTCGGCCACCTCCCCTTTTCCAATGCAGGCTCCCTTGACATTGGCCACTTCACTGTTTATTTATGTCACCAAGGTGACGCTTACTTTGAGACTGCCCTTTCTGGCAGCGTAATAGTATTGGGAGACGAATGCACGCTGATGCCTTTACCTACGGCAGCCATCTTTACTGTGGTTTCATATTGATGTCGTATAATCTCGCTCTTCACGAGAATACGAACAGGCAGCACATGCGTGCTTTGGTTTTCCTGACGCCAACACGATCCTGAGGTATCCAGCTCCTGATGGGACTTAATTATGAATTTGTTTTTTTCTTTTTTATTCATAATCAATTTATTATGCTCACCTGAGATACTTAAATGGGTATTCCGGTTACCATAAATATAACTTATGTTTTAGACTAATTCATCATCAATAATTACCTAATATAATGTCAATTTCACATATTTACCGTTCAGTAGTTATAAAAGTAGTTTTCTTCTTCTGCTACCCACTGTGTTTCCTCATAAGTTACCATGGCATCGACCTGTAGTTCTGAGCCTTTGTTAGGTTGAGCATGCTCAGTGTGCTGCTATCAATTCTCTAGCTAAATGTCTTGTGAAGCAAAGGGAGTGTTAGTGTGCTGCTGAATGGTCAGTAGAGGGGGGAGTGACTGGACTGGAATATCAGGTAGCCAATCAATAAACATCAACACTCATGAATAAGCACAAACTCACAGCAGGAAAGCTAGGGATTGTGGGGATTGTAGTTTTGTGAGGGAAGATCAGGAGCCATGATACTGTCAGTGTGTTGCAGGCTCACACAGGAGCTAGACAAATGGATTGCAAGGTAAAATGAAACTGTGGTTATATGTATAGGTATGGGTTCTGGACGGGTCACAGCTTGCAGCCTTACTGCAGTTTTTCAAAAATTAAGTTACTTTACCGGAATACCCCTTTAAGACTGAGAATCATGATATTATATGAATTATAGACTTATCACATGGATGAACTTCACATGGAATCATGCACAATTTATAGATATATCTCCTAATCATGTACTTCAAGAAATATGGATCACAATTATGTTTTATTTTCATTTTTGTTTAATCATTTAATTATGTAATCATGCTTTACACTTTATTGACACCAGTATTTTAGTGGTGTGTTTAGTAAATGTTAACACAGTTTCACAAAAGCTCCACTGAGTAGAGCTGAAATGTTCCTGCTAGATGGGTTAATAATAAACCATCCACTTTTTCACGTTATTGGAGTGCTGCCTTCTTTTTCTAAATGATAGATAGATAGATAGATAGATAGATAGATAGATAGATAGATATCACAGGGTAGCCTGCAGGTAATGACTGTCTTTTCACTTGAATAACAGCTGTGAGGGATCTTGGTAGATAACCCTACAGACATAAATGAAGAAAAATGACAGCTAGTTTGCAGTAAAATAAACCCTGGACAGTATGAATGGCTGTCATCTATCACGAATGCTAAAGACAAACGCTTTCCTAATATTCCTGCCTTTTCTTCAATCCTAATTGCAACAATATGCATACAATGGAAAATGTAATGCCAGTGACTGCTTATAGTTACTGAGGGCTGATATTTCCAAAGGGCTGAATTATACATGGACATTAATCTCTGCCCTGAAGATTTCAGTGTCATCTTTCAGGTACAGCAATGAAACCAGTGGTGTCTTCTAGGCCAGTGGCCCCCAACCTTTTTTGCACCAAGGCCCGGTTTCTCGCTAGACAATTTCCCCAGGGCCCGGTGGGGTGGGGGTGGGGGTGGGGTTTGGATGGGGGGGCATACTGCCCCACACAGTAGTTATTCCCCATTAGTGCCCCCAAACAGTAGTTATAGTAGCATAGTGCCCCCACACAGTAGTTATAGTGCCCATAGTGCCCCCACACAGTAGTTATAGTGCCCATAGTGCCCCCACACAGTAGTTATAGTGCCCATAGTGCCCCCACACAGTAGTTATAGTGCCCCCACACAGTAGTTATAGTGCCCATAGTGCCCCCACACAGTAGTTATAGTGCCCCCACACAGTAGTTATAGTGCCCCCACACAGTAGTTATAGTGCCCCCACACAGTAGTTATAGTGCCCCCACACAGTAGTTATAGTGCCCCCACACAGTAGTTATAGTAGCATAGTGCCCCCACACAGTAGTTATAGTAGCATAGTGCCCCCACACAGTAGTTATAGTAGCATAGTGCCCCCACACAGTAGTTATAGTAGCATAGTGCCCCACACAGTAGTTATAGTAGCATAGTGCCCCCACACAGTAGTTATAGTAGCATAGTGCCCCCACACAGTAGTTATAGTAGCATAGTGCCCCCACACAGTAGTTATAGTAGCATAGTGCTCCCACACAGTAGTTATAGTGCCCATAGTGCCCCCACACAGTAGTTATAGTGCCCCCACACAGTAGTTATAGTGCCCATAGTGCCCCCACACAGTAGTTATAGTGCCCATCGTGCCCCCCACACAGTAGTTATAGTGCCCATAGTGCTCCTCTCCTTCAGTTTTGTACAATAAAAAAAACAAACACTTATACTTACCTCCATCAGCCTGGCAGCGCTGCGATGCAGGCCTCCTCCGGCCTGTGTCCCGCTCTGCACGGCTCAGGCGGCGCGATGACGTCATCGCACCGCCTGAGCTGGCCTCTGATAGGCTACAGGCACTAGGCCTGCAGCCTATCAGAGGAACGGGCAGGGGAGACGCCTCTCCCTCCCCTGCCCCACTGCAACACAGGCGTCTGTATCGCCGTCCTGAGGACGGCGATACAGATGACTATGGAGATGAGCGCTTCCACAATGGAAGCGCTTATCTCCTTGTCCCCTGCCACCGCCGCGGCCCGGCAGACATCGATTCAGGGCCCGGTCCTGGGCCGCGGCCCGGTGGTTGGGGACCGCTGTTCTAGGCCACAAACCAGCGCTTCAGTGCCACTTATAGAGAAGAGAGAATCCCCAAAAATTTCCATCACTTATGTCATGCTGAATGGTAAACTTCCTATCACAGAGTCATATTTCTCCAGTATATGAGTTTCAATTGAGTTTTTCGGCCTCCATAGTCTTAGGCTTTTTTTTACATATGCATTACAGCTCTACAACAGGCTGTTCTGGCAGAGGACAGTTGGCTGGAGCTCTCTGGATCCAGCATAGCTAAAAGTTACTCTGTGCCTTTTGGTCCTATTGACCATAATGGGAAATGGTGGAGATGCGGTCACTACCTGGCAAATATACCAGGATTCAGACAAAAAACGTTGTGTGCAGCTGCTATTGTTTCTAAATATATTGTAAATGGCCACTTGATTTTGTTGAAAAACAACTGTTTCACACAAAACCTCATGAACAAATGGCGAATGGTTTTGTGGGCAACATAGCCTGCAAAAATCAACCTTAAAATCTCATCAGCAAACGCTGCTTTGCGGAGTGTTACTGGCACCCAATCTGATGTGACTTTTATAGATACCGTATTGTTTATTATTAGACTGTGGGTTTCAACTGGTACTAAAAGCTAACTAAAAGAGCTCCAAATGAGCTTCATATAGTGATAGTTCCTGATAGTTCTGCCTGAGCTGAGCTTGGGTAGAAGTGGAGGGGGGGCTGCTTTAGCTTCTGGTATCTCCTCAATGGTAGCTGCTAAAAGCTTGCAACTGGTCTTGATTGAAAGCTGGCATTCCAAGTCCAAGCTAAACAGGAGATATCACTGTTAGAAATCTAGTTGGGAATAATCGTGGGTAAAACCTGCTTTTACTTTCACTTTGAGCTACGTACATTCACTGCATCCCGATATTCATCAGTGATATCTTCCCTTTTACTGAATATATTTCTGTCATTCTGGCATTCCAAACAATACAAATCACATAGCTGTTGCTGGGACCACACCAGAGATATTAGCAGCTAAAGCTGCTGCCCCCCTCCCTGTCAGTCTGCAGGAGGGGGGGGAGCAGTTGCAGAGTAAATCACAGAAAAATAATATTAATAGTGCACAAAAATAGATGCAAACAATATATACTGTATAAACTAAGACCTCATTCTGATATGATAAAATCTGAGACTCTTAGCCAATATATTTTGATCAAAACACATCTGTGCCCACCTACCCAGCGTCACGGTGGTCTCAGGTCAGGCAGGTCCTACGCTAAACCTAACTCTGCCGTTGGGCATCTATATCTAGGAGCGTGGATGCTGCACATATAGGTGTGTTGCTCCTAGTGACCTCTATGTGCATACAGCAACCAATGAGAGGAGGAGCAAACACACCTATATGTACCACGCAATCAAGGCGCTCAATTTGATAGGAAGAGCAAAAGTGCACAAGAATGCTACTCAAGATAAGCTAAGAGCGCGTTCACACCTGAAGGTGCCACTCCCTCAGGTACATGTTATAAACTGAACAAAACTCACAGAAACAAAAAGATAAAAAAATGATGATAAACATCCTGCATGATGTGATAATGATTGCGGATGTCAGTGGCTATATATATATCAAAGTAAATCACAGAAAAATAATATTATTAGTGCACAAAAATAGATGCAAACAATATATACTGTATAAACTAAGACCTCATTCTGATATGATAAAATCTGAGACTCTTAGCCAATATATTTTGATCAAAACACATCTGTGCCCACCTACCCAGCGTCACGGTGGTCTCAGGTCAGGCAGGTCCTACGGTAAACCTAACTCTGCCGTTGGGCATCTATATCTAGGAGCGTGGACGCTGCACATATAGGTGTGTTGCTCCTAGTGACCTCTATGTGCATACAGCAACCAATGAGAGAAGGACCACCGTGACGCTGGGTAGGTGGGCACAGATGTGTTTTGATCAAAATATATTGGCTAAGAGTCTCAGATTTTATCATATCAGAATGAGGTCTTAGTTTATACAGTATATATTGTTTGCATCTATTTTTGTGCACTAATAATATTATTTTTCTGTGATTTACTTTGATATATATATAGCCACTGACATCCGCAATCATTATCACATCATGCAGGATGTTTTTTATCATTTTTTTATCTTTTTGTTTCTGTGAGTTTGGAGCAGTTGCAGAGCTGAAAGGAGGAAAGGAAAAATAGTAAAAAATATATAGAAATGTGGCATTATCATCATTGTACTGACCACATAATAAAATTGTTATTTTTACTACTCAGTGAACACCGTAAATAAATTCCACAAAATAATGTAAAAATTGCTATATTTTATCTTATCGCCTAAAAATAAAATAAGAAAAGTTATTTACTACACATATCTGGGCATAACTATTGTGAGGGGGCACATATCTGGGCATAACTACTGTGTGGGGTCACATATCTGGGCATAATACTGTGAAAAGGGCACATATCTGGATATCACTACTGTGAGGGTCACATATCTGAGCATAACTTCTGTGAGGGGGCATATATCTGGGCATAACTACTGTGAGGGGCACATATCCTTGCATAACTACGTTCAAAATGCCTATTCTTGTCCGCTGTTGCAGACAAGAATAGGACATGTTCTATAATTTCTTGCGGAGCCGTGACTCGGCAAGAACATGTGCGGGCCATAGAAGTGAACGGGCCCGCACCTATTCCGCAATTTTGCAGAATAGGTGCAGACCCGTTCACACAACTGAACTAAGGGTACATATCTGGGCGTAACTACTGTGAAAGGGTCACATATTTGGTCATAACTACTGTGAAGGGGCATAATTACTATGTAGGGGCATTTAGGGAACTGGATGGTATTAGGAGTATAGTTATGTTTTGGGCAGAGTTAGGCTACTTTCACACTAGTGTTTAAGTTTTTCGTTACTGAGTTCCGTCATAGGGGCTCAATACGGGAAAAAAAACGCTTCAGTTTTGTCCCCATTCATTGTCAATGGGGACAAAACTGAACTGAACAGTTGCGTTGCGTTCCCAGACCCGAGAGCAAACCACAACATATTGTAGTTTGCTTTCCATCCTAGGATGCAGAGCAAGACGCAGCCGTCATTACCCCCAATGTAAGTCAATGGGGAAGGATCCGTTTTCTCTGACACAATCTGGCTCCATAGAAAACGGATCCGTCTCCCATTGACTTTCAATGGAGTTAATGACGGATCCGTCTTGGCAATGTTAAAGATAATACAACCGGATCTCCCATTGGCTTTCAATGGAGTTAATGACGGATCCGTCTTGGCAATGTTAAAGATAATACAACCGGATCCGTTCATAATGGATGCAGATGGTTGTATTATCAGTAACGGAAGCGTTTTTGCTGAACCCTGCCGGATCCAGCAAAAACACTAGTGTGAAAGTAGCCTTAGAGGTGTGATCTAGTGCAGAAAAACTTGCCGCACATAGTGTCCCTCTTCCTTCTGTTCAGAAGTTGGGAGGTATGCCGTGTCTAGGCAGCTTTTTCTTATTTCCTGTTATGTTATGTCCATGGGCATGTAAGAGGATAATTTCTATCTAACTAGCTGGGTGGGAAGAGCAATAAACTAACTAGGAGTTGTTTTGGGCAGTAATAGGAGGAGCTATAAACTAGCACTGGATTTGTGGCAGAGGAAGGAGTGCATCCTGGGTTTGGTTGGATATGGTAACAGGAGGCGCTACATTACAGGATGTATCAAACCAGAGTGATTTGTGTACATGGTGAAAACAGGTCAGCAGGAAAACAAGAGTGCAAAATGAAAAAAAGCATGGGGAAGATGTACATGATATAAGAAACTACATTAGCATATGTGTTAAAACCATAGTAATCCCAGAAAACCACGTTAACCCCCTAACTATTTTGCCAGAGCGGAGCTCCAGCAGTGGGAAAAGTAACCAACTGGAGAGGGGAGGGCTGCTTTAGATGCTGCTACCTTCTGAATAGTGACAGCAATATGTTCAGGACAGAGAAAGATATCACTGATAGAAATCAGGATGCTGTGAATGCAATTGAAAGCAAAAGTAAAAACAGGTTTTACTCTCGATTATTCCCGACTTGATTTCTAACAGTGATTTCTCCTCTGTTGCTTGGACTTTAGCTGTCATATAAGACCAGTAGCATGTTTCTAGCTGCTACCAGGACATATCACCACCTAAAACAGCCCTCCCCCCCCCCCAGCTACTTTTCACACTGCCCAAGCTGGACTCGGACAAAACAGTTAGGTGGTTAAAGTGTAACTGTCATATATTTTTTTTTATTTTTGTAATGTGTAGGGGCAGTGATGCTGACCATTTTTGTAATATACTTTAATTACTGAAATCGTACATTTATACTAGAAAAATAACTCTATAGTGGCCCATTTTGAGCCTTAGCAACATCCTTCAGTCTTACTGACTGTGTTATGTAAACAGAAGACAGAAGGATGTTGCTAAGGCTCAAAATGGGCCACTTTACAGCTATTTTTCTAGTAGAAATGTACGATTTCAGTAATTAAAGTATATTACAAAAATGGTCAGCATCACTACCCCTATTAATTACATAAATAAAATAAAAAATATGACAGTTACACTTTAATATCTCTTAAATGACTGAGAGCTTCTTATAGATACAAATGCGTTCAGACATAAAGTGAAGGAGTAACAATCAATTTGATGACTCAGTTTTTCATTTGCACTAGAAAATGAAAACTACTTTTGCATTGGTAATTAGTTGTTTGCATCAGTTTTAAACCAAGATTGTAAGTCAAAAGCTTTGTCTAAAAAGCCCCCCTGCTATAACAAAATTAGAGAGAACCCGGAGAGCCCAACAGCATTGTCATGATCTTACTTAGTACACATAAATAAATCTCAATGATGTAAAGTACAGAATATGCTCTACCAATAGATTTTAGGGCTTTTCTAGAGATGTCAGTCTTTTTCTAGGGACCTGAAGTGAAAAGCAATAAACCAGCCTACATTGCGCTTTCCCTTCTGCATTTTTGCTGGATCCCTCATGGATCAGCAAAAAAGCTTAAGTTAGGGAAAAACAACCATCTGCAACCGTTATGAACTGATTTGGTTGTATTATCTCTAAAATAGCCAGACAGATCCGTCTCTACAACCATTGTAAGTCAATGGGTGCCGGATTCGTTTTCTTTTGTGTCCGAGAAAATGGATCCGTCATGACACACAATGTAAGTCAAAGGAGACGGATCTGTTTCGGATCTGTCTCGGACACATAAGAAGAAGGATCCGTCTTGCTCCGCATCCCAGGAAGCACTTAAAAACGCTGCTTGCAGCACTTTTGTGTCCGTCTTAGGAACGCAATGAAACAGAAAGGAATGCCTTCTGCTGCACTTCGTTTCATTCAGTTCAGTTTTGTCCCAGTTGACAATGAATGGGAACAAAACTGAAGCGTTTTCCTCCTCTATTTACATCCTATGACACATCTCAATAGCGGAAGCCATCTCCTGGTCCCCACCACTTTGTTGCCTACAACCCAGTAATATGGCGCGCTAACCCTCCTCCACAATTGGCCGGTGAGTTCAGGGTTGCCAACCAGAAATTTTTTTTTAGGACAACTTATCCCAAAATCACGGACAGCTAACATTTTTTACAAATTGGAAAACCATAATGAATGATAAAGATTCTAAAGGTGGATTTACACAGTGCAATAATCAGGCAGATTATCGGGAACGAACGTTCCTGCGAAAGCTTGTTCCCAAAAATCTTCCTGTGTAAAGGTGCAGCAGATCACCCGATGAACGAGAGAAAGGCTCATTCATGGGATGAAAGTGTCGTTCATGCATGTACATAAATGATAGTTTCTGGGAAGCAGATTGTGCAGTCTAAACAGCAATTGCTGCGCAGAAACAATGCAGCTGTATGAGGACTGGTAATTGCAATAGCGATCCCTCGTCCTCATACTGTGGAGGTGATTGCTGCATGTAAATGCACCACTTCAACCCCACTGAATGAGCAGCTGTCTGTCGGGAAAGAACGCTTCCTCCCCGACAATAGCGATTATAACATTACCACTGAGTGGTGAATTCATAATGCCACCATACTGTTACCATATAGTGGTAGATACCAGTTCTACACAAACCATATAATTGATCACAGTACAGTTACAGAAAATTACATGCTATTAAATAACTTACAGCTGATACCCTCTCTAATTGTAGTCATTCACCTTTCCAGTCTTTCCCATCTGGCTCAGATCAACATGAAGACTCAACATGTGTCTGCAGAGCTTGCTGTCCCTCTTTGGTCCCTCACTTTTTTTTTTTTTTAGCATCTCCCTACTTTTTTCCGAACCTATATCATTTCACCATCCTGCTGATACCCTCAGTTTTGTGCCTATTTCTGCTCCATGTGCCTCTATTACTGTACCTGCTTTGTTTCTCAATGACCCCAAATAACGTACTTCAGACACCCCCTACAAGGTGATACACAGACAACACCCCAAAAACAATATTGGCAGTTAAAAAAGTACCCACTTAAAATAAGTAAATAAACCAATATTGTACACTAGATATTAGTTGTGCTTTAGATGGTGACAGTGTACCTCGAAGTGCCTAGACACAGTCATAGTGATCTTCTGAGTATCAACAAACAGCAACAGTACTGTTTCTAGGCCCATACAGGAATAATGCCCTTAGGTGTGCCTCCTACAAAGCAATTACCTCCTTTTGTTTCCCCGCAAAGTAATATTGTCCTCTTTGTGTCCGCTGAGCAGTAATACTACAGTAACACTGTGGTTTTGATGTTCATAATGTTTTATGGCTAAACACAATAATAATAATTTCTACCCACTGCACTTAAAAAGTTACAATGCCCCATAGAAAATAATAAAGGTGGACATTTTTACTGTGTGGAGGCACAAAGGTGGTTGTTTTTATTCTTTTGGGACAGAAATAATAATTAATAAAACCTATTTTCAGCTGCAAAAGTATAATAACAACCTCCTTTGTGTCCGCACACATTAAAATACCCATCTATGTGCTTCTTAATAAGTAATAATATCCCCTAATAGGGTAATAGTTAAAGGGGTTATCCAGTATCACAAACAGCCCCCTCATGTGCCAGGCCCCTCAAAGGGAATATACTTATCCTGCTCCCTGCTTCCGCGCTGCTCCTGGTGCCCGCACCGCCACTGCTGATTCTCCCTGTACACGGATGAAAACAATGGCAGGCGGGGATGAGCCTCCCTAGCGTAGTGGACACAGACATGCATGTGCAATTCTGCTAGCTTGTAGGTCACAGTGCTAAAGAAGACTTGGCCTGGAATGGCATGGTTTTAAACTGAGGATACAGATACAGTTAATAGTGTTACACCTCGCAGGTCCAGTGCTCCAAATGACCTCTTGGGCATGGGGACCCTGGGCAATTGCCCATTTCTACCCCCTTCCTAATTGCTGTCCTAATTCCTGGTGTTGACTGCTACCAGCATGACATGTTACCAATTCAGTTCATTGCTGATAGTTCTGTGCATGTTCATCATACTTGCTTCACTAGATATATAATATTGCATTGATTAAAATTTAGGGAAAAGGTAACTACAGCAATTTGTAGAATATCTCATCATGAAGCGACTGGTCACCATACCATCTATGTCTAATAAATATCCCTATTTATGCCAACCTAAAGGGATTGCATTGTGGTTTAACTGACCCTACAAGGGTGAAAAATCAATAGTAGCTCATAAAATGAAGGCCACAGGATTTATCTGCAGGGCACAGGAAATTGAAATGCATTCATGTGTCTGCCTCTTGTGTGGTTATTGCACTACAGCGGTTCATATCACCACAGTTACTCCCCAGTGCCTCTCTAATAAACAAATCGATTTTCCCATGGACTAGCAGTTATTTTGATGTAGCCCACAATAAGCTTTTTTTATAGGAGGACTAGTGGAAAAGGTACTTGGATGGAAGAACATACTATGTAGGTAATTATACTAATAGGTGATGCAGTAATATCGACCGGTTCACTCACTGTGAACAACTTCACCTATATTTACTTGTGTGTTCTGCCCTAATTGCTTCCTTTAATAATCTGCATGCTGATAAGACACTGTAACCAGATCTGAGTCACTGAACATCTGTAGAAACTGAGGTGGTCCACCGTTACTGTATAGCACCCTTTTATAAATGCTGCATATTATTGATGACCATATGAGTACTGCCCAAAAGTAGTATTCTGTGTCTATAAACAGTCATATGAAACACACGGTACACTCTCTTTGAGTTATATGGTTTTACATATCAAAACATAATAAAAAGCATCTGTTTAGGAGGTCTTAATTATCATTGAGATGTTTCTACGCCTTTATTAGAGTCCACCTGTGGTGAATTCAGTTGACTGAATATGATTTTGAAATATACACTCCTGCCTATATAAGGTCTCACAGTAAAAACCAATCCATGAGGAGGAAAAACTGCCTGTAGAGCTCAGAAATAGAATTTTGTGGAGGCACAGATCTGTACTTTAAAGGTTTCTTCAAGCTTGCAGCTCAATGTGGTATGTTCTTTCTTCTCTTTCTTCTTCCTGTAACTGCCATAGCTTCTAACATTAGATCCAACTGATTACAGTTGAATTATGTAACTGAGCATGTGTGACCATTCTTATCCAGCTCAGTCAGTGGATGTGCACATTGCTATACAGATTAAACACCAGGGAGCACCATTATAATGACTTATAGAGAATATCTAGAGGTGGTGCAAGAAGCAGTCTGTGTGAGACAGAGTACCATGTGGAGGGGTCCTGTGAGACAGGGGTATAGACAGCAGCCTGTTTAATAGGGGTACATGGGGAGCAGTCTGTGTAAGAGAGTGGGGGGCAGCAGTCTGTGTGAATAGGGCAATGTCCATTCTAATCTCAAGCGTGAGTAACCCACTGGACACCTTGTAACCAGCATTACCCCTATCTCTGTTCTACCTATACTATCGATATTAACATTTTATCTGCCCTAGGCTACCAGAGATACTGACATAAACTCCTTCACTGCCCTAGACCACCAGGGATACAGAACATAATTTTTTCTCTTTTTTAGTCTTACTTTAAAATATTTTGTGCTTTTCCGCAATATTTGCTGCTATTTTGGATCACCAATTTAAAAATAACAGCATCCAGGTCTCTTACTGCTCACTACAAAGGCTTAGAAGGAACATTGATCATACCCACTTCCACCCAGGGGCGGACATACGCCTATGCAGCCGGTTCGGCTGCACAGGGGCCCAGTGTGGCAGGGGGGGCCCGTGGGAGGTCCGGCAGCAGTAGGAGATGAGCGCTTCCATTGTGAAAGAGCTCATCTCCATTATTCATCTGTATCGCCGTCCTCAGGACAGCGATACAGATGATTGCAGGGCAGGGGAGAGGCGTTTCCCTTACCTGCTCCTCTGATAGCCTATCAGAGGCCGGCTCAGTCAGCGCGATGACGTCATTGCACCACCTGAGCCGAACAGCGCGGGACACAGGCCCGAAGAGGCCTGCATCGCATCACTGACAGGCTCATGGAGGTAATATAACTGTTTACTTTTTTTTTTATTATTAATGTTACGCTTTTGCCCAGTATGGAGGGGGCATTTTTATCTATTAGGGGGCATTTACTGGCACACATGGGGGAAAGGAGCACTATGGGGACATTATACCGGCACACACGGGGGAGAGGAGCTATGGGGGAATCTATAAGGTGGCATTAAATACTTGCACAGATGGAGGGTGGCACTATGGGTGCATCTACAAGGGAGCATTATATACTGGCACTATGGGGGCATCTACAAGGGGGCATTATATACTGGCACAGATGGAAGGAGCAGTATGGGGGCATCTAGAAAGGGGGCATTATATACTGGCACTATGGGGGCGTGTACAAGGGGGCATTATATACTGGCACTATAGGGGCATCTACTAGGGGGTATTATATACTGGCACTATGGGGGCATGTACAAGGGGGTATTATATACTGGCACAGATGGAGGGAGCACTATGGGGACATCTACAAGGGGGCATTATATACTGGCACTATGGGGGCATCAACAAGGGGGCATTATATACTGGCACTATGGGGGCATCTACAAGGGGCATTTGTTGTATCATTATTTTTGGGGGACATTATGTATACACTATTAGTGTCAGGTACACTGTTTCCTGGGTGCAGGTATTTTTTAGGGCACTCTGTGCCAATAATTATTGAATGGGGCGCTAGCTATGTGGTTCTAGTATTTTCAGGGGGACTGTTTCTGCAGTATAGTATTGGGGAGCACAGCGTCTCAGTATTAGAGGTGGCAGGATGGGGCATTCAGAAGGTGAGAGGATGGAAAAGTAGGAAACTAAGATGTCTGTCTGTGAAACTCCGCAGAGAGAAGAGATGGTTGAAAGAAATCATCATGGCGGTCTGGTCTGAAAGGAGAAGATGAGGACAGAGAACATCTACATCTAAGAAGACAACATCACTGGATTAGGCTACCTTCACATCTGCGTTAGTGATTCTGGCAGGCTGTTCTAGCAGAGAACAGCCTGCTGAAATTCACCGACTCCAGCATTGCTGGATGCAGAATGCCTGCTGGTCCCATTAACTATAATGGGGTCCAGCAGAGATCCGGCCACAATCTGGCAAAAATGCTGAGAATCAGCGGGACACAAACTGCTGCATGCTGTGGTTTGTGTCCAGCCGAATTGTAGTGCTTCAGGTATGAAAGTAGCCTCACCCTATTTTTTGTATTGCTGTATGTAATGTTAGGAGGGAATAGGTTAAGTTGAAAATTTGGCATGGGGGCCCAGGCACAATCTTTGCACAGGGGCCCTCTGCTGTCTGTGTCCGCTCCTGCTTCCACCATATTCTGTACTGAACTCTCAATCTCAACTTCTAAGTTCCAGACATGGAGGCCTAGTGGCCTAACTTAACCATCACATTTCCTCATCTCATCCACCTAGCAATTCTCACAATTTTAAAATTGTTGTTAATACTATTTACTTATTTTGATTACTTGTTTTAATTTTAGTTTATATACGATTAATTGTATAGCAGTATTTATAATATCTGTGGTTAAAGAGGACCTTTCATGGGTCCAGACATTATGATATAAGTATAGGGTTGTGTAGGGCATAGAGCGGGCATGTAAGATCAGTTTAAAGATTATCTGTCCGGCGCTCCGTTCCCCCGCTGTGCCCCCCTTTTACTTTTCCCGCCTGGTATGCTAATGAATAGCATCGGTACACTCAATGGGCATCTCCTTCTCTCTGGCTGTAGCGCAGTACAATCACAGCGGGGAGCGTCACAGCCAGGAAGAAGGTGAGCTTTTTTTCTCCTATTGAGAAACAGGGCAGTCTCCTCCTCCCTGTACGAATGGTATTCATTTCCATACCAGGCGGGAAAAGTAAAAGGGGGCACAGCAGGGGAACGAAGTGCCGGACAGATAATCTAGTAAGTGATCTTACATGCCTGTCCTATGCCCTGCACAACCCCATACTTATTTCTTAATGTCTGGACCCATGAAAGGTTCTCTTTAAGCCTTGAAAGTGAGCCAATAATGTATTTAGTATTACCAGAAGTGTGTTTACCTTCTGTACACTATTCGGCAGTGTAGATTCATAGCTTAAATATTTCCTTAGCCCAGGGAAAATATGCACCCATATACAGACTCTGTAAGTTTTCCTCTTTAGTGATCAGGCAATGTGCTTATGAAGTGCTCTGTCCAATCAACTAGACCACTTTTCTAACACCTGTGATGTTGGCATGCACCTTTTTATTAACATAGACCCTTTATATGTTGGCATTCATCTGTCACTACCCTAGACCAACAGGAAAGTGGTCATTAACCCCTTAACTACACTAGACCACTAAGGGTGTTATTAATTATTAATATCTTCACTAGGCTACCAGAGTTGTAACTATGTACCCCTTAACTTACCTAGACCACCACAATTATTACCATTACACCTGGTAAGGCTGTAAAAAATAGTTTGAATGTCGTTTAGCATTTTGTATTTGGCTACTGTATGGCTATTTATTTGTGCCAATTATATTTATTTGCTGCTTTAGACTGCAGGGTAGGGGGTATGTCCTTTCTATTGCAGCTGGTGGCAGTTGAAAGATGAAATTAAGCGTGTGCTTCCATCTCAATGAGCAGAAAATAGAAAAGAGATAACAGCAGTTTTACTATTTTTGTGCAATAAAGCCCTTTAAAAAAAAAAAAAGAAAAGAAAATCTTTTTGCATCGCCACATCCCAAAACACATAACTTTTTTATTTTTTTTTTCTATGGAGTTGTGTGAGGGCTTGATTTTTGCAGGGTAGGTATCATTTTGGGGTAAATAACACTTTTTGATCACTTGTTATTAAGTTTTTTTCTGTGGCGACTAAAAATAAATGAGCAGTTCTGGCATTTATTTTGTTGTTTTTCAAGGTGGTCAATGTAAGGGATAATTTACATTATATTTTTGTAGTGCAGGTTGTTAGAGATTTAAGTTCAGCAATTTTTTTCATTTTGGAATTTTTTTTATTTAATTTAATGTTTTTTCTACTTTTTTTAACCACTTAATAGTCCTGCAAGGGGACTATAACAAGCTTTGATTGCTTTTAAAATACAATGCACTATCCCTATAGTGCATTGCATTTTAATGTCATTGCTATACTGACATTGACCAGCAGGCAGAAAAGACAGAGGCCCGACCTAAAGACCCTTAGTGACTGCTGTAAAAAGGCGTAGGGGTGGTCACTAAGGGGTTAAAGGAGAAAAATTATACAACAGTTCCCTTAGATAAATATGCAATATGTTACACAAAAAGAAAATCCAAATTGTTCATGTTTTCCTTTGATTCATCCAGCCAGCACAATTTCAGTAAAGGTTCACAAGCAATGCTTATTTTCTTTGTCTAATTTCACTTTGGCTTTCAATTTTCAGGGAAATAGAGGATAAAAAATGATAACACTGCTGTTTTGTTCACACCATAACACAATGTGTAATAAAATTATGGAAACACAGCAACTTCTATTAAATTGTCAAATCTTGATGATGATAGTCAAGGTAGAATATAGCGATGTGTAAATTGTTAGCTTTGTTCCCATGGCAACATGAGATTGGGAAGCTGTTACAGCTATATGCTGCATTGACTGCTGTAATGAGATGCTCATGCATTAGTTAAATCAGCACAAGAAATCTCGATCCGCACAGATTGTAAACATATTGACCACATCAATGACTATTGATAGCATTCACCATTCTCCCATACTCATTTTGTTATTGACGTCATGAATATCCAGGTTAGGCGGACATCTGTATACAATAAAAGAAATTCCGTTTGCTGAAATATTGATTTTATAGAAGTCAATGGTTAAAATTAATTAGATCTGTGATTTGCAGCAGAATGATTCCTAATGGCTACAGACGGGCATTGCAATTAGGATACTAAGAAGGATTTAAACATTTCACATGAGATCAGAGGTTCATTTGCAATAATCAGATTATGCTAATGTAAGTAAATACTCATAAACAGGGAATGGTGTACTACTAATATTAAATGTGATGAAGATTTGCATCACTATCCTTTGGGATGTTATATGAAAAAAGGCAAAAAATGACTGATTAGTAGAACCCTATAAAGAAAACTAGAGGATGTACAAGTGCCAATCCCATGGTCATCATACAGAGTATATGAAAATTACTGTTTTCTATCAAACCCAAAAAAGCATCAAAGTTTTTCCTGTTTGGTTGAATTACAACTTAGAATTAAAACAAATTTGAATTTAGTTTTTATGTATTGAACCTAAACAAAATAATCCAAATTGTTACAGGGGAATGTAAAAAAAAAATCTTGCATAAAACATAAATACAACTGAAAACTGGTCTTGTCCAAACAATTAAAGTATTTTACACTCTAAAGTTTATGTTCTTTATAAAATCTCTAGCTTCCATTCATCCTTGGTTTTTCATTCAACAGATTTTAGTCAGAGTAGCTGTAGAGAGGAAGGAAGAAGGAGCAGTTTCCAAGTGCCCCTCTCCCATATACTCCAGCTCCAACCACCGGAGGCTTGGTCACGACCATGTGCTCCAGGAGATGCAAGCAAGCAAGAACTAAAGGAGTAGGATTTGCATGGCTACAGCAAGAGAAAGAGACAGCAAGGTAACCCAGCTTAAGGCGATCCAGACCCTGCTGCTGCAGAGTGATGACAAGTTAAGACACCCTATGCACCTCAGAATAGTGGTCACAACAGCCACGATTGCCAGAGCACAGCTATTAGCCAGAGAATTGAATGGCAGATATTTTAGCTATTATTGAGGGCTAATGCCATGTTTATCTGCTTATCTCATGCTGGGACATCTGGGAACACTTTGCATTGTATACAAACTAATGCTGGATGTACTGCAACTTCAATCCTGCATAGAGTAAACAGAGACTCTCTCAACGACACATGCTGGCCATTGCATCTCCTTAACTGTGCCCTGCCTAGCACCTACATGGAAACCATGGGTACCCCCAAACTACCATCAGGCAGGGAGACCAAAGCTACAGGGAATACCCAGAGGGAACACAGGGAGGCCCACTTCACTGCAACAACCCCAGGAAGCGATGGCCGAGGGAGTACCCGGGACACATCATCATCAGGGCCACTATCACTCTCATCCTCTGCCATGGCTCAGAAGCTTGCAGAAGTGTCCTATAATGCTTTAGGTAAAAAACGGTGTCTGTAGCAGCACTTACGACAAAGGTACTTGGTTTAGTGGTGGTGCTCACAGTGTTGGGTACCGGACTGTAGTACCCTCAGTCACCCAAAAAGTAAAAGAGGGACTGCAGCACTCCGTAATCAATTAAATTCATAAACGTGATTTATTCACCAAACTGACATGCAACATTTCGACCGTGTTGGCCTTTATCCTGCTCTGCTACTGTACTATAGTACATTCAGGTACCTTTCTTCATTTGTGACAGTCCTGAGGAGGAGGAGACGCGCAGCAGCGAGGTAGCACACAGCTAGTAGTGTAGCAAAGTGCCATTTTCTGCTATCACTCCTCTGTGGAGACAAGAAGGAAAAGCGTGAGGGTCAGGCCTAGCAGACAGGTCATGCATGACATGTCTACAGGTTTTTCCATTCAGGTACAGAACAGCAGCAGGGCATCCAACAAATGGCGACAAGACTGAAGTCTTGCAGTCATTTGGCATGCCACCTCTGTCATGTGTGCCACAGGTTGAGACCCCTGCTCAAGATAATTAACATATATATTAAGTTGTGTGTCCTAACAGGATATATGTATTAAAAATTGTTTTTGTCTCCCTGGATAAAAGCTCCTTTACATGGGCTGATGCACAGCAATTATCGGGAACAAACAGAATGTGACCAATAGTTGCCTGCTCATCAGAAATTATTATTTTAGGAGTCACATGAAAGATCCGTGTGCTGATAAATTGAGTGATCAATGGCACTTTTACAAAAGGCAATAATCAGGAACATAGTCCTGTCACTTTACAAATCACTAGTCAGACCACACATGAAGTACTGTGTACATTTCTGGGCTCCTGTGAACAAGGGTGGAGAGGGTTCAAAGGAGGGCAACTAAAGTAATAACTGGAATGGGTGGACTACAGTACCCAGAAAGATGATCAAAATTAGGGTTATTCACTTTAGAAAAAAGACAACTGAGGGGAGATCTAATAACTATGTATAAATATATCAGGGGTCAGTACAGAGATCTCTCCCATGATCTATTTATCCCGAGGACTGTGACTGTGACGAGGGGACATCCTCTGCGTCTGGAGGAAAGAAGGTTTGTACACAAACATAGAAGAGGATTCTTTACGGTAAGAGCAGTGAGACTATGGAACTCTCTGCCTGAGGAGGTGGTGATGGTAAGTTCACTAAAAGAGTTCAAGAGGGGCCTTGATGTATTTCTGGAGTATAATAATATTATAGGCTATAGTTACTAGAGATGGGTCGTTGATCCAGGGAGTTATTCTGATTGCCTGATTGGAGTTGGGAATGATTTTTTCCCCTAAAGTGGGGAAAATTAGCTTCTACCTCACAGGGGTTTTTTTTTTTTTTGCCTTCCTCTGGATCAACCTGCAGGATAACAGGCCAAACTGGATGGACAGATGTCTTTTTTTTGGCCTTATAAACTATAAACTATGTATAATGCTCATGTAGAGAAGGAATTCTGCTGTACAGTAGATATTAATGATGTGATCCCGTCTGCAATATGCTGCCAGGCTGAGCAGCCTGACAGGAATGCTCAACATTGTAACATAAAAGCAGGCACCGTACTGCAGTGATAGTGAAATGAGATCTCACACTCTACCTCTCACCTTACACGCAGCTCTACCTCTATCAACTCTGGACAACCTTCTCTGTTATCTCAGCCATTGGATTGATCCTCTAATATTCCTCCTAATAATGTATGAATAAATTTACAACTGGTTGTTTCCTATTTCTCTTGTGAATAGTATATGTCCCTACACTCTTATGCTGTCATCACTGCTTGCACAATATCAAAATAAGTTGCAAGGGAAATGGTAACACCAATTGGCAATTTATCCATACATTTCTAGAATGCATAAAAGAGAAACAGCACAACATGGTTTTAAAAAAAAAATCTTCCACCATTGTTATTTTATGGGGACTACAAGAATTTACTAGACCAGATATATTAAGAGAGACAACAGGTCCTCAGGCTTCATATTTTGAAGTGCATTTCAGTCTGCTTTACATATTGGATATGATTGTGTAGTATGTTCCAATATTGAATTAAATATTGCAAACTGTCATTTGTAAAGAGATGTTCAAATTATCACAAGCAATATAAGAAACATGAAGCCAATCATTATTAACATTTTTATGATAAGGAGAAACATTGCTTAATAAAAGAAAAAAAAGAACCTCTCAATTTGAAATGTGAGGACTTTGCTCCATCTAGAGGCCAATTATGATGCTTGCAGTGCTTTCAAGATTGCCCTAACATACTTGTATTACAAATGTGTCTATGCCTGGATAGAGCTATTACTGAATGTACCTAGCACTATGACTGAAATGTAAGAAGGTCTATCCTATCTTACCTTGTGAGGGTATAGAATTTCCTCAGGTCATAGTTCCCTGAATACTCTCCAACAGCAACAGCTGATGGGAAAGCAGATGTACAATATAGAATTGTCAAGCAGGATCACAGACAATCAAAAAAATCTAGGGAGGTGCTATTTGGTCAGGGGTGGGTAGATGGACACAGGTTGAGGCAGGTAGATAGCCAAAATGAGGTCAAGGCAGGCCATGTTAGTAGTAAGAAGGAAGGTATTGAAGCAAGAGCACATCTGTACAAAAAATGTGTCTTGAGCTAGAATATATATGGGAGGTGTAGCAGTTCATTGGCTCATTGAGAAGATAATGACCATGTTGGACTAGCAAATGTCTGTACCAGGCAGATTGTCAATTAAAAGTGTTTTCCCCAGATTTTCACCACAAAATTGCAGCAAAAACGCAACTGACCTTTGTTGAACAAAGGTCCTGCACCAGCACCACAAAAGAGGAGGAAACAGGCTGTAATAAGACCATAGACGGAAGGATAAGACTGAAAGAAGACCACAGGAGTGTAGGAGATGTTGCAAGAAGCTAAAGTGGTTTAAAGGAGGTCAACAGACCCAGATATAGCTGACTGTTGAAGAAAGGGGGAAACATGGGCATCAGAATGTACGAAAGGGTAGGGGGCATGGGGAGAAGTCTGTAGGAGAGAGGCTGTCATTGTGTCCATCATAAATATTGAAGCCAGTTTTCTATTTGTCACCCTCGTTTATGTATATCATGTTTTCTGCTCTTTCCCAGAGCCAGTTCTCTTTGATGTATTGGGACATGTCATTAGTCTCAGGAAGGAATAGAAAATTGTATGTTCAGCAGGAAGACCTGGGAACCAATTTGGCAGAATGGAGACACATCTGTGATAAAGTTCTCCAACTGGCAATGTCTCCACTTATCCAGTCAGCGGTAAGGGAAAGTTGTCTTAGCCAAGGAAACCCAAGGAGGTTAGTGTTGGCAACCATCTCTACAGACAGAAAAAAATTACCAGTGACTTGGCCTGCAGAACCAGTTGGATCTGCATAGCTGAAATAACAGATTGCAGGCTCCAGTGATTGTTTGATAAGCTTTGAGGAAGCAGCAGAGAGTGGGGCAGCATTAGACCAGCAGACTGAGTGCTGGAAATCAACTGCTGTAATTTACCCCTATATTTTACTACTCAAAACACTACGTTAATGCCTGAGCTATAGGATTGTTACAAAGCTGTGCTCCTGATTTGTGTCCTGATTGCTTATGACCTAGGCCTATGTTTTCTGTGTCTACTTGCCTTAAAGAGATATTCTGGATAGGTCATCAATTTCAGTGGATTTATGATGCTATGTAACCCTTACAGTTCTGGAATGTATTGGAGCAGCATTATGTCCGTGTTATCCAATACGTTCCAGACCTCTAAGGGTTACATAGCATCAGAAATCAATATAATGCTATGCGACTCTGGCAGTGCTGGAAGTTCAGGACGGGTGCTGCGCTGCAAGTCCGTAGCGTGACACTCACTCGTCTGAAAGCCTAAGTAGTAGTAATCACAGAGAGGTTGGGGCTGGCTTGGGAGCCTTGCTGCATTTCCTGGCAACTTTATATTGGAGATGATGAATTTTAGCAGTACTGTATAGAGAATTGTCTCCCAGTAGAAGTTGAAGCAGCATATCGAAGTCCTTTATGTATCCTTCTGAAGACAGGCATGGGGACACTAGACATAATGTGTTCCCCGAGCATCATAAATTTTGGTGCATTGTTAGACACTTTTGCCCATGAATGCTTTTTCTCAATACTTGCTGTGTCTAAAGATGCTGTCAATCATCTGATGAACAAGAAAATGCTTGTTCATCAGATTATCGCATCTTTGAAGGGGTTGTGCAAGAATGAGGGGTGGACTTGTAAAGGGAAGCTTACTTACCTACTTCCCAGCACTGGCTCTCCGCTCCTTCTCCTCCAGGCCTTGGCTCCCTTGCTGAAAACATCTGGTTTGAAATCGCTGCAGGCAATTATTGGCTACATCAGTGACCAGATCATGTGACCATTTTTCATGACATAAGGGAAACAGGTCAGCACCGCGGCCAGTGATTGGCTGCAGATGATGTTTACAGTGAGGGAGCCCAGGGGAATATGGCAGGCACAAAACCTTCAATGCAGTACCTAGAATATTTGTTTTCGGGCAGAACATCGCCCTTTGTAAAGAGGGATTGGCTGCTGGCAAACGATGAATATCTATCTGTAGGAATGATCGCAGGAGCAGAGGAGATGATTGATGCATGTAAATGCAGCTCTCCCCACTGCTCTGTGATCACATCATTTCCAATAGTTGCTTGTGCATCTGCGTAAAGGATCCTAACTTTACGCCACCAATTAGTTGGACTATTTTGCACCAATATTTTGGTGCAATTTTGGCACTCTTTGCTGCATCTTAAAGGGGAATATGTCACCTATATTATGCAAAAATGAAAACCAGTTAGTGACACATATGAGTTCATTTATCATGGTCTCTTAAGCCAGTTTTTGCCGTAAAAACGTCACATGTAACCATTCTGAAACTTTTTAAATGGCCATGCACCTAAATGTAGGTGCACATGATGTTTTTATGCTGCTCTCGACACTAGGGAGTTGCAGGAACGGGGCTATCAACACCAGCAAATTGACTATGATTTACACCAGCTTCCTGTTGTAATGACAATTAAAATCTACTTCAGTCAGGAGCTGGAGCAGATTTCAAAGTAAGAGCTCATGCACACGGTTGCCAGGTGGCCGTTCTGTGCAACATCCGTGCGGTGGCCGGGACGGATCAAGACCCATTCAACTTGGATGGGTCCGTGATCCATCCTCACGGCAAAAAAAATAGAAAATGTTCTATTTTTTGGGGTGCGGAGACACAGACAGAAACACCACCGAAGCACTCTGTAGTGCTTCCGTGGGCTTCTGATCCATGTCTCCATCGCACTGCACCGCATCGCCCGGATTGCGGGACCATTCAAGTGAATGGGTCCGCATCTGTGATGCGGGATGCACACGGCCAGTGCCCGTGTATTGCAGACCTGCTGTAATATGGCAATGGCCATGTGCATGAGCCCTTAGGTGCACGGACTGGTGGAGAATGCACGTCGTCACAAATTTAGCGCATCCTCCAAAAGTGCAGAGGATATCGAAGACTGTCATAAAAAGCTAGTCTTTGATAAAAGTCATTTTTTTCTAATGTTTTTAATTTTTGATTGTAGCTTTTTTTCAGTTTTCTATGTAAGGTTTGGGACGGCCATCTATCTAGAGCTGTTGTTAACATTTAGAGAAATGCTTTAGAGCAGCTAGATACAATTGACTATAGCAGTGTTCCTCAACTTCAGTTCTCAGGGCCCACCTGCCGATCATGAATTGAGAATATCCCACAGAATGAATACCTGTGGTAAGTCCTGACAATAATTATATCACCTGCTCAATACTAAGGAAAACCTGAAAACCTGGTGGGCCTTGAGGACTGGAGTTGAGGAACACTGGACTAAAGGAGACTCATCAACTTCAATGGCATATTTATTGTGCAGAGGTCACTATACAGAACAGGAAGTATCTGTATATTAAGAGGCTTAGGCCTTCTGCGCACAACTGTATCCATTTTGTGGTCCACAAACTGCCGATCCACAAAATACGGATATCTCACATGTGCAATCTGCATTTTTCACAGTTCTGTTTATAGAAATGACTATTCTTGTCTGCAAAATGGATAAGAATAGGACACGTTCTATCAATTGCGGGACTAACATATGGATGAGGACAGCACAAGGATGACATGTGCTCTCCGTTTTTTTTTGCAGACGTGTTAAAATGAATCCACAAAAAAAATTAGGCACGGGCCAAAAATATGGCTGTGTGCATGAGGGCTTAGTGAATAGTGCGAAAACTACAGGATTTTAGGGTTTTTTTAAAATATGGTATGGTATGGAAATTTGTTAAAAAGTCACCAAAAATTCTAAAAAAATGTGTTTAACATAAAAACTTGATTGAAGTTATCAGGTCATCTTCTGACAACACATCAGCTTTAAGACACAGCACTTTCCACTAAGTCAATCTAGGCATAGTGGATTTATCTTTTTGGTTCATTTGCTTCATAAATAGGTATAAAAATCACGTTAGTAAATTAGTAAATTTGCCCCAATGCATGCCTGTAAGGGGAGGCAACACATATCTTGCAGTTTAACGTTCCTGACCAGATTATTTTTAACCCATTAAGTCCATGGTCAATTTAAAGTTTTTCTTTTTTTATAGTTTCATTGACATAGCCATATGAGGGCTTGTTTTCTTGTGGAACAAGTTTTACCATTCAATTTTCCATATAATGATTTGCGAAACTGTAAAAAAGTATTTGCAGTTCCACCAGTGTTATTTGGGTTTCATTTTTAAGGTGTTATTACGCTGTAGAAATGACATGATGACATTATTCTGCATGTCGGTAGGATTACGGCAATACCAGATTTCTGGAGTTTTAAATATACAGTGGGGAAAAAAAGTATTTAATCAGCCACCAATTGTGCAAGTTCTCCCACTTAAAAAGATGAGAGAGGCCTGTTATTGACATCATAGGTAGACCTCAACTATGAGAGACAAAATGAGAAAACAAATCCAGAAAATCACATTGTCTGATTTTTAAAGAATTTATTTGCAAATTTTGGTGGAATTTGGAGAATAACAAAAGTTCATCTCAATACATATATATATATAATTCCATAAGAATGAAGGATGAATAACTGTGAAGATTCCACACCGCTATCAGTTACCTCAATGTAGTTCAGGGCAGTTATCTCCTTACCTCTTGCCAGGCCTCTCTGTTCCTCTACCTCTCCTCAGGAGCTGTGGCTAGGGCCCTCAGACTCACAATTTTGCTAGCAGGATATCACCACACCAGCAACAACTACCATTCTAGTGGGAGACATCCCTCTTTAACAGCTCCACTTCCTAATGATGTCACCAAAAGCAGTTCCTGGCCACTAGGAGTCACAACACATTTTTCTTTTTTTAAGAAAACTTTTTTTTTTTTATAAAAGTAGTAATATACAGTGGGGAAAAAAGTATTTAGTCAGTATTTAGTATTTAGTCAGCCACCAATTGTGCAAGTTCTCCCACTTAAAAATAGTAAATGACATCATAGGTAGACCTTAACTATGAGAGACAAAATGAGAAAACAAATCCAGAAAATCACATTGTCTGATTTTTAAAGAATTTATTTGCAAATTTTGGTGGAAAATAAGCATTTGGTGAATAACAAAAGTTCATCTCAATACATATATATATATATATACAGTACAGACCAAACGTTTGGACACACCTTCTCATTCAAAGAGTTTTTTGTATTTTCATGACTATGAAAATTGTAGTTTCACACTGAAGGCATCAAAACTATGAATTAACACATGTGGAATTATATACTTAACAAAAAAGTGTGAAACAACTGAAAATATTTCTTATATTCTAGGTTCTTCAAAGTAGCCACCTTTTGCTTTGATTACTGCTTTGCACACTCTTGGCATTCTCTTGATGAGCTTCAAGAGGTAGTCACCTGAAATGGTTTTCACTTCACAGGTGTGCCCTGTCAGGTTTAATAAGTGGGATTTGTTGCCTTATAAATGGGGTTGGGACCATGAGTTGTGTTGGGCAGAAGTCAGGTGGATACACAGCTGATAGTCCTACTGAATAGACTGTTGTAGAATTTGTATTATGGCAAAAAAAAGGCAGCTAAGTAAAGAAAATCGAGTGGCCATCATTACTTTAAGAAATGAAGGTCAGGCAGTCCAAAAAATTGGGAAAACTTTGAAAGTGTCCCCAAGTGCAGTCGCAAAAACCAAGCGCTACAAAGAAACTGGCTCACATGAGGACCGCCCCAGGAAAGGAAGACCAAGAGTCACCTCTGCTGCGGAGGATAAGTTCATCCGAGTCACCAGCCTCAGAAAGCGCAGGTTAACAGCAGCTCAGATTAGAGACCAGGTCAATGTCACACAGAGTTCTAGCAGAAGACACATCTCTACAACAACTGTTAAGAGCAGACTGTGTGCAGCAGGCCTTCATGGTAAAATAGCTGCTAGGAAA